>CAWUFW010016061.1:0-328647 GCA_963921515.1 Calotriton arnoldi
TGACTGTTGGATGTGATTTATCACTTTTGGAACTAAAATAAGTGTGTTTAGAGTCATTTTCCTGCCCGAAATTGGTCAACAGAGAAGCTTCTGAGTAGGAGGAAAAGTCTGTAAAAATTGCAATTTTGGTCACTGTGAAGCCTTAAAAAGTGGTTATTCAATATGAGGCACGATCCAATCGACATTTTGAATAATTTTTGTACAGTCCAAAAAAACAATTTTCTGATGAAAAACGATGACCACGGAAGGGTCGAACTTTCTCCAGATGGTCAGTAATGGTGATTTTTTTTATGTTTAATCTTTTGACTATAAATAACTATTGCATATGAATTATCACTTTTGGAACTAAAATGTGTGTGTTTAGAGTCATATTCCTGCCCGAAATCAGTAAAAATAGAAGCTTCTGTGTAGGAGGAAAAGTCAGTAAAAATGGCAATTTTGGTAACTGTTAGGACTTAAAAAGTGGTTATTCAACACGAGGCACGATCCAATTGACATTTTGAATCATTTTTTGTACAGTCCAAAAAATAAATTTTCTGATGAAAAGCAATGACCCCTGACCTGTCAAACTTTCTCCAGATGATCAGTAATGGTGATTTTTTTAATGTTTAATCTTTTGACTATTTAGATGACTGTTGGATGTAAATTATCACTTTTTGAACTAAAATAAGTGTGTTTAGAGTCATTTTCAAGGCCGAAATCGGTCAAAATAGAAGCTTCTGAGTAGAAGGAAACATTTGTCAAAATGTCCATTTTGGTCAATGTCAGGCTTTAAAAAGTGATTATTCAACAAGAGGCATGATCCAATTGATGTTTTGAATCATTTTTTGTACAGTCCAAAAAATCTCTTTTCTAATGAAAAACGATAACCCCGGACCGGTCGAACTTTCTCCAGATGGTCAGGAATGGTGATTTTTTAATCTTTAATCTTTTGACTGTAAATGACTGTTGGGTGTGATTTATCACTTTTGGAACTAAAATAAGTGTGTTTAGAGTCGTTTTCCTGCCCGAAATTGGTCAACAGAGAAGCGTCTGAGTAGGAGGAAAAGTCTATAAAAATGGCAATTTTGGTCACTGTGAGGCTTTAAAAAGTGGCTATTCAACATGAGGCATGGTCCAATTGACATTTTAAATCATTTTTTGTACAGTCCAAAAAATCAATTTTCTGATGAAAAACGATGACCCTGGAGCTGTCGAACTTTCCCCAGATGGTCAGTAATGGTGATATTTTAATGTTTAATCTTTTGACTGTAAATAACTATTGCATGTGAATTATTACTTTTGGAACTAAAATAAGTGTGTTTAGAGTCATATTCCTGCCCAAAATCAATCAAAATAGAAGCTTCTGTGTAGGAGGAAAAGTCAGTAAAAATGGCAATTTTGGTCACTGTGAGGCTTTAAAAAGTGGCTATTCAACATGAGGCATGATCCAATTGACATTTTAAATAATTTTTTGTACAGTCCACAAAATCAATTTTCTGATGAAAAGCAATGACCCCTGACCTGTCAAACTTTCTCCAGATGGTGAGTAATGGTCACTTTTTAATGTTCAATCTTTTGACTGTAAATAACTATTGCATGTGAATTATTACTTTTGGAACTAAAATAAGTGTGTTTAGAGTCATTTTCCTGCCAGAAATCGGTCAAAATAGAAGCTTCTGAGTAGGAGGAAAAGTCTATAAAAGTGGCAATTTTGGTCACTGTGAGGCTTTAAAAAGTGGTTATTCAACATGAGGCACGATACAATGGACATTTTGAATCATTTTTTGTACAGTCCAAAATATCTATTTCCTGATGAAATACGATGACGCCGGACCTGTCGTACTTTCTCCAGATGGTAAGTAATGGTGATTTTTTAATGTTTAGTCTTTTGACTGTAAATAACTATTGCATGTGAATTATCACTTTTGGAACTAAAATAGGTGTGTTTAGAGTCATTTTCCTGCCCGAAATTGGTCAACAGAGAAGCTTCTGAGTAGGAGGAAAAGTCTGTAAAAATGGCAATTTTGGTCACTGTGAGGCTTTAAAAAGTGGTTATTCAACATGAGGCACGATACAATTGACATTTTGAATAATTTTTGTACATTCCAAAAATCAATTGACTGATGAAAAACGATGACCTCGGACCTGTCGAACTTTCTCCACATGGTCAGTAATGGTGATTTTTTAATCTTTAATCTTTTGACTGTAAATGACCGTTGGATGTGATTTATCACTTTTGGAACTAGAATAAGTGTGTTTAGAGTCATTTTCCTGCCCGAAATCAGTCAAAATAGAAGCTTCTGAGTAGGAGGAAAAGTCTATAAAAATGGCAATTTTGGTCACTGTGAGGCCTTAAAAAGTGGTATTCAACATGAGGCATGATCCAATTGACATTTTGATTAATTTTTTGTACAGTCCAAAATATCTATTTCCTGAGGAAAAACAATGACACCGGACCTGTCGAACTTTCTCCACATGGTCAGTAATGGTCATTTTTTAATGTTTAATCTTTTCACTGGAAATGACTTTTGCATGTGAATTATCACTTCTGGTACTCAAATAAGTGAGTTTAGAGTCATTTTTCTGCCTGAAATCGGTCAAAATAGTAGTTTCTGAGTAGGAGAAAAAGTCTGTAAAATGGAAATTTTGGTCACTGTGAGGCTTTTAAAAGTGGTTATTCAACATGAGGCATGATCCAATTGTTGTTTTGAATCATTTTTTGTACAGTTCAAAAAATCAATTTTCTGATGAAAGACGATAACCCCAGACCTGTCGAACTTTCTCCAGATGGTCAGGAATGGTGATTTTGTAATCTTTAATCTTTTGACTGTAAATGACTGTTGGATGTGATTTATCACTTTTGGAACTAAAATAAGTGTGTTTAGAGTCATTTTCCTGCCCGAAATTGGTCAACAGAGAAGCTTCTGAGTAGGAGGAAAAGTCTGTAAAAATTGCAATTTTGGTCACTGTGAGGCTTTAAAATATGGTGATTCGACATGAAGCATGATCCAATTGACATTTTGAATTATTTTTTGTACAGTCTAAAAAATCAATCTTTTTATGAAAAACGATGACCCCGGACCTGCTGAACTTTCTCTAGATTGTCAGTAATGGTGATTTTTTAATCTTTAATCTTTTGACTGTAAATGACTGTTGGATGTGATTTATCACTTTTGGAACTAAAATAAGTGTGTTTAGCGTCATTTTCCTGCCTAAAATTGGTTAAAAAAGGAGCTTCTGAATAGGAGGAAAAATCTGTCAAAATGGCAATTTTGGTCACTGTGAGGCTCTAAAAAGTGGTTATTCAACATGAGGCATGATCCAATTGACATTTTGAATAATTTTTCGTGCAGTCCAAAAAATCTATTTTCTGATGAAAAACGATGACCCCAGACATGTCGAACTTTCTCCAGATGGTGAGTAATTGTGATTTTTTAATGTTTAATCTTTTGACTGTAAATAACTATTGCTTATGAATTATCACTATTGGAACTAAAATAAGTGTGTTTAGAGTCATTTTCCTTTCCGAAATCGGTCAAAATAGAAGCTACTGAGTAGGAGGAAAAGTCAGTAAAAATGGAAATTTTGGTCACTGTGAGGCCTTAAAATGTGGTTATTCAACATGAGGCACGATACAATTGACATTTTGAATCATTTTTTGTACAGTCCAAAAAATCAATTTTCTGATGAAAAACGATGACCCCAGACCTGTCAAACTTTCTCCAGATGGTCAGTAATGGTGATTTTTTAATGTTTAATCTTTTGACTGTAAATGACTGTTGGGTGTGAATTATCACTTTTGGAACTAAAATAAGTGTGTTTCGAGTCATTTTCCTGCCCAAAATCAGTCAAAATAGAAGCTTCTGTGTAGGAGGAAAAGTCAGTAAACATGGCAATTTTGGTCACTGTGAGGACTTGAATGAATGAATAATTTTTATTGTATCAATTAACAAAAATTGTTACAAAAATTCCAATAAAATCTCAACAAAACTTACCTATTTCATATAAATACATGCCTAGTTAAGTAATATCATACATGTTCGCTAAATAAAATATATATATATATATATATATATACATATACATATATATATTTACTTTCTTTTTTATGTGCTATACTTAAAACAAGATAAAACCAATAAAATAGTATAGGACCAATGAAACAATTCAATACTGATGGATCCTTCCTATTATATAGTGGTTTTGTGACAATCTAGTGGACCACAACTTAGAAGTGCATTCATCATGAAATTAAGGTATTAGCTTATGCGATATCAAAGCTAAGTGGGTGGCACAGTACCAATTCAATAAAATACACAGTATGCAGTCCTGGATAAAACACAAGTACTTACTACATGATAAATTCATTTAAAACAATCAAGATCTATACTTCTTTTCTTAAAAGTTCCTCAACCTTGTGTATAAACTTAGCGAACCGTGCCAAGTCCATTGGAATTTCCAGTTTAAAGAGGAGTTTCATGGCTTCAGCGCAAGTCCTCGCTCCATGTTTCAAAAGAGAGGTTTCAATAAAGTGCGTCGTGCAAATAATAAACGTTGACATGTGCAAATTATAATGTTTAATCTTTTGACTTAAAAAGTGGTTATTCAACACGAGGCACGATCCAATTGACATTTTGAATCATTTTTTGTACAGTCCAAAAATAAATTTTCTGATGAAAACGATGACCCCAGACCTGTCAAACTTTCTCCAGATGGTCAGTAATGGTGATTTTTAATGTTTAATCTCTTGACTGTAAATGACTGTTGCGTGTGAATTATCACTTTTTAACTAAAATAAGTGTGTTTAGAGTCATTTTTGTGCCCGAAATCGGTCAAAATAGAAGCTTCTGAGTAGGAGGAAACATTTGTCAAAATGGCAATTTTGGTCAATGTGAGGCTTTAAAAAGTAGTTATTCAACATGAGGCAAGATCCAATTGATGTTTTGAATCAGTTTTTTGTACAGTTCAAAAAATCATTTTTCTGATGAAAAACGATGACCCTGGACCTGTCGAACTTTCTCCAGATGGTCAGTAATGGTGATTTTTTAATGTTTTGACTGTAAATGACTGTTGCATGTGAATTATCACTTATGGAACTAAAACACGTGTGGTTAGAGTCATTTTCCTGCCCGAAATTGGTTAAAATAGAAGCTTCTGAGTAAGAGAAAAAGTCTGTAAAAATGGCAATTTTGGTCACTGTGAGGCTTTAAAAAGTGGTTATTCAACATGAGGCATGATCCAATTGATATTTTAAATCATTTTTTGGACTGTCCAAAAAATCAATTTTCTGATGAAAAACGATGACCCCAGCCAAACCTGCCGAACTTTCTCCAGATGGTCAGTAATAGTGTTTTTTTTAATGTTTAATCTTTTAACTGTAAATGACTTTTGCATGTGAATTATCACTTCCAGAACTAAAACACCTGTGTTAAGATTCATTTCTCTGCCCGAAATAGGTCAAAATAGAAGCTTCTGAGTGGGAAAAAAGTCTGTCAAAATGGCAATTTTAGTCATTATGAGGCGTTAAGAAGTGGTTATTCAACATGAGGCATGATCCAATTGATATATTGAATCATTTTTTGTACACTCCAACAAATCAATTTTCTGATGAAAAACGATAACCTCGGACCTGTCGAACTTTCTCCAGATGGTCAGTAATGGTGATTTTTTAATGTTTAATCTTTTGACTGTAAATGACTATTGGATGTGAGTTATCACTTTTTTAACTAAAATAAGTGTGTTTAGAGTAATTTTCCTGCCTAAAATTGGTCAAAATAGGAGCCTCTGAGTTGGAGAATATGTCTGCAAAAATGGCAATTTTGGTCACTGTGAGGTTTTAAAAAGTGGTTATTCAACATGAGGCATGATCCAATTGACATTTTTAATCACTTTTTGTACAATTCACAAAAACAATTTTCTGATAAAAAACAATGACCCCGGACTTGTCGAACTTTCTCCAGCTGTTCAGTAATAGTGATTTTTTAATGTTTAATCTTTTGACTGTAAATGACTATTGAATGTGAATTATCACTTTTGGAACTAAAACACGTGTGTTTAGAGCCATTTTCCTGCCTGAAATTGGTCAAAATAGAAGCTACTGAGTAGGAGAAATAGTCTGTAACAATGGCAATTTTGGTCACTGTGAGGCTCTAAAAAGTGGTTATTCAACCTGAGGCATGATCCAATTGACATTTTGAATAATTTTTCGTGCAGTCCAAAAATCTATTTTCTGATGAAAACGATGACCCCAGACATGTCAAACTTTCTCCAGATGGTGAGTAATTGTGATTTTTAATGTTTAATCTTTTGACTGTAAATAACTATTGCATATGAATTATCACTATTGGAACTAAAATAACTGTGTTTAGAGTCATTTTCCTGTCCGAAATTGGTCAAAATAGAAGCTTCTGAGTAGGAGGAAAAGTCTGTAAAAATGGAAATTTTGGTCACTGTGAGGCCTTTAAATGTGGTTATTCAACATGAGGCACGATACAATTGACATTTTGAATCATTTTTGTACAGTCCAAAAATCAATTTTCTGATGAAAAACGATGACCCCAGACCTGTCAAACTTTCTCCAGATGGTCAGTAATGGTGATTTTTAATATTTAATCTTTTGACTGTAAATGACTGTTGGGTGTGAATTATCACTTTTGGAACTAAAATAAGTGTGTTTCGAGTCATTTTCCTGCCCAAAATCAGTCAAAATAGAAGCTTCTGTGTAGGAGGAAAAGTCAGTAAACATGGCAATTTTGGTCACTGTGAGGACTTGAATGAATGAATAATTTTTATTGTATCAATTAACAAAAATTGTTACAAAAATTCCAATAAAATCTCAACAAAACTTACCTATTTCATATAAATACATGCCTAGTTAAGTAATATCATACATGTTCAGCTAAATAAAATATATATATATATATATATACATATACATATATATATTTACTTTCTTTTTATGTGCTATACTTAAAACAAGATAAAACCAATAAAATAGTATAGGACCAATGAAACAATTCAATACTGATGGATCCTTCCTATTATATAGTGGTTTTGTGACAATCTAGTGGACCACAACTTAGAAGTGCATTCATCATGAAATTAAGGTATTAGCTTATGCGATACCAAAGCTAAGTGGGTGGCACAGTACCAATTCAATAAAATACACAGTATGCAGTCCTGGATAAAACACAAGTACTTACTACATGATAAATTCATTTAAAACAATCAAGATCTATACTTCTTTTCTTAAAAGTTCCTCAACCTTGTGTATAAACTTAGCGAACCGTGCCAAGTCCATTGGAATTTCCAGTTTAAAGAGGAGTTTCATGGCTTCAGCGCAAGTCCTCGCTCCATGTTTCAAAAAGAGAGGTTTCAATAAAGTGCGTCGTGCAAATAATAAACGTTGACATGTGCAAATTATAATGTTTAATCTTTTGACTTAAAAAGTGGTTATTCAACACGAGGCACGATCCAATTGACATTTTGAATCATTTTTTGTACAGTCCAAAAAATAAATTTTCTGATGAAAAACGATGACCCCAGACCTGTCAAACTTTCTCCAGATGGTCAGTAATGGTGATTTTTTAATGTTTAATCTCTTGACTGTAAATGACTGTTGCGTGTGAATTATCACTTTTTTAACTAAAATAAGTGTGTTTAGAGTCATTTTTGTGCCCGAAATCGGTCAAAATAGAAGCTTCTGAGTAGGAGGAAACATTTGTCAAAATGGCAATTTTGGTCAATGTGAGGCTTTAAAAAGTAGTTATTCAACATGAGGCAAGATCCAATTGATGTTTTGAATCAGTTTTTGTACAGTTCAAAAATCATTTTTCTGATGAAAAACGATGACCCTGGACCTGTCGAACTTTCTCCAGATGGTCAGTAATGGTGATTTTTAATGTTTTGACTGTAAATGACTGTTGCATGTGAATTATCACTTATGGAACTAAAACACGTGTGGTTAGAGTCATTTTCTTGCCCGAAATTGGTTAAAATAGAAGCTTCTGAGTAAGAGAAAAAGTCTGTAAAAATGGCAATTTTGGTCACTGTGAGGCTTTAAAAAGTGGTTATTCAACATGAGGCATGATCCAATTGATATTTTAAATCATTTTTGGACTGTCCAAAAATCAATTTTCTGATGAAAAACGATGACCCCAGCCAAACCTGCCGAACTTTCTCCAGATGGTCAGTAATAGTGTTTTTTTAATGTTTAATCTTTTAACTGTAAATGACTTTTGCATGTGAATTATCACTTCCAGAACTAAAACACCTGTGTTAAGATTCATTTCTCTGCCCGAAATAGGTCAAAATAGAAGCTTCTGAGTGGGAAAAAAGTCTGTCAAAATGGCAATTTTAGTCATTATGAGGCGTTAAGAAGTGGTTATTCAACATGAGGCATGATCCAATTGATATATTGAATCATTTTTGTACACTCCAACAAATCAATTTTCTGATGAAAAACGATAACCTCGGACCTGTCGAACTTTCTCCAGATGGTCAGTAATGGTGATTTTTTAATGTTTAATCTTTTGACTGTAAATGACTATTGGATGTGAGTTATCACTTTTTAACTAAAATAAGTGTGTTTAGAGTAATTTTCCTGCCTAAAATTGGTCAAAATAGGAGCCTCTGAGTTGGAGAATATGTCTGCAAAAATGGCAATTTTGGTCACTGTGAGGTTTTAAAAAGTGGTTATTCAACATGAGGCATGATCCAATTGACATTTTTAATCACTTTTTGTACAATTCACAAAAACAATTTTCTGATAAAAACAATGACCCCGGACTTGTCGAACTTTCTCCAGCTGTTCAGTAATAGTGATTTTTTAATGTTTAATCTTTTGACTGTAAATGACTATTGAATGTGAATTATCACTTTTGGAACTAAAACACGTGTGTTTAGAGCCATTTTCCTGCCTGAAATTGGTCAAAATAGAAGCTACTGAGTAGGAGAAATAGTCTGTAACAATGGCAATTTTGGTCACTGTGAGGCTTTAAAAAGTTGTTATTCAACATGAGGCATGATCCAATTGTCATTTTGAATCATTTTTTGTACAGTCCCAAAAATCAATTTTCTGATGAAAAACGATGATGGACCTCTCAAACTTTCTCCAGATGGTCAGGAATGGTGATTTTTTTAATGTTTAATCTTTTGACTGTAAATGACTATTGAATGTGAATTATCACTTTTGGAACTAAAACACGTGTGTTTAGAGCCATTTTCCTGCCTGAAATTGGTCAAAATAGAAGCTTCTGAGTAGGAGAAAAAAGTCTGTAAAAATGGCAATTTTGGTCACTGTGAGGTGGTTATTCAACATGAGGCATGATCCAATTGATATTTTGAATAATTTTTTGTACTGTCCAAAAAATCAATTTTCTGATGAAAAACGATGACCCCAGACCTGTCGAACTTTCTCCAGATGGTCAGTAATGGTGATTTTTTAATCATTAATCTTCTGACTGTAAATGACTGTTGGATGTAAAATATCACTTTTTGAACTAAAATAAGTGTGTTTAGAGTCATTTTTCTGCCTGAAATCGGTCAAAATAGAAGCATCTGAGTAGGAAAAAAAGTCTGTCCAAATTGCAATTTTAGTCACTGTGAGGCTTTAAAAAGTGGTTATTCAACATGAGGCATGATCCAATTGATGTTTTGAATCATTTTTTGTACACTCCAACAAATCGATTTTCTGATGAAAAACGATAACCCCGGACCTGTCGAACTTTCTCCAGATGGTCAGTAATGGGGATTTTTTAACTGTTTAATCTTTTGACTGTCAATGACTGTTGGATGTGAATTATCTCTTTTTGAACTAAAATAAGTGTGTTTAGAGTAATTTTCGTGCCCGAAATCAGTCAAAATAGCAGCTGCTGAGTATGAGGAAACATCTGAAAAAATGGCAATTCTGGTCACTGTGAGGCTTTAAAAGTGGTTATTCAACATGAGGCATGATCCAATTGATGTTTTGAATCATTTTTTGTACACTCCAACAAATCGATTTTCTGATGAAAAACGATAACCCCGGACCTGTCGTACTTTCTCCAGATGGTCAGTAATGGTAATTTTATAATGTTTAATCGTTTCACTGTAAATGACTTTTGCATGTAAACGATCACTTCTGGAACTAAAATACGTGTGTTTAGAGTCAGTTTCCTGCCCGAAATAGGTCAAAATAGAAGCTTCTGAGTAGGAGGAAACATCTGTCAAAATGGCAATTTTGGTCACTGTGAGGCTTTAAAAAGTTGTTATTCAACATGAGGCATGATCCAATTGATATTTTAAATCATTTTTTGGACTGTCCAAAAAATCAATTTTCTGATGAAAAACGATGACCCCAGCCAGACCTGTCGAACTTTCTCCAGATGGTCAGTAATAGTGGTTTTTGTAATGTTTAATCTTTTAACTGTAAATGACTTTTGCATGTGAATTATCACTTCCAGAACTAAAATACCTGTGTTAAGATTCATTTCTCTGCCCGAAATAGGTCAAAATAGAAGCTTCTGAGAAGGAAATAAAGTCTGTCAAAATGGCAATTTTAGTCACTATGAGGCTTTAAAATGTGGTTATTCAACATGAGGCATGATCCAATTGATGTTTTGAATAATTTTTTGTACACTCCAACAAATTAATTTTCTGATGAAAAATGATAACCTCGGACCTGTCGAACTTTCTCCAGATGGTCTGTAATGGTGATTTTTTTAATGTTTAATCTTTTGACTGTAAACGACCATTGGATGTGAATTATCACTTTTTGAACTACAATAAGTGTGTTTAGAGTAATTTTCCTGCCTGAAATTGGTCAAAATAGGAGCCTCTGAGTTGGAGAATAAGTCTGCAAAAATCTCAATTTTGGTCACTGTGAGGTTTTAAAAAGTGGTTATTCAACATGAGGCATGATCCAATTGACATTTTTAATCACTTTTTGTACAGTCCAAAAAAATCAATTTTCTGATAAAAACTAATGACCCCGGACATGTCTAACTTTCTCCAGATGTTCAGTAATAGTGATTTTTTAATGTTTAATCTTTTGACTATAAATGACTATTGCATGTGAATTATCAGTTTTGGAACTAAAACACGTGTGTTTAGAGCCATTTTCCTGCCCGAAATTGGTCAAAATAGAAGCTACTGAGTACGAGAAAAAGTCTGTAAAAATGGCAATTTTGGTCACTGTGTTGGTTTAAAAAGTGGTTATTCAACATGAGGCATGATCCAATTGACATTTTGAATAATTTTTTGTACAGTCCAAAAAATCAATTTTCTGATGAAAAAACAATGAGCCCGGACCTGTCAAACTTTCTTCAAATGGTCTGTAATGGTGATTTTTTTAATGTTTAATCTTTTGACTGTAAATGACTATTGCATGTGAATTATCAATTTTTTAACTAAAATAAATGTGTTTAGAGTCATTTTCCCACCTGAAATTGGTAAAAATATAAGCTTCTGAGTAGGAGGGAACATGTGTAAAAATGGCAATTTTGGTCACTGTGAGGCTTTAAAAAAGTGGTTATTCAACATGAGGCATGATCCAATTGATATTTTAAATCATTTTTTGTACAGTCTCAAAAATCAATTTTCTGATGAAAAACGATGACGCCGTACCTGTCAAGCCTTCTTCAAATGGTGAGTAATGGTGATGTTTTAATGTTTAATCTTTTGACTGTAAATGACTGTTGGATGTGAATTCTCACTTTTTGAACTAAAATAAATGTGTTTAGAGTCATTTTCGTGCCCGAAATCAGTCAAAATAGAAGCTTCTGAGTAGTAGGAAACATCTGTCAAAATGGCAATTTTGGTCACTGCGAGGTTTTAAAAAGTGGTTATTCAACATGAGGCATGATCCAATTGACATTTTGATTCATTTTTTGTATAGTCCAAAAAATCAATTTTCTGATGAAAAACGATGACACCGGACCTGTCGAACTTTCTCCAGATGGTCAGTAATGGTGATTTCTTAATGTTTAATCTTTTGACTGTAAATAACTATTGCATATGAATTATCACTTTTGGAACTAAAATAAGTGTGCTTAGAGTCATTTTCCTGCCCGAAATCAGCCAAAATAGAAGCAACTGTGTACCTCTTTTCCCATCCAATCCCGTTGATGCTTCTCCGCTTCTGTCTCAGTTAGGTGCGTCTCCTGGAGAAGAGCTATGTCGGCGCATTTGGAATTGAGATACAAGAGCACCTTTTTAGTCTTGATGTAGTGCGTAAGACTATTTATGTTCAAGGAAAGAATGTGTAATGATGTGTGCACTGAAATGGAGATCACGAGACCCAAACGAAATGTCCAAAGGTCCTACGTGGGCAGTGATGTTAATCAGCTCCCTCTGGCAGTCTACAGATTATTGAAAGGGTTGGCCAATACCTACCAAACAGCCACTCACCACTGAAGGGCATGTCTATGAGTGTGGCTTGGACATTGCTGCAGGATCCAGTAGAATGAATCCAAGCATACTGATGCAGCATGACAGCTGTGCCCAAGAATCAAGCAGCAGTGTACACAGAGTCCATGCTTCACTTCAGGATGTATTTGGATGCAGCCAGTTCATTATTGACCTGGTCTTTAAAAAACTTTTCCATGTAGTCTGGCAAGCAGATCACTGTAAGTTTTGTCATTTCCCACAAGGCATGAACCATCAGCCCAGGAGGAAGGTTGCATCAGCAGAGCAGAGGGCTAGGATGTCAAAATCAAATACATTTCTGCTCACAGAGTAAACTTTCTATCAGTTGGTGCCGCAGGGAAGGCATTTGGATTCAGCTTTAAGGAAGACGTTTGAACAACTAGAATTTCTGGCAGCGTGTAAGATGACAAAAAGTAGGGTTCTCCCAGAGGCGAACTATGCTGTTTAACTTTTTTCCGGGGACTGACTGGTTTGATAGTTGATTTTCACAAGCATTCCTGAGAGAATCCAATAAGGTTTCATTGAATGGCAGGGGCTCCAGCACAAGTTCTCATTCAAAATGTTAGACTCCACCTCAGTGGGCAGGGTCAACTCCAAGGCTTCAACAGCTTCGTGTACTACAATTGTACATTTAAAAACATCCTTTACCCCTCAGGCCCAGAGGAGTAAAAGATATACTCCTCTGGTGAAGTGTCAAGTCCTCTAGCAATAGAAAGTAGAGCTATAGGCCAGCTTCATCATTATAATAGGGAAGAAGATGTTCAGCCTCACAGTCATCATCCTCTGCATCGCCATAGTCTTTATCAGCCATTGCAAGCTCTTCAGAGATGAAGCCAAAACTCTCCTTCATCTATGCAAATCTTTGTCGCCTAGAGAGGTTCTCTGCCATGGCAATGTTGTTAACTCTCGCCTTAACTGTTTTCCTTGCCATATAAAAAATGTCCTTTAATGTTGACGGCTTCAAGAGCAGTGACATAGTCTGCTAAGTAACTAGCATTTGTTTTGGCACCCAAGGGAGCTCTGACCGACCAGGGGTACAGTGTCTTGAAAGGCTTCAACTTCTTCATAGGCACAGAAATTCATAAAGGGACATGTCCAGGGCCTTCGGGGTCACAGCCTCCAAAGTTGTCAAGCCCTTAGGAATGTACTCCTCCATGGTGGCACAGAGGGCGCAGGAGCAAGTTTTGTCCAGAATATAGCAGCATAATATGCTGGAAAGTATTGCGTGCGTGGGATTGGCTGATGGATCCTTCCCATACAGGTGACTTTCTTGTGGGTGAAGGAGATAGTTAGTTGCAGGGATTCTTCCCAAGAACAGAACTATGTGCAGGATTATAGGGCCTTGGTGTATAGGGACTGAGTCATCCTACCACCTTAGTACCCATGAGCCCAGGACCGACTTGCTATAGTGTCTCACTTGCTCTCCTACTCACTCACAGAGAAACAGATGATTAGACACCCCAGATCACAACACTCCCAGATCTCTCAGGAATTGCGGTAACAAGACACACCCTCTTGCTCGCACTCTTGTTTTTGTCCAAAATAAGATCTGACAGAGACACGGAACAAGTTAAAATGTTTATTTTAACTAACGTGCCCTAACATGCAGTATACGTGCCACAACAAGCAGGAAAATGCATAATACGAAAACAGTCAGCATAGCAGCTAGTCCATAAATCATGAAGGGAGATGTCATCATGGAAAGACAATAGAGCCTAACCTCCCTCCCCTTGCTAAGATGTAGTATTATTATATATTAGAAGATCTCTGGGCTTTGTCAGCAGACCCCATACCTTAGCCTATAGATGGTAGATCTACATCATAGGTGCTGTCTCGCTCTTCTCCCTGGAAAGGTCCCACTCCAAGTGTGTCTCACCTATTCGTGTGTCCCACTAAACACCAAAGTACGTTGTCGAACATCAGCTGCATCAGTATGTTTTGTCTAAGGGCTGAGGCCTGGCCAGAACAAAATAACAAGGGGCATTGTTGTTCAACCTTGCACATAATGTTCAATCAAAATCCCAGGAACATGCAGAGAGTGAACACAGCAATGAGTTCTCATGTGAAAGCAGCCATAGAAATTATTGCAAAAAATAAAGATGTGTAGTAATGTGCGCAAAGCAGCAGTCAAGCTGCAGCGTGCTCATGCTAACTTACTGAGGATGACAATGTCCCTATAGGCCACGTGACACCCTCCCCTTGGTCAGGTCGTTAGCACTATGGTAAAACAAAAATCAGAGGTAAGCAGAGGCAAAGTGTCTCAGTGTTGTTCCAATGAGGATAGTCATGAAGCCCAAATTTCTTTTTTTTTTTGCAAGCTGATATTTAAAAAAAAAAAAATGTTTGCCAATTGGGTACTCAAAAACCCATCCATTCACAATTAAACTTCGGAGACAGAAATGTGGTGGGAAAAGCGGAATGCCATGAACTCCAAAATGTTGTGTGTGCCTTCCATAATAAAAAGGTATGCCATCCAGTTTAGTAGATCGAACGAGCACACATGCTCCTCATATTCAGAGGCAGTTATGAGCATGCCAGGGCAACCTACGTTAACTTCGATGAAACTCCAATCTATGAGGTGCTGCACACGAGCACAGGTACTCAAGTCTGCCGTTGGTCCCAATAACAGATCGGAATCCAGGGCAGCGTGTGTGGTATTGGAGAGGCAGACTTCCAGGGCCTATTGAAAAGGGCACCGGAGGCAGAAGAACAGAGGTTGTACGCAGGTGAAGAAGCATAACGGAAGGTCAGCCAATAGTCAATGGCAAAAGACTTCACTGGCATAGAACCAAAAAGCTGCCGCATTTGATCACGGTACAGATGCAACTGGACCGGGTTTGGCAGCTCCACAGATCGAGCATCCATTGCGAAGCAATAATAGGAGAACAAGCACACCGCAAATCAACAGGAGCACAAGGGGAAACCCTCAGAAGGTGCTGGAAAAAATAGAATGGATAAAGGCTGATATTACTCCAAAAATAGTCTGAAAGGAGGAAACAAGGCCGGATCCCACGAGTTTAAAAGAGTGGGCAAGGCCCTCCAAATCAGACGCATTAAATACTTGGTGTATTCTCCAAAATGGAGTGAGAGATTCGTGTTTAGCAGTGAGGGAATCTCCTTTGCGGTTCTCGCCACCTGCAATGCGAAGGTCTCTCGAGCTGACGTGAGAGCCACTTCCTGTTGCAACAATAGCGCTTTGAGTCTGCTTAGCTTATTGAAATCTGTTTTCAAAGTTAGAATGGAAGGCCAAAGCGAACTATCTACAATCCCATGCGGGGATGGAAACAGGACATTGCTGCAACATGTAACACTTTGAGAAACTGTTGCTATATACGGGATGCCTGCCCGTAAGCCTCAGCAGTCGTGGTTATTTAGAATAAGATAACTACCGTTAGAAAGCAAAGTTAATGGGGGAATAATAGCTGGGACAGGGGTACCTTTTAAAAAACAAGCCAGATTAGGAGCCGAAACATTACAGGCTCCGTGAAGCTTAACTTGTTTACAGACTAGGGAATGTCCTACTGTGGAATCGCAATCCTCTCCTGTAAGGAAAACTTCCTTATCCGCGCGCTGACATCTGTAGATGAAAGGTAACGACCATAATTCATGAATATAGTTATTGCCCAGGGGCTCATATCTGCCAACGGGATGATGTTTCATGCATGCCGTGAACTGAAAAAGTGAGATAGGCAGTGAAATAACCCCATGTATTAACCATACAGCTCAATCAGTCTCTGCTACAGCAAATGGTAACTGTTCTAATTGTTCAATATGTAACAATGTGTATGTTGCGTCCTTCATGGACATTAATTTCTGTTTATCAGTCAAATTAAATGGCAAAAACGGTGCAGAAGCATTCAGATAATCCCATGGCACTTTTCCACTTTTCAGAGTTTGCAAATCCACGCAAACTGCATTACAGAACGTAACTGATTTTGACCATGATACAAAAAAGACACTTCATGTTGAACAATGTCAATGACAGATGATACAATATTATCCAAAGTATATATACGGAACGAAAGTGTATTAATGCTGTTATTGACTACTGCAAAAACTTTTTTTAAATTAGCTTGGTCAATTTGGTGCAAACGCACCGCCTCTTAAATCTGCGACAGTTTACAAAATTCATTATATGCTGAATAAATAAAACGTTTTGATCTTGGGGACTTTGGACCTAAAAGAAAATCAGCCAGATCGATGTCACCTGACAAAAGAGAATGGTGTTGTTTTACAGACAACAGTGTGGAATGTTCCAACCATTGCTGACACAATTTACCCACCGAATATGTGGTAACTGTATGGGAATGTGGGAAACGTGGATCAGGTCTAGATTGTGTAAACCCTTTTGTGGTATTTAAGAAGCGTAATTGGCATGAATTGGAGCTTGTTGGCCACATCAACCATCCCAAGGTGTCAATATTAGAAGAGTTAAGTGTGCCGTTTTGAAACATGACAGCCAATTCCTCAATGGTGTAATTGGTATATGTTTCCCATTTGTCATAAGTAGCCAATAATGGAATAGAGGGAATATATTTAGATTTTTGGACGTTACTAAACCAAAACAAGTTGTCTGTTGTACCGTGTCATTTCAAAATAAGATTTGAGACGGTATCAGACATGCACGATGCAATGATTCAGTGCACGCACCGGCCAATCTTTAGTACCCCAAATGGATTTCAAATCAACAGTGTCCTTCCAGTGTTCATAACCTTTCACGGACAAATCATTTATGAAGGACATAGAGTAAATTAATTTAGTTTGGGTCAACACAAATTTAGTGCGTGACGGCATCTTTAATTTGTAAAAATTGGAATGAGGGTCAGAAAGATTGTAACCAGTAAAATACATAAATTTACCCCGTTGGGTCTTGGAGCTCCCTTCTAACGGTGTTGGGCAATGTTCCCACTGGGTATAATTAAAAAAGGATCTCTGAGTAATGATCTTGTGTAAAAAATGATGGCCATAATGTTGATAACAGAATAAATCTGTGTCATTTGCTGAATTCAAATACAGATCTTTACTGTCAAAGGCAGTATAATATTTTAAATCAGAGAACAAAGAATGAACGGCATGAACATCCCAGTCATCAGAGTGTATTCCAGGTAAAACCACATCTCCCAAAGAAACACGAAAAACGTATGGAATGTTCAAAGTTTCGGTTGGTCCATGGATATCGTATGATACTTTGTCCCAAACAATGCCATCAGCAACTGGGAATGCAGATATATTGACAAGGGCTTGATCTCTTTTCATTATATGAGATGACGTGTGAGGGGCGAGAACACCGTCAACAAAGTTCACTGGATAGCCTTCAGGTAAATAATTACCATTAATGAGTAGAAAAAACACAGTCACAAATCCAATCCACATAAAGAGAAAAATTATCATTAGCACTATCCAGACGTATGTCCAGGGCGGGACCAGGTAAGTCTTTTTGAACCATGAGATGAAAAGGCTGGTACGTGTGGGGGCTCTGCCACAGATGATGACGAGGATGACGTTTCAGAAGAAAACTGTTACGTCCATATAATAACCACTGGACCCCAACTGAAACAATGGGGGTTGTGCTGCATTGGAAGGTTCAGGTATGGTACTCCCAGAATGTTAATTATGACTTCAACTGGAGGAGAGGCATACTCAATATCCGCAGGGTTGGAAGTAGAAGGTAAAACAGTCAATAAATCCATTGAAGTTTCCAGCTCCCCTCCATTAGATGGGGAGTAGTCGTAGAAACAGAAGCCATCGGATTCAGTGAAAGATCTCGGCGTGGAATGCTTGGAGGCATACTATTCAGTATCGGCCATATGGTGTAGTTTGACATGTTCGATAGAAATGTAACGATTCTCCTTATGACCAGGTAGTGGAGGCAGGATCACAGTACAGGTGCCTTTCAATCCAAGGACTCTGACCAGTGTACGGTTTGATGGACCAATTTTTTTGTTGTTCTCCACTTTTTCCCTCAGCCCGGTATGGAGACAAGAATTGCACCTGCACCCCCAGAGACTTCATTGCATCCCGGTAAGCCTTAGAGGCAAACACAGGACCTTGGTCAGAATGGAAGGTGCCACAGGCAAAGGTCCCTACAAAGAAACACAAATCTTTTATGACAGTTCGAGCATCAGCACTACGTTGCAGCCAAACCCAAAAGAATCTAGTGCATGAATCAACTGCAACCAAGATATGTTTGAAAGCAGTGTCAGATGTCAAAGGACCGCAGTGATCAAGATAAATAAAACCAAAAGGTTGATTTGAAATGTAGAGTTGAGTGTGAGGTGGACGGGCAACAGTAGAAGTCTTAATTAGTTGAGAAATGACACAAGAAAGTACATATTTACGTGCCTGTTGATATAAACCATGCCACCAAAAACGTTGCTGTAAAAGTAAAATTGTCGCAGTTACTCCGGCATGCACAGAAGCCATGCCTTCATGAGCGGCAGAAATCAAAGAAAGTCTGCGGTCCTCGTTGGTAATCAGCCGATCCCCAACGGACGGGATAGTTGCGAATGGGACTTGATCAGAAGACGTGATATGAATAATGTGAAGGGAAACCTTGGAGAAACTCCATTTCCTACCTCAACGCAGCTATAGCCACCAAAATATCATCATCAATTTTAGTCATAGACCTAGTGACTGCTGCTACTGAACAAGTGGCTACTGCAGTTTTGGCTGCCTCATCAGCCACCAAATTACCAACAGCGTGTGCTCCCACACGTTGATGGCCCAAAGTATGGATAACATGGGTGAGTGGCAAACGTTCCTTAAGAGCTGCCACGCGAACCCAAAGTGTTTTATGCTTAGTTGCGCTACCTTTAGAATCACGAAAATCATTTTGTATCTAAAAGAATAAGTTGTCATTGAAGGATTGTACACAGTAAAATGAATTCCACACTACAAGAGTAGTAACATCTGGATCAGCAAATTAAAGAGCCAAAACCAAAGCGCGTAGCTCTGCCAATTGAGCTGTGCAATCACCAAGAGACTGTGTGTGCACCAAGGAGTACATAGAATCCCCATCGACAATCGTGCAGGCCGCAGAATAAGCATGCCTAGAACCCACTGCCGGCTGTGCAGAACCGTCAGTGTAAATAATACATTTGTATTGATCCAGAGGAAGCAAGGACAAAGGAGGAGGATGTACTTGTTCATACTGTAAAAAATCCTGTGTCTGCACAGAGGGGTCAAAGATAAAGTTGACATCAGCCAAAGACAAAGAACTAGCCCATTGTATCCAATGTGGATTCAAGGCTTTGGAATTAGGGGTACTAGCTTTTGTAACTGCCTCTAAAGCAGGTACAGGCAAAACCATAAAAATTTGTTTACCCTGAGCCAGAGAGCGTTCTTTCAGAACCACCATCTGGACAGCTGTCAAAAGAAATTCTGTAGAACAGAAACGCATCTCAGCCGGAGTATACAAATGTGATTTATAAGCAATGGGGACCGTGTCCCCTTCATTGAACGTAAAATAAGTGAAACCTAACTCTCCTGGTACAATCCTTATGACCAAATTTGTAGAATTGTCTTGTGTTAACAAGGAGTTGGTCGCAAGCAGACCAGACTGCAGAGACCGAAGAATTGTGGTATGTTCCGGAAGCCAACAGAAAGCCGAAAAAGAAGGTTGTATCAATGAGTAAAGAGGTTTGATACGCTGGGCATAATCAGGAATGTATGTCCTCCCGAAATTAAAAAAACCCAGCAAAGATTGCAATTTTTTAAGCGTAGATGAAGTTTGCAATTGAGCACATTTCTCCAGAAAGTGGGGGGCCAACCCCCTACGTTCATTATTTAGTTCGTTATCAAGAAAAAGGACCGCCAAGAAGGCAATATGAGACTTAGCAAAATTGAATTTGTAACCAAAGTTTGCAAAATGTGTGATAATGCGGTCTACACGCAAGAGATGCGGCTGTAATTCATCCTCCGTCAAGTATATGTCGTCAATGTACGAGAAGGCATCCGGGTCAATCTCATGCAAAAGGGACACTAAGCAGCCGCAAACACACCAGGGATATTCTTTTATCCCATAGGCAATCTCGCATATCTGCGCTGATTGCCCAACACACTGAATGTGGTCAAATCACAGCTCTCAGGAGCCAAAGAGTGACTAAAAAATCCATTGTAAATATTCAGTGTGGTTTTGTATTTTTTGCGAACAATATTATTCACTAACGCAGAGCTATGTGTGTTCTGAACGGCAAAGGTTCGAACGTGACTGTTTTACTGTCTTTAATCTTAAACTATGTGATATGAACCATCCGGTTTCAATATCGGAAAAAGTGGATTATTCATCGATGAAACACAGAGTTCAATCACACCCTGGTATTCCAACTGGGTCAAGATTTCACTTACGGACCTTTAGCGTCTCGTTTCATTGGATACTGTGGTTGGGGCTGAGGTGTGGAACGCAAAGGAATTGCATGAACTGGAGAACCCTCGTCCCAACCCGCCTGATTGCGATATAATGCAGGAGCTAGGGACAATGCCCATTTAGAGGCATACGCCATTTTGTCATCATCAGGAACATATTGCGAAAAACTAGGAAGAATAACATCTTCCCCTCTAGAGGAATCTAGGACAAAAGGGGGAGGCCAATCACCCTCAACCAACAAAAAATCATAATAAGTGAGATTTTCCCAAAACACTGCTTTAATTGTTCGTTTAATATCGCCTTCAATTCAGAGGGATAGTTCATAAAGTCTATCTGAAGGAGCGACTCGAGTATCAGCTGTCTCTACTGTAATAAAAGTATCAGTTGCTTTTGCCTCCAGACGCTGGTGGAGTGTCTGCTGCACTATGGTAACCTCTGCCGTGCTGTTCAGGAGGGTTACCGCCCACCTCCTGTTGAAGAGCAGGGTTCTCACCATCTGAGGCATACTTTGCAGTCAAAGCGGCAACTTTTTTCTTCTGAAATTGGGGTCAAAATTGAGGTGGTTCCCCCTGCTTGACTTTTACATCAAACTGGCGCTGCAGGTCATGTCTGGTTTGCGCAGACTCGCCTTCTCTGCGATCCTGACCCCTCCTCCGGCAAACTGTTGATCCGACGATTCCTGAAAGAACGAGGATCAGAAACCTGGAACCTCTCGGGTGCCTTAATTTTAGAGCAGTCACGCAAGTCATATCTACGTTCAGAAGCGACAGGTGGAGGCGAACCTGCATGTGAACCAGGCTTCTGTTGTTGCTGCCTATGATTTTTATTCCAAGCCTTTTTAGGAAAGACTGGGTGTTCCTCCTTCTCAGGAGGGAGCTTGTTCTATACCTGAGTAAAAGGCCTTACTCCCAAACTATTGCTTCCCAATGAGGTATACACCTCCGCAATAATAATCGGCAACCTCTGCTGCCGATCAACGTCCGCCACAGCCGATAGGCATTGGCGCACTTGTAAGCAAACTGCCTCACCTTTGATCTTGGCCAGAATCATATCGGAGACTATAGGGAACATGCCCACTAATCTCATACCCAATTCTAGGGCCGGACCAGCCCCGTGTTCATCCTGTACCTTCTTTACAACGCTCGGCAGAACGCTCATGGAGGGGGTGCCAAAGCACAGTGTCTACACTGAAGCAAACACCGTCCCCCAGAAGGTGCAATCAGCTAAAGCGGGAATAATACCACCTCGTAAACTCATTGTTAGGATCCTGTGTTTCTCAACAGGAGTAGTATGCGGAAAAACAGCCTTGAGTTGCTCAAATGTTTTTGCAAGCCAATATGGCAAATCATCTCTATTCTGAGGACATTTGCCCATCACTGAATTAACAATGATTGGGCTTATGACAAGGTCACCGCCATGTCCAGGCGAAGGAGGCGCAGCTCCAGCCGGAGCCACTTGAATCGCACGCAACATAAATTGTATAACACCTCTGTGTATGTGAATCAGCAATGTATGTAACTGACGTAGCTCTGCAAGTGTAACATTAAGATAATTTGGGTGCGGGGGAAAACCTGCCAAATAGGCCAAGTGGCCCAATCGACCGATAAAGGGCCTAAACGGACCACAGAAACAGGGTGAGGAAGGGCGCCATTAAACCAGATGGTATGGGGCATACCAGGCCGTCAACGGAACGCCAAGTAATGCATAAGGGCTGCTGTATATTCATGAAACAAATTATCATCTCCATCCACTGCCGGAAATGTAACCCAAGAGTAAAAGACCTCGAAGCGGTGAGCCGTGTCCGCCTCAATAACAAAGATAAAGGATGCCCCGGCATTGGGAACTCCACGTTAAGTTAAGAATGCCGTAACCACCGCGCGGTTAGGCGCCGCTATAGCGATTGCCATAATAAAAATGGAAAAGGATAAACCAAAAGAATGGTAGCGCACAACCGGGTTGAAAGAGAGAACACAACCTTTTAAAGTTCAAGCTTGAAAAACCTATAAAATACAAATATAGGAGGCTAAGCCCTCACACCACGGACGTCTCCGTAAACCGGTGAGAGATGGTATTGTGGACAAGCAAAATCGCTACTCAGGGGTCTTGTGAATAAGTACCAGACCAAACATTGGGCGCCATGTTGCAGGGATTCTGCCCACAAACAGAACTATGTGCGGGATTATAGGACCTTGGTGTATAGGGACTGATTCATCCTACCACCATAGTTCCCATGAGCCCAGGACCGACTAGCTATAGTGTCTCACTTGCTCTCCTACTCACTCACAGAGAAACAGATGATTAGACACCCCAGAACACAACACTCCCAGGTCTCTCAAGAATAGCGTTAACAAGACACACCCTTTCGCTCGCACGCTTGTTCTTGTCCATAATAAGATCTGACAGAGACACAAAACAGGTTAAAATGTTTATTTTAACAAATGTGCCCTAACGTGCAGTATACGTGCCACAACAAGCAGGAAAATGCATAATACAAATACAGTCAGCATAGCAGCTAGTCATAAATCATGAAGGGAGATGTCATCATGGAAAGACAATAGAGCCTAACCTCCCTCCCCTTGCTAAGAAGTAGTATTATTATATATTAGAAGATCTCTGGGCTTTGTCAGCAGACCCCATACCTTAGCCTATAGATGGTAGATCTACATCATAGGTGCTGTCTCGCTCTTCTCCCTGGAAAGGTCCCTCTCCAAGTGTGTCTCACCTATTTGTGTGTCCCACTAAAAACCAAAGTACGTTGTCCAAACAACAGCTGCATCGGTATGTTTTGTCTAAAGGCTAAGGCCTGGCCAGAACAAAATAACAAGGGGCATTGTTGTTTGACCTTGCACATAATGTTCAGTCAAAATCCCAGTAACATGCAGAGAGTGAACACAGCGATGAGTTCTCATGTGAAAGCAGCCATAGAAATTATTGCAAAAAATAAAGACGTGTAGTAACGTGCGCAAAGCAGCAGGCAAGCTGCAGCGTGCTCATGCTAACTTAGTGAGGACGACAATGTCCCTATAGGCCACGTGACAAGTTTAGGTGTCACCTCACCATGTGGGCCTTGCCATAAACAACTAGGCCTCCTGCTCCCTGACAGCTTTCTGCTGCACCAAGGCAGAAGAATTGCAGGCTGTATCATCATGTACTGATTCAAAGCACGATATACAATTATCATATGAATCCAAAATGGACATCTTGTGGCATCTACAACATGGCATGAGACCCCGAATGTTTTGGAGGAGAAATATTGACCTAGTCACTATTTAGATGGTGAGGAATTTCAATGGTGAGAGACCGAGAGATAATTCGGGAACCGCATTGATGAGGTGTGGAAAGACAATAAGTAACATCTGCATGCTGTTGGCACCTAATAAACACCAGAGTCATCATGTCTGTAGGCTGAGTTGTGGCTGAAGCCACATGCCTGCAACCTGGCAGCTTTGAAGCTATATTTCTGGGGAAAAGCTTATCCAGACTACTCTGCCTCCTAAAAGGATAATTCATAAAGTGAGGAACCTGTGGGAAAATGTGTCCACCAGAAATATTGTTAAGTAAGTAGCTACTTTTTATGATAGATACTTATTCCTGTAGATTATAAATAAGTCCCAAAGCAATACCCCCTTGGAATTTGGGACTGAATAGTGCTGAGGAACCAGGGAATAACTATCACGTCAATGTTTCCACAAGGTAAAATTGCCCGAGTTAAAAAGAAGTTGATTAAATTGGAGGATATGGTATACTTAATCAAGCATTCCCTGTGACTAGTTGTGCCTGAAAGCATTCTCCAGGAAGCCATTTGAAGGAAAGGGCAGGGCACAGAATAAAGGGCAATAGCAAAGAGGTCTAAATCAGGACAACCAAATCTGGTGAAGATGTTGTCTATCACTTTGGAATGAAGCTCCCATTTGTGATCCTCCAGTGAGAGGTGACTCAAGGCATCTGCTTTTAGATTCAGAGAGCCCCATATGGGTCAATACCAGGGAAAATGTCCCACTGCCGACACAAGGCCTCAGATGCAACATACAAGACCTCCCAGTACAGGGTCCAAGAACCCACACTCCTCTGCCATTCTGTTTATTGGATGGTGGTGGATAAAAGTCTTCAGGGCAAGGCATACTTTCTACATTTTCAGCAGCCCCAAGGTGGACCAAAGGCCTTGCACATTCATCTCTATGAAATTGATAGCCCAGCCCAATAAGAAGGTGCCTATAACAAAGGTAACCTGTGACTGCGGAGGATTGAAGGGACAACTTACTGTGAGATTAGATGGGCACATCCACCAAAGGAGGTCTTGGAGGATGGAATGGAAGATCTCTATGGGAGTCAAGATAATCTCTTGATACTTGGGCCACTGTCCTCTCAGGCACCACTGAAGGGCCTTCATTTGCTATCTAGTCCGTATCTCCAAGATGATCCATAATGCAATCAAGCCCAGCAAGAGGAGGACCTGCAGAACTTGAATCAGAGCATGGCTCATAAAGATCGGAATCATATCTGAAATATCTGCAATCTTCTGAGGAGGAAAAGTCTTGTGTATGTCCTGTTAATCACCACAGTGAGCCTTTGAGCAGGGACGAGAAAGGACTTCTAGAGGTTAAAGGGAAAGTCCAGTTTGTGCAAGACATGGTGTGCTGTAGACTGTATGTGACCACTGCAAGGGTCCTGCCCTCTCCAGTCTGTCATTTAAGTACAAAAATATATGGTCTGTTGACCTGCTCTGAGACGTCAGTACTTTTGTGAATATTAATTAACCACAGAGAGAGCAAATGGAAGTACCACGAACTTTTAGTGCTGGGATGCAACTGTAAATCGGAGGTTACATCTGTGAGCAAGGACTCCGCAAACGCCTGTGAGCAAGAAGGACTCACCAATGCAAATACGCTTCCTGGAGGTGCAGGGCACCATCCATCCTTTAAGAGTCAGAAGGATTTGGCTCAGATACTGTTTTTGAAATTCATCCTGCTGGAAAAAACGGCTTCAGGAGCTTACGTTTAAAAGTAGATTTGAGGCCCTATACATATATAATAAGTAAGGGAGTAAAGACCCACACCACCTTCATCCCAGGGCACTACTTTGATGACCCCCTTTTAGGTAGCGTAAGAACTTCTGCATCCAAGATCGAGGAAAGCATCTGAGAGTACTTACTTTTACAGGGTGTTGCAGGGATTCTGCCCAAAAACAGAACTATGCGCAGGATTATAGGACCTTGGTGTATAGGGACTGAGTCCTCCTACCACCTTAGTACCTATGAGCCCAGGACCGACTAGCTATAGTGTCTCACTTGCTCTCCAACTCACTCACAGAGAAACAAATGATTAGACACCCCAGAACACAACACTCCCCGATCTCTCAGGAATCGCGTTAACAAGACTCACCCTTTTGCTCGCACTCTTGTACTTATCCACAATAAGACGAAGACACGAAACAGTTTAAAATATTTATTTTAACTAATGTGCCCTAAAATGCAGTTCACTTTTTAAACTGACAACAATATACACTTTTCACATATAACAAATATTGTTTTCATGAAAATCACACAGTAAAAATTAAAGGCACTGTTGTGGTCCCCTATAAATGTGTATATTTTAACAAAGAGTTGTGAACCAGGGCAATGTGGAGATGCTGAGCCAGTGATACTTGCTTGTGCTGCACACCATATACAGTTTTTTCCATAAATGTGACACTTACTTTGCATGCAGCAAAACATATCTATGTATGAAGATCACAATAGTTTGATATGCTAAGACATGCCATGCATGTCATGCTGGGCTGCTACCACCTTTGTCAGGCAGAAGGTGCAAGTCGAGGATACCTTCCTTTGTATCATGCTGCATGTGAGAGGTTGTTGTTAGGTTTTAAATTCCCATCCCTGCTATGCACTCACTCCACGTTATATTAGGTTAGCAATGTGTGGCTAAATAGATGCCATTTGTATTCATGTTTTGCAACCCACTGAGTTATCCCCGTAATGTGCAGGCTTCAGTGAGCGAGTGTGACTCCATTTTGCATTTTGTAATCCTTACTAGGCTGCTTAGACTGTGCCTGAGTTAGGCCTGATTACGCGTTTTGCTTGCCTCAGCAGAACACAGTATTTCGTTATTATTTTTTCTTTCTGTTCAAGGCTGTTTCTCGACTTACTAATGAATAGGCCGTTCTGCCCATGCATGCTTATCCGAATGTGTAGTTTCTGCTTCCACGTTAGGAGATGCTGAGACCCAGCACTGTGGCCTTGGATTCCTGATAAAATGTACCCATCTGGCAGGTGTTAGCTCATCCTACTGTGCCTATTTGTTCATGATCAGCCCAAGCCAGTAGTTTTCCATTGGGGGTGTGGTTGGGGGCCTCTAGAGAGGAATGATTACTCTGTGTGAGCTGTTGGGGGGTCAGTCCCTCGGCAGATATCTTAGGGTGCAGGTCATGATGGACTCCTCTGCAGAGCATTACTAATAAATGTAAGTTTGTATTCTCTACTGTCTGACCGACTCTTCATTCTTGGGAAGGCATAGCAGGTGGTTGTAAGAAAACCCGAGTGGCCCCTAAGGGCCACTTCCTTCAGTTGGCGCCCAAACAGGGACCCCGCAAGGTGATCTGACTCGCCCGTAATCGGGTTGTAGGGTCGGGGGGATGCGTTTGGTTGGTCGGGCGGATCGGGGTACCCCACAAAAGACCGAGATTGGTTCTCGCAGCTACCCCGCCCGGCTGATCGGGTGCCCCCTCGTCTAGTGGTCACCGGCTGGGGTCCTGAGAAGGCAAAACGTTGGAGTTAACCGTTTGGTCCGAAGAGTCGGCAGTGGAGAAGAACTTGACTCGACCTGTGTGCACCAGGTGAGTGATTTGATTCTTGGAAAAATGGCGCCATTCTTGGACGGCACAAGCCTGCGGGCTGTGTCTTGATACAGTCTCCGGACCGACTTGTTTGCAGTTTTTGAACTGCCTTGCTTGAACGACACGAGTCTCCGGACTGTCTTGTCTTTAACTTGGTGGGTTTGCGGACCCTTAAAAAAAAAAGGCACAGAGTGTTTGCGAGTAGTTCACTGGACCACTTGGAAATTTGGTCTGCGTTTGAAAAGGTCCGGGACTGCCCACAAACAATCTGCCGGACCAACTGGTAATTTGGTTAATGCTTATAAAGGTCTGGGGCTGGAGCCTGTCTTCTTGAATTTTATATTGTCCCTGGACTGTAGGGAGTGGATCCCTGGACCGTTTTGGTTTGGTCCGTGACTAATATTTGTTACTTTACCTTGTCTTACTTTGCCGATTGTTGGTGTTATACTTGTCCGTTAGGGACAGTGCATGTGTCTTATATTAAGATGCCTTGTTTCAGCAAATTGGGGTGTTTTGGATGCCGATGTTGTTCTACTGATGCTCGATTGGAAGAGAGCCAGCCTGCACCTCCGGAGGGTTCTCCAAATTTTGACGTATACGTTAAACATGGTATTGGCCCTGTTATGTATAGCACATTGTGGCATAAATATACGAGGGACAATGCTGAGCTACAGTGGCCGCTTACTGGCTCATTTGATAAACAGAAATTGAATTTCCTGCAGGACAAGTTGTTTGCTAGAAGTAGCAGACAGTCGATGTTTGATTCTCTAAGAGTATGGCAGAAAGAGGCAAAGCAGCGACGATTAAGGGCAGAGAAAGAGGCCCGGAAGAGGCAGACGCAAACAATAACACAGAAAGCAGTAGCCTATGAAAGAGGAAAGATAGAGAAGGGTATAGAATGCGCAGATAGAAAGTTCCGGTTACAGACAGATAAATGTTATATTACTAGGGAGGAAGGTGATGATTTCGTTGAAGAGCTATTGGATTCTCGCCCTCCTCCTCCTAATGCCCCTGAACGGATATACCCGACAGTCCCGACATCTCAGTCCTTGGCCTCTGGTGCCGCCCCTTCCAGCGTTCCTGTTTCTGGCGCTGCCGCTTCGGCTCGGGCCCCTCTCGCTTCTCTTCTATTCACACCAGTCACTGGGACGGGTGCTGTTAGCTCCCCCCCAGTCTATTAGTTCTGTATCGGCTGCTACTCCCCCTTTCACCCCTACCACTCTGTCTCCCTATGTGATGGTACCTGTCTCTGCGTCTGCTCTTTCACCCGTGAGTGTGACACCCCAGGCACAGTTGAATGTCGAAACTCCTGCGTGTGGAGTACATGATGTGAACTGGACAGCAGCGCGAGACCGAATGGATAAAGTATTGGTGCGTTCTGCGGTGGCTGATGAGGAAAAGCAAATGGTGGCAAATCAAGCAGCTCAATGGGCTCGTAACCCGATCTATAGTGTGGAGAATGTGTGGCCGGACTGGCTGTTGCAGGCACCGGGCGTTTCCCTGGTAGGCCGCCAGGGAGGGGGCCGGTTTTAGGCCCTGGGGGGCCGTTTTTGTTACCGGCGGCCGGCAATATCGGCCCCCTGTAACAAAAACGGCCGAAATTGGCTGGATCAAACAGCTCGACCGCACCCCCCTTCTCACCCCCAGGGGGGCCGGCCGAGCTGTTTGCCAGGGCCGGTTTCGTTTCCCAGTCCGGCCCTGAGTGTGATGAAAGCCGTTTATACAGCAGCATGCCCTTAAGCATATGTCAGCGACGCTGATAGGGTTGTGGGAACAGTGTTTTCAAGGTGTAGCACCGCAAATAATATATGACATACGGGATAGGGTATACGCTGCAGGTATGGCCCCTAATGAGGTTTTTAGCAATATAACGACACTAGTGGGTTACCGAGGCAGATTGCACCAGAAGGTTCCGACGATGGGGACGAAGCATCCCATGAGGGAAGTTCATCCCATTTACCACCCTGAAATTCCAGAATTGCGTGATTCCACTGATGCTGTGATTAGGCCGCGGGTCGATGCTCGGTTTCAGGAACAGTGGATCTATACTACCTGGAAGAGGAGTGAGGTCCTATCTTTAAAGGGCCAGCTGCTGGACCCCCGGAAAAACCCTACTGCATATTATAAAGAATTGACGGAGGCAGCCTCCTCCACAGTAATGACGCTAGCTGACATAGAGTTGTTTTTCGGTCTGTTGGTACCGGTGGATATATGGAGGCAGGTTCATACGTAGGATCATGCACTGGAGTTGGGGGGCACGTGGGATGAGATCAGGGCTTGGGATAAGGAGCGTAAGCCCGGCGACAAGCCAAAAGTGGAGCTCCTCGCTTTGCCAGGGCGTATTATCACATACATGCACTCACTTATCCCGCCAAAGAGAGTGGATTGAGATAAGTTGACTGCGTGTCGCCAGAAGAAGGATGAGAGTATGTCGGATTTCTTTACCAGATTTGAAGGGGTGTTTTTAGATTTAATGGTCAGGACCATTAATGGCAGGAGGGTGGTGTTCGTTTATTTGTCAACAGATTTGTCACTAACTTGCTGCCCAAGATTGCAACATGGTTGCAGACTTCGGAAAGTACTTGGACGACATCATCCCCATCAGTGATATTGAGTATGGCACAATATTACGAACATAGAGAGAATGAGGACAAGGAAAGAGTAGAGAAAAAGTCAAAGGATTTGAAGACGATGGTATTGATGCAGCAAGTTGCGAGGGGAAGTGGACGAGGTAGAGGTTCGGGTTTGGCCCAACGGCCGCCCCGGTCCGGCAGGGGTGGTGCTTCAAGCACGCCCCTCGGGCTCAATCAATGTGCGTACTGCAAGCAGGAGGGACATTGGCGAAACGAGTGTCCGGAGTTGATACAGAAAGGTGAGGCCCCGAGAGGTCGGGGTTTTCGAGGACGCGGACGTGGAACAGGAGGTAGAGGGGGGATGCAGTCTGAGGATACATCATACAATAGGCAGAGCGGGAATTATTTTGACAACCCCCGAGGACGACAATACTATCACGACGACTATGACATGGACGAAGTGACAGGGTTGTCTCACAGCTAGGACAGCCGAGTACAGGGCGAGGGACCAATTCCTGTGCCTATAGATCAGCATGGACCTTATGTCACTGCTGATTTACAGGGTACTACTGAAAGATTTTTAGTTGACACAGGGGCTATGAATAGCTCTGTTTCCCGTTCACTGCTCCCGGGGGCAGCTCTGTCTGGCCAAAACAATGTGTCAGTGGGTTTCTCAGGCGTGCCGGTCATTAGCCCCATTTCCAAGCCTCTTGCTTTGACTATTGCCCCCTTTACAGTCGATTCACCATTTTTACTGACGTCTAATTGTGGGGAAAATTTGTTAGGACTCGATTTGTTAAAAAGGTTGCATGTGACAATTTTTTGTTCCCCAGACGGTGTTTACGTGACTGTTGGACCACGGGTAGCTTGTGCCAAGCAGTGCTTCGCAAAGGATGCCCCCCTTCCTGCGGAGTTTAAAGATGTGCTGCATACCTTATGGGCTACAGGAGACACGGATGTGGGGTTACTCCAGATCCCGCTAGTATCTATACAGATCAAAGATAATGCTAAATTGCCACGTATTCCCCAGTACAAGATATCCCAGGCAGGAGAAAAGCCCTTATTGCAAATAATACAGGATTTGATTGAGTCTGGTGTGGTTGAAGAGACAGCGGCGAATGTGTGTAACAGCCCTATTCTCCCTATACTTAAAAAGGCACCTTTGGATTCTTCTGATGCTCACCCTGATGTTTACCGCTTTGTAATAGACCTTAGAGAGGTGAACAAGATAGTGATCCCCCAGTATTCTGTAGTCCCAGACATTACCGCGATTTTGACAATGATTCCCCCGTCTGCAAAATTTTTCTCAGCCATCGATTTGAAAAATGCTTTCTTTAGCATACCAATCCATACGGATAGCAGATATCTGTTTGGATTCGCAATAGCCGGTCGGAGCTTTCGATTCTGCCGTGCTCCACAAGACTATACTGTAAGTCCTAGTGTTTATAGCCAAGCCTTGAAAGCTCATTTGGATTCTTTGGAGCTTCCCCCTGGTAATGTGCTGTTGCAGTACGTTGATGACCTCCTAGTGGCTTCGGACACTGAAGGTGGTTGTAAAGACGCCACAGTTAAATTATTGTTGCATCTGGCGCATCATGGACACAAGGTCTCGCTTTCCAAATTTCAATATTGTCGACAGGAGGTCACCTATTTAGGTCACCTACTGTTGAAGGAGGGTCGCAGACTAACACCTGAACGCATAGCTGCCATTTCTAACATGTCTGTTCCTAAAACCCAACGCGAGGTACGCGCGCTTATCGGGATAACATCGTATTGTTGGCATTGGATCCCTAACTATTCCCTACTAACAAAACCCCTTCTTTACCTGACCAGCAAAGATGTGCATGAACCCCTGCCTTGGACGTCTGCATGCCAGCAAGCTTTAGAGCAATTAAAGACTGCGCTTTGCTCTGCTCCTGAGCTTGGTACTCCTGATTACCAGAAGCCTTTTGTGCTCTATGTGCATGAGGTGGACGGTTGCGCGCTTTCTGTTCTAACACAGGGTTTTGGTGGTAAGCAGAGACCCTGCGCCTACTTCTCTGCCATGTTTGATAATGTCGCCAGAGCGCTCCCGAGCTGTCTGAGAGCCACCGCCGCGGTGGCGGTTTCTATCAGGCAATCGGCAGGGCTGGTCCTTGATACTGCTCTCACAGTAATGGTACCCCATGCTGTGGATACGCTATTGAATAAGACAAAGACGCAGCACCTTACTAGTGCGCGTCTAACTGGCTATGAATTGACTCTGTTTGCTCCGCACATTACCATCAAAAGATGTGCTACTCTGAATCCAGCCACGTTACTACCCCTCCCTTCGGAAGAAAAGGACAATGATGTCCATGATTGCTTATTTCGGACTGAGGAAGAAACGAAAGGACGGATAGACGTGACTGACGTTACCTTATCTGACCCCCAAGGGGAACTATATGTCGATGGCTCTTGTTTCAAGTTACCAGATGGCCCTACCACTGCAGCCTATGCAATCACAACGTTACACACTGTAGTTGAGACATCCCGCATCCCACACCAATCGGCCCAAGCTGCAGAGTTGGTTGCCCTCCTCAGGGCTTGTGAGTTGAGTGAGGGACTGGCAGTTAACATCTACACCGACAGCCAGTACGCCTTTGGGGTGGCCCATAATTTTGGGCGCCTCTGGGCGGAGAGAGGGTTCTTGACTTCGCACGGACTGCGGATTCAGAACGGGCCATTGATACATAGATTGCTGTCCGCACTGACACTTCCCGGTAAGTTAGCAATAGTGAAATGTAGCGCTCATAAGGCTATTTCAGATGATGTTGGGAGGGGAAATGCTTTCGCAGACCAGACAGCTCGATCAAAGATGACAAAGATGTTGGTGGCAGGTCCCGCTAGGTGGGTCCCGGACAACGGAATGTTAGAGGACACGTTGGAGAATGTCAGAGAAATACATGGTGAAGCGACTCTAGATGAGTTAGCAATGTGGGAGGAGAGAACAGGTCGCTTGGATGAGGATGGGTGTTGGACTGACTTGTCTGGGAAGCAGCGATGGTTGCTGCCTAATTCATATGTGCTCCCTGTTGTTACCATGGCCCACGGCCTGGCGCACATTAGTGCCAAAGGAATATGCAAGTTGCTGGAACCAGTATGGCAGAATGATAATATCGCTAAGGCAGCCACGCACCTAGTGAAGCATTGCATCATTTGTCTGAAGCATAACCCTGGGAAAGGTACCCCCACACCCGCTGGTAACTTTGCACCGCCTTCTTTCCCTTTCGAGGTTCTCCAGATGGATTTCATTGAAATGGAACGAGTTAATAACCTAAAGTATGTGCTAGTAGTGATCTGCGCATTCAGTAAATGGATTGAGGCTTACCCCACTAAAGAGAATACAGCTATGGCAACGGCGAAGGCACTTCTAAAAGAGTACTTCCCGCGCTATGGGTTGCCACGCGTGATCTGGAGTGACAACGGAAGTAACTTCAATGCAAAAGTCATTGAATTGGTGTGCACAGGTTTGTATATTAAACAGAAGTTTCATGCAGCGAATAACCCCCAGTCAGCAGGTCTAGTTGAGAAGTACAATGGCACTCTCAAACTAAAGCTAGCAAAGATTCAAGAAAGTACAGGACTGCGATGGCCAGATGCGTTACCCTTGGCTTTAGTATCTACCAGAGCGACAGCGCATTCTAGAACAGGGTTGTCCCCGTATGAGGTGGTCTTCGGACGCCCTGCTAACGTCTGGGGCGTCCCGAGACCCAAGCGCTTTTCCGAGATAGAGTACCCACTGCTTGTAGACTATCTGTATGAGTTGTCTAAAGATCTTCATTCTCTTCACCAACAGATACAAGCCACGCTGCAGCCAGTACCAGAGGGGCCCGGGCATCAGATACAGCCCGGAGATTATGTACTTGTCCGCAACTTTCAACAGAAGAGTTGTTTGGAGCCGAGGTGGAAGGGGCCTCTCCTCGTCCTGCTTGCCACCCGTACAGCAGTGAAAGTAGATGGCAGGAAACACTGGATCCACGGATCTCACGTTAAACGGGTACCACTACCGCTCCCGTACGACCGTTGGGTCAACGAAGGCATCGGTGATCAGAAGTGTGAGAAGGTGCCACGCTTCGTTCCCTTCTCTGACGCCCGGGTGAGGTGGACGCAGACGGACGAAGAAAGTGATGGAGTTCTGTCCGAGGCGATCCCACCAGAGATAAGGGCCGCCCCGGATAACACCGTTTCTAATACACCGGAATCTGAGTCTCGATGCCCATCTGATCCTGAGTTTCTGCCCCTTTTTGTTGATGAAACTGTGCCTGGAGTAACGAAATATAATCTGAGGCCCCGAAAGAAGGACGGTGCACCAGCCGAACAGTCTAGGAGTTAGGGAAGAACTTGAGCTTAGGGCGCAGGTGCTGTGCCTAAGGTGCCTGTATTAGACTAGGGTGAACAACACTGGTGCACTGCCCCGGACACTGGACAGGATAGTTGAGGGTATTTGCCCAGGAGGGAGGGTGCCCTATCCTGAAAGAAGAAGGATCTGTTTTTTCTGCAAGGGCTGCGATTGCGCAGCTCCTCCGTGGGAGTGCTTCATAGCACCGTTGTTGATGAACAATAGGAGCCTACCGGCGAGGCTCTAAACGGACGCTGGGTGACTTGTGCCCTCTAGTACTGTTGTTGCAATAGTGGCCCTAGCCTGTGAATTTTTCTTTCCCTTGTGACACCTATAGGTTGCCCTTGAAGTTTCTTAAATGTATCCCTTTGGTCGTCCTATCCCTGATGAGGAGCAGCCCTTTGCGGCTCCGCGTCCCACTCCAGATGGTCCTGGTTGGTCCTCTTGGTCCACTAAGAGTAAAATAGCATTTGTTGTAATAATTTTGCTTTCCTTGCTAGTCGTATTTGGGGTGGTCTGGTACTTAGAGGAACAACATCCTGTGCACACCTTGATAGGGACTACCCCGGTTCCAGTTGAGCACTCGTTTGTCACATTAGCCCCACATAAGGAGAGACATAGACAGACTTATACACACAATGCTTTTGTTCAGATGCTTCATCAGGTACACAGTACTACTAATGCCACGAACTGCTGGGTGTGTGGACTACTTCCTCAGTTATGCACAAAAATGATTTGCTAGTGTCATTGCCCCTGTCATATTTGGGTAGCTGTGAAGCCTGGTTCCAACTGCTCTCTATGGTATACATGCATTATCATGCTGACGCTATGAAAATGGTACAGGCCGATTACGAAGCAGTACTGGAGTATATAGTGGTACACCAGGGGTATACACCTGGAGCAGATGGCAAGGAAGGTACCCTCCACCCAGACGCTTGTATGAACGTCTTCGAAGTCAACGAAAATGTCACTTGGTTACAAAATGAAATGCTGGATTTCCAAGGATTTAATGTCACTGAATATTTTAAATGCTTCCGGGAACGCAATATCACTGAACAGAAAGCCATGCCTGTCCCTGTGATCAATGCAACAGCTAGTTTCTGTGTTGAAGGAACAGGGAATATTTCAGTAGGACAGAGTCATTGTAACTATGCATACAGGTTAAACACTACTAACAGCCCACCTTTGCTTACACCTCCGAATGTATACTTCATCTGTGGGGAACAGGCTTATATATGGCTTCCGAGGGGATGGTCTGGCAAGTGTTATGTTTCCTTTCTCTTGCCCCCCCGTTAACATTGCACCGTCCAATTACCACAAGGATCATAAGCTACAACCTAGAGATCTCCAGGTACATCGAGTTAGGAGAGTTGTCAACACAGACGATATTGACCAAACAGATACCTCCCTCCAGCAATTTACTGACATAATGAAGGGCATTCTGCCGTTCTGGGGTCCTATGTTCAATAGTCGTAATATTCGTCGCCTTGCTAGAGTAGTTGAGGGAGTTATTAACACTACTGCCGGTATACTAACTAATATTACAGTCGAGCGTCAGGCTACGAGGCTCGTTTCTCTTCAAAGGATGGTTTTAGACGTCATCCTGGCTGATAGGGGTGGAGCCTGTCACGTCATCGGCAGCAGCTGTTGTGTGTACATTCCTGATAGTGCCCCTACTGTGTACTCCGCAATACAAAAATTTCACAAACTTGCTTCAGATATCCATCAGGATAATGGTTCATGGTCTCTCACAGGGTGGCTCTGGGGTCTGCTGACATCATGTGGTTGGAAGATATTACTTGTCTTAATAGCCATCGCAGGAGTCATCTTTACCTGTTGCCTATGCATTAATTGCCTTCCAGCCTGTTGCACCTATTGTATGAGTAAACTTACCCCTACCCCTACATTGCCAAGACGTGACAACAAGATTTCTGCTATGATGATGCAGGAGATTCAGGACATCATGCTCATAGATGAGGGCATCTTTGAGTATTAGGCTATTTCGATGCTCATGTGTTGCTTGTTTTCCGCTTGTAACATAAGTGACTATGCAATGTCCTTCTCCCCCTTAAAATTGTAAAGACCCTACCGGATAGCGAATAAAGCATTTAGCCACCCATGCTAAAAGAAGGGTCTGTTAGGTTTTAAATTCCCATCCCTGCTATGCACTCACTCCACGTTATATTAGGTTAGCAATGTGTGGCTAAATAGATGCCATTTGTATTCACTTTTTGCAACCCACTGAGTTATCCCCATAATGTGCAGGCTTCAGTTAGCGAGTGTGACTCCATTTTGCATTTCGTAATCCTTATTAGGCTGCTTAGACTGTGCCTGAGTTAGGCCTCATTACGCGTATTGCTTGCCTCAGCAGAACACTGTATTTCGCTATTATTTTTTCTTTCTGTTCAAGGCTGTTTCTCAACTTACTAATGAATAGGTCGTTCTGCCCTCGCATGCTTATCCAAATGTGTAGTTTCTGCTCCCACGTTAGGAGATGCTGAGACCCAGCACTGTGGCCTTGGATTCCTGATAAAATGTACCAATCTGGCAGGTGTTAGCTCATCCTACTGTGCCTCTTTGTTCATGATCGGCCCAAGCCGGTAGTTTTCCATTGGGGGTGTGGTTGAGGGCCTCTAGAGAGGAATGATTACTCTGTGTGAGCTGTTGGGGGGTCAGTCCCTCGGCAGACATCTTAGGGTGCAGGTCATGATGTACTCCTCTGCAGAGCATTACTAATAAATGTAAGTTTGTATTCTCTACTGTCTGACCGACTCTTCATTCTTGGGAAGGCATAGCAGGTGGTTGTAAGAAAACCTGAGTGGCCCCTAAGGGCCACTTCCTTCATTGTGATGGAGAAGAAAGCATGTGCAGCATCTTAATTCTAGTGCTCATGCCCTCTTGAACTTTCCTCAGAACAGGACATGTGTTTAATTTTAGTAAAAGTATCAGGATGCTTGGACATAAGTTAAAAACTGGGGCTGTCCAGGGAAATCCGCAACATCTGTTTGCTCTACCTTAAAGCGACAGCTGTAGCCATGGATCAAACCATAGGGGTATATTTACAAGAACTGGTGGGCCGCTGTTTTGCCGCAGCGGAGCGCCATACAGTTTATCGCCACGGTATGACAGCTTCTAACGTCATGTTAGAGTCGTATTTGCTATACACCGCTCCATGGCGTTAGGAAGGGGAAGCAGTCGTAGTGTTGGCCATGTCGTAAAAATAATTCACGCTAATGCTGCAAAAGTGACGTTAGGCCAATTAACGGCTTGAAAATAGACGCTAACCATCCTAGCATCACTTTTGTGCACTTAGTGAGCAAAAAACAAAACAAAAAAAACCTGCTACGTGTGAATAAAATATTTACACTTACCTGAATGCAGCAATGAAGCAGCCAGGAGTGAGCACAGGACAACAACCACCGCAACCCCACTACCAGTCAGAATGACCAGCCAGAGTCCCAGGGGAAGAGGAAGTGCAAGTTCAGTCAGGAGGAGAATGAGATTCTGAGATACTGATCACGGAGGTGATGGAGCACCAACACCAGCTCTTCGTGAGCTCCAAAGTGCCATTAGGTTTTAAAAAGTCCATATGGCAGACTATAGTGGACAAGGTGAACAGTGTTGCCGAAGTCAAGAGGACAGTGAGTGACTGTAGAAGCGATGGCACGATTGTAAGAGCAAGACAATGGAGAAACTGGCTACAGCGCATTCCTGTCCTTTCTGCCAGCACCGGCACACAAACAGCAGACGTCTGCCAAAGCAGACACCCTTGCACCATGATGCAAGGACATTGGTGCTAGTCAGCTGAATATGCACCAGCATATTGGAAAGCACAGGGATGCATTGTATTTTCGTCCAGGTTGACCAGTGGCCATTCAGTGAGGCTAATACACCAATTACATTTCAAAGGGACATGTCTTTTGTGGAGTCAGTGACAATGCCAGGCAGTCAGAATGTAACATATTTGGTGAACACTATTTGTGTGTTGGCTCGCAAGTGCTTACTCAAAGTTGCAAGCATGATGTTCAACTAGTGTCATGCAGCCAATGTTAATGGTGAAGTAAGTCACCCCACAAGTGCCGGGTCCATCTATGGTTACTAGCAAGCATACAAAATTGGGCTCACAAGTAAACACTCAATCAATCAATCAATCAGGGGTTTATAAAGTGCGCTACTCACCCGTGAGGGTCTCAAGGCGCTGGGGAGGGGGGGGGGTGCAGCTCCGGCTCAGTCGAAGAGCCAGGTCTTGAGGCTCTCTTCCTGAAGGTGTGCAGAGTGGGGGAGCGTCTGATGTTGACTGGGAGCTTGTTCCAGGTCTGTGCTGCGACGTAGGAGAAGGCTCTTCCACCTGCTCTGGTACTGCGGATGCGTGGGGTCTCTGCCATAGCGAGGTCGGCGGAGCGGAGGTTCCTTTTGGGTACGTGGAAGGAGACTCTTTCGTTGAGGTATTGGGGTCCGATGTTGTGGAGGGATTTGTAGGCGTGGGTGAGAAGCTTTAAGGTTACTCTCTTCTCGACGGGGAGCCAGTGGAGGTCTCGTAGGTGCTGGGTCATGTGCTCGTGTCGTGGGGTTCCGAGGACGAGTCTGGCTGCGGTGTTCTGGATGGTTTGGAGCTTGTGTAGCAGGGTCCTGTTTATTCCGGCGTAGATGGCGTTGCCGTAGTCCAGTCTGCTGGTTATGAGTGCGTGGGTGACGGTCTTTCTGTATTCGGGGGGGATCCATTTGAAGGTCTTGCGGAGGATGCGGAGGGTGTTGAAGCAGGTGGAGGCGACAGCGTTGATGTGGCGGGTCAGGGTGAGGGAGGAGTCTAGAATGATGCAGAGGTTCTGGGCGTGGTCCGTCGGGGTGGGTGGGTTTCCGAGGGCAGGGGGCCACCAGGAGCTGTCCCACGCAGTGGGGGAGGGTCCAAGGACAAGGACCTCTGTCTTCTCCGAGTTCAGTTTTAGGCAGCTGTCGCTCATCCAGGCTGCGACGCCTTTCATTCCTTCTTGGAAGCTGAGTCTGGTATCTTCGGGGTTCTTCGTGAGAAAGAGGATAAGCTGGGTGTCGTCGGCATAAGATACTATGCTGAGCTCATGCTATCTGACGATGGCGGCGAGGGGGGCCATGTAGATGTTGAAGAGCGTGGGGCTGAGCAAGGTGCCTTGGGGTACTCCACAGTTGATCTCTGTAGGTTCGGAGAGGAAGGGAGGGAGTCTGATCCTTTGTGTTCTGCCGGAGAGAAAGGAGTGGATCCAGTCGAGGGCAGTTCCTCGTATACTAGCATCGTGGAGTCTGGCTGCGAGAGTGCGGTGTGAGACGGTGTCGAAGGCTGCGGAGAGGTCTAGTAGGATGAGAGCCGTAGTGTGGCCCTGGTCGAGTAGCATGCGGATGTCGTCGGTGGCGGCAAGGAGGGCAGTCTCGGTGCTGTGGTTGCTGCAAAATCCGGACTGGGAGGAGTCGAGGATGGCGTTCTCTTCGATGAAGGTTGTCAGCTGGGCGTTGATGAATCTCTCGGTGACTTTGGCTGCAAAGGGAAGGAGAGATATGGGCCGGTAGTTTTTCAGGTCGGTCGGGTCGGCCGAGGGTTTCTTGAGGAGGGGCTTGACCTCAGCCCGCTTCCAGTCGTCGGGGAAGATGCCGGCTTGGAGGGAGGTGTTGATGGTCCGGTCTAGTTCGGGAGCTATGGCGGTGGTGGCTCTGTGGTAGATGTGAGGCGGGCAGAGGTCCGTGGGGGCTCCTGAGTGGGTGTTCTTCATGGTCATGGCGGTGTCGTCAGTGGTGGCAGGTTTCCAATTGATGATGGTCGGCTGGTTGTCGGTGGTGGAGAGGGGGGTGGTGTCCGGAGCCTGTTCGTTGAAGTTGTCGTCGAGGGTCTTGATTTTCAGGTTGAAATAGGAGCTGAGCTTGCTACAGAGGTCCTGAGATGGAGTGACGTCCGTTGCTTCGCTGGGGGGTTTGGTGAACTGCTGTATGACGTTGAAGAGTTCTTTGCGTTGCTGGCGTTGGTGTGGAATTTGTTCTTGATAAAGGTCCGTTTGGTGGCTCTTATGCGCTGGTGGTATCCATTCATGGCGTTCCTGTAGTTGTTCTGGTCTTCGGTGGTTTTCCTGTTCCGACAGAGTTTCTCGAGGCGTCTGCAGGAGCGCCTGTCTTCTTGGAGGTCGGTGGTGAACCAGGCGGCCTTCAGGGGGCGTTGTTTGATGGGGTGGCGGAGGGGTGCAAGCTTGTCAGCGCAGCCGGTGATCCAGCGGTGTAGTGCTTTGGCTGCAGAGTTGGCATCGGTTGTGGTGGGAGGGGTCATGGAGGAGGGTGGTTTTGAGGTGTTCCTCTGTGATCTTACTCCAGTTCCTTCGTGGAGGGCGCAGGGCGGGTTTGGGTGCGGTGGTGGTGTTGAAGGTGAAATGCACGCAGTGGAAGTGTGAGTGAGTATGGGGCATCAATCAGTGTGTGAGTACAAAAACCTACTAATTGGGCAAATGCTTTTGACCTCAACATCCCTACAAGGCATGTTGCATGACATACCCATACAGAGATATTGTATGTGAACACATGATTTGCACTGTGTACAATTTCTATCATGATTGCCACGTCCACTGCTCAACAATGTCTGATAGTTAGATGTTGTAAAGTCATGGCTAACCAGACAGATCCCTGTCCATAGGTAGGACACCTACTCACACTTGTTGCCAAACACTGCCAGCAAAGACATATGCATGTGAATAAACGTACCTAAGCACACATGCTAACTCCCACACAGTAATCATGACGTAGACCTGTATGTAGCAAACAATGACATTTAATGTCATTAGAAAAGTTAAAAAATATAAAACTACCTACCCTATACTAACTAACTATTCTAACCTAACCTACACTATCTTATCCTACTTACTATCTAAATCTACCTTAACTAAACCTATCTTACTCTACACATTTTGCAAAACATGATAAACATCAACCACCCAACCCCCTTAAGACACGTCTGTGTTTGAAAATACCACTTTTAGAAAGTAGGTATTTTCTTGCCTAACTATCCAAGCCTGCCTCTGCTAGGTTGTGTATTCCTTGTCTGGAGTTTGAGTGACAGGGGCTGGGGGCTTCCAGGAGACAGGGTGAGTCAGCACAGGGCTGAATAGAGAGATCTGCATGCAGATAGGAGGGAGGAGTTGCACCTGGGACCTGAATAGGGCTGTGCCTTTCCTCCACAATGCTGGCTCCACCTCCTGTGGTGTGTCTGATGTCCCTGGCCTACACTGTGAAAGGAAACAAGGAGTCTTGTCAACAAAGTGCTCCAGGACTGACCAGAACTGGTTTTGGACTAGGCAAAGGCCTCTCTGCCTTCAGAGAACAAAGAGAAAAGGTGTATAAAGGGGACCCAGACCCCTAGGAAATTAGATCACTTCTGGGAATCAAGACGAACCTTTGCTGAGGAGAAGAACCAGGAAGCTGAAGGAGGAGACTACCCCTGTGCTGTGTGTTTGGGGGTTGGCCTGCAGTGGTTGCTTCATTGCCAAAGAAAGGAGAAAAGGACTGAGTGTGCTTTCTATCAACTTGAAGAAGAATCTCCAAGGGCTTGAACTAGAGCTTGCCTCCTGCCTGAAGTCTCAAGGATACAAGACTTCACCAACCAGCTCCCCCCTGAATTCCCTTGCTGGGAATTGAAGTGCCTGCTGTTGGGCTGGGCCTTCTGAGAGACTGCGTGTCGCTGGGAGCTGGAAGCGCGACGCAACGACGAGAAGCGTGTCGCCGCCGCAGCCGCTGTCACCGCATCGCCGAGGAAGCGAGACGCCGCTGCCGCTGTCATCATCGCCTCGCCGAGCGCGGCGCATCGCCGGAGAAGCGGGACGCTGCCACAGAGGACATCATCGCATCACCGGAGAAGCGCGTCGCAGGGCCTGTCGCGGCTCCAAAGATCATCGAGTCGCCGCACGGCCGTCGGGCGTGCACGCATCGCACCAAAGTTGTCGCATCGCAACCAAGACGCCATTTTGTCGCATCGCACCGGAGAAGAGTATCGCATCGAGGTGTCATCTTGTCGCATCGCACCGGAAAGCAGTAAGAAACCGACGCATCACCTCCCCACACAGTAAGGAAGCGAGCATCAACTCCCCTGCGCAGCAGTAATGAACCGACGCATCCACTCCCCTGAGTGTAAGGAACCGACGCATCACCTTCCCTGCGACCCTTTTGTTTTCTTTGCGTTACGCATTCAAGGTACATTGAGAGTAAAGTGTTGCATCTACAACTTGAGAGAACTGAACTATTTTATAACATTCTAAAGTATATTTTTGAGTACAGTATTGTGGATTTTTGTCGTTTGGTCTTGTGTTAAGTCTATATAAAAATACTTATTTTTAAAAATACAACCTGTGTGGTGTCCATCTGTAGTGTTGTCACTGTATTACTGTATGTGTTCACAAATGCTTTACACACTGCCTCTGAGATAAGCCTGCCTGCTCGTGTCAAGCTACCAAGGGGGTGAGCAGGGGTTATTTTAGGAGTGTAGCCCCTTGCCCTGACTAGACGCAAGGGTCCCTATTTGTCACAGGTACCTACCTATGCCAAATAGAGACCCCCAAATCTAACAATATGCATAGCTATTGGCTATGTATCCCTTCAGGTTGTAAGTAATAAAATTACACAGTTGACATGCCTGAATGATACACATTGGTGAGGCCGGCTGAAGTAAACATACATATGAAGAGCCAAAACATGCACCAGTTGGCCAGTTTGCGGAACCAGGTCATGAACCTCATCACTACCAAATTTCACTATGGTAGCTGACTTTGGTGATGATCTGCACCTACATAAATCACATGCCATATTCAGCAAGGTATAGTAATACCCAGGTCCTCTTAAATTCTGACCCAGGAAATAAGGACGCTACATACATCTCACATCATGCGTACTTGTTCCTAAGTTAGGTGAGTTCTTTAACTGTCAGTGCTGCTGAGTACATGATATTGTTCACACATGTTCCATGCATCCCTAAGTTTTAAATAGCATAATTGAACACTAACATGTATTTGATAGGTTGAGATGTGTTATATTCAGGCTAGCATACCCTTGGATAACACGTATTTGATAGGTTGAGATGTGTTATATTCAAGCTAGCATACCCTTGGATACAGTACCATCTGACATACATTGGGCCTCTCATACTAGAGGCATGTACTATGCGAGTCTCGTATGTAAGGATAGCTCCATTGGCTCTGGCCTCAAAAACTACTCCATGAGGCCATGCAAAGGCAGGATGTGGGCTTTGCTATGCATTCAGAGGTATGCAGTCAGGCAAGCCAGTGCAAAGCACAGCGTAGCTATAATGGACATCAAGGAGCCATACCTTTTACATAGGAAATGCTGTTCAAGACCAGTGATGTGTTTTGCCAAGTTCAGAGGTTAGCTAAGCAGTGAAAGCCATGGCAGGCCTCATTAATGCTTGACAATCCAGGGGAGGTATGCCAAGGAGGATCATTGGCACATCACTATAGGGATTATTTACAAGGCCCTTGCACAGCCGGTGCATAACCTTTGACAATGTAAGACGTGACTTCCCTGCAGTGCAAGGGGCTTGTAAATAAGCCCTTTTATGTGTAACATATGTTCTGTTATGGCCCATCACTACTGTACCTGACAAAAGCTTGTGAAATAAGCAGCTCTGGAGCTGATCTGCAGTGCCTGGTCTGTCATCATATGAGTTGTCCGGATAGGTAATGGGCATGTACATCAGCTCAATGCTTATCTGGGATTCATTTGTTTCACTTACAGGGACACAAATACTTGTGTGGCCCGCTCAGTGTCACAGATAGCCCTGGTGCACCAATCATGCCAGCACTATAGCAACTGCATTTCCTGCTTTTGCATGGGGTGTAAACCTGTGGTAGAGCAAGACACAGAAGAGGACGAAACAATACCCTGGTCCGTTCTATGGAACACAGACTCACCCCTACCATCTTCTCTCCCTCTGCAGCCGCTTTCATTAGGCTCCTTCATCAGCATGGAAGACGCTACCATCCGTGAACCGGATGCAGATGGTCATGTGACCCACGAAGAACCAATCATGAAGCCGACCTGCCTTCTTTAAGCCGGCCCGCAGGAAACGCGGGTTGTTGATGAACCATGGGAAAAAGACCACGTCGGAAGAAGTGCACGTCGGAAGAAGTCCTGAAGACTGCTGTAATAATCTGCCTGCGGAGAAACAGGAACCAAAGCCGACCTGGTTTCTATCGAGGAACTGGCAGTGGGGAGGATTCAGAGGCCTCGGCAGTACGGGAAGCAACACCAGGGAAGAACAGAAGACTCTCCAACTCCAACTGCGAGAAGACCCTGGTGCCGGTACCGGTCGAGTCAGAACCCAAGAAACCTCTACATCAGTGGACAAGTCGCCCACCACGTTTCAGGAGAAACGTGGCTGAGTCAGGTACGGGCTCAACTCTTGGGGATACGAGAGGGAGGAAAGGGACATACTTCTTAGTATAGCCTTCCTTCCTTATCTATATTTACCTGACTCTATGGCTAACCTTTTTGGATAAAGGGTCACTAAGCACCGCGCATCTCTTGGCTCATTATTCATTATTTTTTATTTATTATTGTTATTATAAAACCCTTGGACTGGGAACCCCCTCCCCCGTCTATGTGAGGTTAATTGAGCACCGGGGACATATATTTTAGTTTTCTCTCTCTCTTCTTTGTGGTAGCCTCTCCACTACTATAAAAACAAGGATTAAGTAAAGTGCCTTACCCCAAGATATTTCTTTTTCTTGAGGCTGACGAATCCCCTGAAACGAGACTCCGAGAAGGCTGGGAAAGGAGTTTCTGAAAGAGAAGAAAAGAGAAAATAGGAACTTAAGAACCTTCTAAAAAGGAAAAGGACTCATTATACAACGTTATATGTTAAGAATATAACAGTTGGACAATTTTTGGTTAAAGAAAAACAACAGTTCTTTTGAGTTGAGAGATACAAATAAAGGGGCCTTACTATCAAAACTTTATTGACTGTGCCGTCCTCATTACCCGCAGTGACATGGGGGTATAGCTATTTTGTGGAAAAAGTCATGTGAGCCATACTTATTGTTACCACAAATCATCAATTGTGTACATGAGACACATAGGATAGCAGACAAATCATGTGTACTTACCAACTGATCCGCCAACATCTATGCCAACAAAGTCCAGGAAGTCATTCTCCCTGCCAACCACATCGGCCCAGCGATGTTTCAGCTGATGGGTGTCATGGTCCACTCTGAACATCCTCTGCATCTGGAGTAGGCACGCGTGTAGAAATAAAAAGGCAAAAGATACAAATAAGCAAAAAAGTAGGCACTAGAGCAGAAAGAAACAGATACAAATTTACAAATGGGGACTTCTGGTTTGATTTAGGATTAACCCTGGCACCCACTGAGCACTAGAGTGCAGGGTCTCCTTCTTTAGTTCAAAACTGCCAGTACCAAGCCTGCCTCTGTGACAGAGGAGCTGTCAGCATCTGTACCACAGGAGGGGGCGGGGTGGGCTGGACCCCTGGCTTCCCTGTCTGTATGGTTCATGCTGGGGGTTGGTAGAAGGTGGGGTGGGGGAGGGGTGTAACAAGGTGCGTGGACCCCTGGCTTCCCCGTCTATATGGTTCATGCTTGGGGGTTGGCTGGGGGCGGTAAAGGCTGGGTCCCGGGCTTCCCTGTCTATATGGTTCATGCTTGGGGGTTGGCTGGGGGGGGTAAAGGCTGGACCCCTGGCTTCCCAGTCTATATAGTTCATGCTTGGGGGTTGGCTGGGGGGCAGTAAAGGCTGGACCCCTGGCTTCCCTGTCTATATGGTTCATGCTTGGGGGGTTGGCGGGGGGTAAAGGCTGGACCCCTGGCTTCCCTGTCTGTATGGTTCATGATTGGGGTTGATTGGGGGGGGGGTAAAGGCTGGACCCTTGGCTTCCCTGTCTGTATGGTTCATGCTTGGGGTTGGTTGGGGGACAGGCTGGACCTCTGGCTTCCCTGTGTGTATGGTTCATGCTGGGGAGGGTTGGATGAAGCTGGAGGGGGTGTTACAAGGTGTCTGAACCCCTGGCTTCCCTGCATCAGTATATCTCTTGCTGGGGAGGTAAGGTGACTAGATTTTGCAAACCGGGGCATTCCACAGATGCAGAAGTGGGCCTTCAATTTAGCATCGACCGAATGGCACAGAATAGAAAGCTCTTACCAACTTATCATATGTGTTAATTATATTGCTTTCTGATAAGGGCTTCTATCTAATCCTGCACTGGAATACATACAGCGTGTGCCCCATTGTGTTAGTGTACCTGCTCTGAAACCTGGGACCTACGCTAGATTTAATGACATTTGCTGTGACAGACGGTGAAAAACCGAGACTGTGCCTGCAAATCCGGGATGCCCAGCCAGGGGCTTAGCTGCAGGGTGGTGTTTGGGGAATGACACCCCGCCAATAAATGAATTCTGGTGTGTATATTTGGGTCCAGGGGCCTCCAGTCGGGCTAGCAGTGTCTGAGGTCGAGTTTCCACTCGGATTAGCAGCTCTCATAGCACAGATACATGTCTCTATGAAACTTTGCAGAGCTTGTAAACACACAACCACCTCATCTCCCTCACACAAAACAGACCAAGAATAAATAAAGGACTGGATGGCTCTTATGTGGAGCACTGAAGCTTTTAAATGTAATACTATTTTGATCCATTTTGCCATTTCAGTGGCAGTGATGGTTGGGAAATCTCTGTTCCACAACACCCAAATCTAACTGACTAAGCTACGCCCCTGTGCCCAGCCACACTACTGGGAGGGACAGGCCACTTGGACCCTGCTTCCATGCATGCGTATGTTTCATGCTTGGAAGGGGAGGGCTGCTTGGGCCCTGGCTTCCCTGCATCTCCATGGTTTCTACCTGGGAGTTACATGCTGGTTGGGCCCTGGCTTCCTGCATCTCTATGGTTTTTACTTTGCTGCTTCGGCCCTGTCTTCCCTGCACCTCTATAGTTTGTACTTGGGAGGGACAGGCTGCTTGGGCTCTGTCTCTATGGTTTGTACTTGGGAAGGAGAGGTTGCTTGGGCCCTGGTTTCCCTGCATCTCTATGGTTTGTACTTGGGAGGGACAAGCTACTCGGGCCATGTCTCTATGGTTTGTATTTGGGAGGGATAGGTTGCTTGGGCCATGGTTTCCCTGCATCTCTATGGTTTGTATTCGGGAGGGACAGACTGCTTGGGCCCTGGTTTCCCTGCATCTCTATGGTTTGTACTTGGGAGGGACAGGCTGTTTGGGCCCGTCTCTATGGTTTGCACTTGGAAGGGAGAGGCTGCTTGGGCCCTGGTTTCCCTACATCTCTATGGTTTGTACTTGGGAGGGACAGACTGCTTGGGCCCTGGTTTCCCTGCATCTCTATGGTTTGTACTTGGGAGGGACAGGCTGCTTTGGCCCCGTCTCTATGGTTTGTACTTGAGAGGGAGAGGCTGCTTGGCCCTGGTTTCCCTGCATCTCTACGGTTTGTACTTGGGAGGGCCAGGCTGCTTGGGCCTCGCCTCTATGGTTTGTACTTGGGAGGGAGCGGCTGCTTGGGCCCTGGTTTCCCTGGATCTCTATGGTTTGTACTTGGGAGGGACAGGCTACTTGAGCCCTGGTTTCCATGCATCTCTATGGTTTGAACTTGGGAGGGACATGCTACTTGGGCCCTGCCTTTCCTTATATGTGTGGTTCATGCTTGGGAGGGGCGGGCTGCTTGGGCCCTTGGTTTCTGTATCTCTATTGTTTGTTCTTGGGGGGGCAGGTAGATTGGGCCCTGGATTCCCAGTATCAATTGTGGCATGCTTAAGAGGGACATTCTGGCTGGTCCCGGGATTCCCTGTAGAGGAGCTTGTTTGGGATGAGCAGGCTGTTTGGGCCTTGGATCCCCTGTATCAATTGTGACGCGTGTATGAGAGAAAGCCTGGGCCCTGAATTCCTTGTATAGTAGAATACTTTGAAACGACAGACTGAATGGGCTCTGAATTCTGTGAATAGCTGCAGGTTTGAGTACATCAAAGAAAATGTTGATTGTGGGAGAACAGGTGCCTCGCCCCTGGTTCCAGCTCAGAGAAAAAGTGAAAGCAGGCAGGGTGATAAAGGCCATCCTGTGCAGTGTAGCAAGCAGGGAATCTATTTGTTAAGAACCATGTACGGTGGTGGTGGGTGGGGGCGAGGCAGATATTGCAGATGGAGCAACACAGCTGATGTATGCGACTACAGTCTCCCGCCATGTTCAGGTCCTCTCCCAATCTCCCACCTGCTATTCCCACCCTACCGCACCACTCTTCCCAGCTCCCACACTGTCATTATTTCCCATGCCCTGTTTCCCCCTGTCTCTACTGATGGACTTTCTGCTTGTCTGTTTCCAGGTACGGGAAGATCGTCTCCACAAAGGCCATACTAGACAAGACGACCAACAAATGCAAAGGTGGGTGATTAATTTGGTCTTTTCTGACGCTCCGCTGTGTCTCACTGAGATGACCTCATCAGCAAGTGCCCAGTGTCCATTTGCGTCTTTCTTCCTGCTGCTCCTTGTCACTATCCCTTCAACTCCTGCAGTGTCTTTGAGTCTCAAATTCTCTGGTTCATCTTCTGTTTCCTTTGAATGCTGTTTATCACCCACTACCACCTCTTTGCACCTTTCCCATTTGGCATCATCATTGCCAAGCATGTCTTTATTTCATGGTAAGTCTGCACTTGTTCCCATCAAGGGGCCTAGAGCAATAACTGGCTCACCCAGAGACTCGTGGGAGAGTAAAAACTCAGGGGGAATAGTGTCACTGAATGGCCGTTGTATTGCCTTGGGCGCTTTTACATCCTCAGTTTAAGTTTCAGATTCAAATGGGGCTTGACTTGCCATTTTAGATTTTTGAAATATTTGAAGTACACAATTCCACTATCCGACCTCTTTTCCCTTCACAAATTGCTCCCGCATAATATCTGGAGGGAGCAGCATGGGGAAAACTGGGCCCAAGCTCAATTTGTGTGCAGCTCGGAATGTGAAATCAGGCCCTAGCTTCATTGCGCGTAATTTCACGTTTACGGACTCTCAATGAGTTACTAACTAAAACAAGCATTTGCAATGCAATCGGTCTCGCCTTTGGGAACTTATATGTATTTAGCTATGCAGCACATTAGCCTGGGTGCTGACACATCTACTGTTCTTTAACATGGAGGGAAAGTAAGCACCAAACTGCATGACACACCGGGTATGGGAACACATGGAGAGAAATATTGCCTCTCAGCGGGAAATGGTATAGTTCAAAGCACTGTTTTTAATATAAAATCAGGCCTTTTGGTGGTCATATCACTGAAAATACAAGATTTGAAAAAAATATTATTGTCTACGGGTGCTTGTGGAAGACAATTTCAATGGACTGGAATCTAGAGAATGCTAAAGTGATTCTGGTATTTTACTGACCTCTGCTGGTCGTTTTCTATCAAGAAAAATAAATAGAGGCAGTTGCCAGAAAAATTAAAAAAGAAAGTCCCTCAGCAGGAAGCAAATTCTGGTATTTTACTGACCTCTACTGGTCGTTTTCTATCAAGACAGTTAAATAGAGGCAGTTGAACAGAAAAAAAAGTCCCTAAGCGGAAGCAGACAAGTCCTAGGGTTGATCTCCAGAGCCCACAAAGTACATAAATATATAAGTATATACTAAAGTATATACAAGAGGTCTTGAATGCTCAACCTAAAAAGGTGACCTTGAAGTACAGAGTTAGAACACAGCCCACAAAAATGACACTGTAGGAAAAATACATATGGGGCAACAATTACTTTTACCTTGCAATCAGGAACTCTGTATAATCAGTGCTTATACTGTCCTCTGGTATAAGGTCCTCAATTTTTGGGATGACACTCTCCTTGACGAACAAGTTACTTACCGCCTGTAAGACCTAACTAGCCGCAGATTCCTTACCGTAGAATTTTTCCAGGCGTCAGATTGGATCTGGAAGATTTTTCCTGAGCAGTACCCTGCGCGTCAGTAGGTGGCATGGATCGGCTCCGCGTCCGTCATCGGCGTCATCCACCCCAGAAGTGATGTCGCGGTACCTATATAGGCGCCACCCAAGTGCACCGATGTCAGTTTCTTTTCACAACTTTTCGCGCCAGAAGTATGGAGCCATGAAGAACACTGAACACTAGTGTGTCAAAACTAGGGCCCTCAAAGGGGTCATCTGTTCGCAGAGAGGGGAGATGGATAGGTCGGTAAGGAATCTGTGGCTAGATATAGTCTCTACCAGATAAGGTGTTACTGAAGGTACATAACTTGTTCATCTGATAGAGACTTCAAGCCGCAGATTCCTTACCTTAGAATAGCTACCCAAGCAATACCATCCCCGGAGGGGGTCTGTGAACTAATTTCAGATGACAAAGTGCCCATCCCTGTGGACCTGACTATCCAGGCAGTAGTGTTTGGTAAACATGTGCAGAGACGCCCACATTGCAGCCTGGCAGATGTCCAGGACTGTAACTCTGCGTGCTAACGCGGTAATCTCAGCTTTAGCTCTGGTAGAATGAGACCGCAAGCCTTCAGGAGGTTGCTTCTTGGCCAATGCGTAGCAGATTTGGAGATGGTCCACTTTTGCACTGCCCGACCTATCTTTGCACCAACATACCCCACGAAGAGGTGTTCGTCCATCCAGGACTCTTTCGTGCAGTCAAGGTAGAATAACAATGCTCTCTTTGGGTCCAGACGGTGGAGTCACTCCTCTTCCTTAGACAGGTGTGGCAGAGCGAAAAAAGCAGGCAAGGTGATGGATTGGCCTGAATGAAAAGGAGTGACCACTTTCGGCGGAAAGGAGGCCTGCTTGCGAATCACTACTTTGTCAGGATAGCCTCAATCAATCAATCAGGATTTATAAAGCGCAGCTAATCATTTGATAGGGTATTCAGGCACGCTTGCAGATCCCGGAGGCTTATTTGAACAGCCAGTTCTTGAGGGCCATTCGGAATTCTGAAAGTGAGGTGATGGTCCTGAGTTGCCTGGGGAGTTTGTGCCAGGTCTTTGCTACGATGTGGGAGAAGGCACGCGTTCCACTTCTGCTTCAATAGATGCGGGGAGTGTGGGCAAGTGAGAGGGAGGCGGAGTGTAGTCTTCTCGATGGTTGGTGGAAGTTCAGGCTGTGGTTACGTTCTTGGTTGTGTAGAGCCTTATGTGTGTGGGTCAGCAGCTTGAATTGGCATCTCTTCTCCACAAGGAGCCAGTGGAGTTGCCTGGGGGGGGTGTGATGTGGGATCGTCGGGAAAGGGCAATGATGAGTCTGCCTGCAGCTTTCTGTATGCTCTGAAGTCTCGGTAGGAGGTGCGTGGTGATCCCTAAGTAGAGGGTGTTGCTATATTCCAGTCGGCTGGTGATGAGGAACTGGATCACGCGTATCTCATGTGTAGGGGTAGCCACTTGAAGATCTTACGTAGCATGCTCAGAGTGAGGAAGCAGGCGTAGGAGACCGCGTTAATCTATGATTTCATGGCGAGCTTGTTGTCAATGATGATTCAGAGGTTTCTGGCGGGGTCAGAGGGAGTGGGTGTGGGTCCTAGGTCCGGTGGCCACCAAGAGTCGTTGCTGCTGTTGCCAAAGATCAGTACTTCCGTCTTGTCTGTGTTCAGCTGCAGGCAGTTGTTCTTAACAGTGCTTAGTTTGTAAAAAAAATAAGTGCCCTGGCTCTAGTCAGCAGGCCACTTCCACTTGCACTGCCCATTGCCGCTGCCAATTACAGTAACAGCATAAGTAATAAGTCACACTCTGACAAGTGACAATCTGACAATTTCAGGACCCCAAAGTTAAAAGAATGGCTTTGGCAGCAGGTATTAGTCATTCTTAATGCATATTGAATTAATAAACAACAGTTGTTATGCTCATCTGAGTTTAAAAAAACAGCGCCACCATGTGGCAGACTGTCATAGGTATCAGTGCTAACAATTAAAGTGCCGCTGCCGAGCACTGGAAACCACAGGCTCAAATTAAGCACTGGTTCTTCATCCAGTCGACACACTTGTCATGCCTCTGTGGAAGTTGGTTCTGGTGGTGGGGTCGGCGGTGAGTGAGTGGATGAGTTAGGTGTCGTCTGCGTTGGAAATTATGTTGAGACAGTGGGATCTGACGATGTTGGCCTGCGGGGTCATATATGCATTGAAGAACGTGGGGCTTAGGGATGAGCCCTTGGGTATACCGCAGGTGATCTCCTTGGGTTTGGAGGTGAAAAGTGGGAGGTGGATCCTCTGGGTTCCATCTGATCGCATCCCCTTTTATGCCGAAGTGGTGGAGTCGTTCGATCAGTGTCTTGTGGGATACAATGTCGAAGGCTGCTGAGAGGTCGAGGAGGATCAGAGCTGCTGTTTCTCCTCGGTCGAGGAGGGTTCGGATGTCATCAGTGGCTGCGATCAGGGCATTTCGGTGATCTGATTACCATGGAAGCCGCATTGGGAGGCATTGAGTAGCTGGTTCTGCTACAGGTGTGTCATGAGTTTCTTGTTGATGATCTTTTCCAGTACCTTCACAGAGAATGGGAGCAGGGAGACTAGCCAGTAGTTTTTGAGTTTGCTGGTGTCTAGACCGAAAGGTAAGGTGGCTTAGATGACAAGGCCTGCAGCTCACTTACTCTGCGGGCAGATGTAATTGCCACAACTAAGGCTGTTTTCAAGGTGAGAAGCCTGATGAACAATTGTGTAGAGGCTCGAAAGGAGTGCACATCGAAAAAGTCAAACCCAAATTAAGGTCCCACTGAGGCTAAATGAATGGTGAAGGAAGAGATGAATAAGACCCTTAAGGAATGTATGGACAGTAGGTGACTTGAACAAAGAAGGTTGATCAGGCAACCTTAAGAATGCAGAAATGGCAGATATATAGCCCTTAATAGTGCCCACAGCAGAGCCCTGCTGGGCAAGAGACAAGGTAAAATGCAGAACCTCAGAAAGGGGATCAATAGATTTTTGTGCGCACCATGCCACAAACGACAGGCGTACACCATCTTGGTAGAGGGATGCCTGGCTGACAAGATAACGTTACAGACTTTTGGAGGAAGGTCAAAAGCTGTCAACTGTCACTGCTCAATCCCCACGCAAGAAGGCGGACAGTGAGCAGGTTTGGGTGGAGAACCCTCCCCTGCTGCTGCGACATAAGATGTTCTCGAAGGGGCAGCCTGTTCAGAGAATTGATGGCTATGCTAAGTAGCTCAGGATACCAGACTCTCCGTGCCCGGTCCGGAGCCACAAGGATGACTTGGGCCCAGTCGTTCTTGATCTTCTTGAGAACTCTGGGAAGGAGGGGCATGGGCGGAAAGGCGTACAGGAGGCCTGCGCTCCACTCGAGATGAAAAGTATCTCCAAGCGAGTGCTGCCTTGGAAACTCCAGCACACAATACTGCTGACATTGCGTGTTCTCTGTTGTGGCGAACAAACCTAACTAAGGCTCTCCCCACTGCTGAAAGAGACCATGCACCACTTCCGGATAGAGACACCATTCGTGATCTGCTAAGCATCTTCCGCTGAGTTTGTCCGCTCTGGCGTTCAGAGAACCGACCCGATGTTGAACCACCAGAGAACCAACTTGACATTCCAGCCATATCTGGAGGTGCAGGGCCTCTTGACAAAGGGTCCACAACCCCACCTGGCCCTGTTTGTTGCAGTACCACATGGCAGTGTGAACATTTGCACCAGCTTTCCCCTGATGGAGAGAAGAAAGGCTTTCAATACTAGTCAGATCGCTCGGAGCTTCAACAGGTTGATGTGGAGTCCAGATTCTGCCAGAGACCAGAGTCCTCTGATCTCCACCTCTCCCAGTTGGCTACCCCATCCCACAAGTGACGCATCGGTCACTACTGTGAGATCTGGTTGGGGAATGGAGAGGTGTCTGCCTTTGATCCAATCGCGGTTTGTGAGCCACCACTGCAGATCGCTCATAGTTTCTTCCAAGATCTGGACCAGATCAGAGAGATTCCCCTGATGCTACACCCACTGGAACTTCAGGTCCTGTTGCAGAGCTGGCATATGCCATCTGGCATGTGTCACCAGCAGGATGCTGGAGGCCATGAGGCCCATCAGCCTCAGAGTCAGTCTCATCGAAACCCAGGATATAGGCTTAAATATCGGTATCATAGCCCGAATATCTTGGACTCGTCGCTTGGGAGGATAAGCTCGAAACTGCACTGTGTCCCGAACAGCTCTGATGAAAGGGAGCATCTGAGAGGGAGTCAGGTGTGACTTCGGTACGTTGATAGTGAACCACAGCGAGTGCAAGAGGTTCACCATAGTCTGGAGGTGGGAGATCACAGCCTGGGATGAGCCAGTCGTCGAGATAGGGTAAGACTGGAATCCCAGATCTCCGCAGATGAGCTGCAACCTCGCCCATCACCTTATTGCACACCCGAGGGGCACTGGTAAGACCAAAAGGGAGCATGGTGAACTGAAAATGCGTGTGGCCTATTATAAACCGCTGGTCGTGCTGATGGGCAGGCAGGATGGGTATGTGTAAATAGGTGCCTGCAAGTCCAACGCTACCGTCAACGGTCCAGGGCAGACAAGTCCTAAGCCAACTTGAGCATTTTGAATTTCTCCTTCATGAGTAAGAGATTGAGGGATCGGAGATCCAGGATAGGAAGAAGGCCCTTGTCCTTCTTGGGGGCCAGAATTAAATGGGAATAACAACCACAGCCTATCTTTGTCACTGGAACCCTCTCTATGGCTCCCTTGGCCAAGAGCGCTGTGAGCTCCTGGCAGAGAAGGGATAGATGATCCTTCGTCAGCCGATCGTGAGATGGTGGCATGTGGGAAGGGGGTAGTCTTGAAGAAGAGGGAGTAGCCCCTTGAGACAATCTGGAAAACCCACCTGTCTGATGTTATGGGCGGCTAGTGGGGCAGGTGATGGCGAACCCTGGTGCGAACGTGGTGCCCATGGTGGTAAAGGGGCAGACTAGGAAGGTTTGGAGCCGGTTGCAGCAGGGGAGGTGGTGGACTGACCAGACCGCTGGCCACCTGACCCACAAAGTCTGTGGGTACCACACCCTCGGCCATGCAGAGGCTGGGGAGCCTGCGTGATGCAGTGGCTGGCCTGGAATTGGCATGGCAGGAAAACCCCTTCTTAAGCCACAAAACGAGCAAAAAGCCGATTGGGGTGGATGGGGGGGAGGGGCTGCAGAGAGGCCTAAGGACCTGGCTGTAGCAGAAGAATCCTTAAAGCGCTTGAGCGCCAAATCTGCCTTATCTCCGAAGAGACAGGTGCCATCAAAGGGCATGTCCATGAGGTAAGCCTGGACATCCCCCAAGCAGCCAGTCATTCTCAGCCAGGCGTGGTGCCTAAGTGGAGGGCCACTGTCGCTGAAATCGCGGTGCCCAGTGAGTCGGTCATGTCAATTCCGCATCGAATCGTGAACTTTGCAGAGTCTCTCCCATCAGTAACAGCTCGGGTGAATACAGTCCAGACTTCCTCCAGTACATGTGACAGCACTTGCGCAACCGTATCCCACAGAGTGGTGGAATAAGGGCCCAAAAGGCATGCCGTGTTCATGAACCTCAATGCCAGGCTGACGGAAGAAAACAACTTCTTCCCAAATGAGTCCAGTCTCTTGAATTCCCTATCTGGGGAAGTGGTGAGGAAAGTGCCTTGGGAAGTGGAGGCTTGGACCACCAAGCTCTCAGGGGTAAGGTGTTGGGTGAGGAAGTTTGGGTCCCCAGGTGCGGGGCGAGTGCGACGGGCAATCGTCCTGTTCACAGGAGCCCCAGTGCTGGGTTTGGGCCAGGTACCCAAAAGGATGTCATTGAACGGTAGCAAGGGTTCCGACGTTGAAACTCCCAGTTGCAATAACTCCATCAAGAGATTAGTCTTGACTGCCATCGTTGGCAACTGAAGGTCAAGCACCTCAGCCACCTCACGTACCATCACTTCATATGATGCTCCCTCCTCCATAGCCACGGTAGGGGGAGAAAGCAGACCAGCATCTGGAGAAAGGTCCATCCCGCTGGCCTCATCCAGGTCCTCACACTAGTCCACACTCTGATCATCATAGGGCTGTTTTTCTAAAGGGTCCAGTGCCACTCCCATTCTTCCCCGAGGCCTAGCAGATGAAAATAAGGCTCAGGCTCCGATCTGGGAGGCACGGATCCTGCCGACACCAGAGTCAGGCGACGGGCCTCCTTCTCCATGTCAGAGATGATGATGGGGGCAGCACCAGTGCTGCCGTGATCGTCGGGAGAGACGCACCAGTCTGTATCGAGCAATAGCTCTGAGGGGCCCCGCCAGGGCTGGGACCCGCCAGCACGGAACCAGAGGGGGCCCTTTCTGACCCCGCTGGGTCCAAAGGCGCGTCGTTGAGGTGAGACTGCCCAAAAATGAGGCACATGGCCTCAAAGAACTCTCTAAGCTGGGCAAGGGTTGCTCTGGCCTTGAAAAATTCTGGAAGGGGCGGAGTTGGCCCAGGCGCAGGTTCCGAAGAACGAGACCTAGAACACTGAGGCTCCCTCGTGTCGTCAGCCGATGGACGAGGAGAAGTCGAAGAATGCTTTGACTTCTTACTCTTCTTCTTATGCCTCCTACCCGAATGTCCCGACAACTACAAGCGGAATGAAGTGGACTTTGTGAACGATCCCGGGATCTTCCCCTTGACCAGGATCTTGACTTCTGCGGAGCCACATGCCGGGCTTCTAGCAGCTTCCGGGACTGCTCCCGCAAAGCCTTTGGATGCATGACCCGGCAATCGGGAAATCGGAGCACGGATTGGTGTCATTGTCACGCTTCAGACACCACAGCTAAACAAGGTGTGGGTCCGTCACGGTCACCGGCCTCTGACAGGAACCTCAGGGCTTAAAACCCAACCTGCGCAAGGACATTCTCGACACACAAAACATCAAACAAAGGCCTGTCAAAAAGTGACAGAGGAGAAGCTCATCTCCAGATCAGCGCTGGCTGGCTCAAAAAGAAAAGAACTAACTTGGTGACACCTATATAGGTACCGCAACGTCACTTCTGGCGCAGACGGCGCCGACTACGGGCATGGAGCCGATCAGCATCACCTACTGGCACGCAGGAGTACTGCTCACAAACATACTTCCGGATCCAGTCTGATACCTGGGGAAATTATAAGGGAAGGACTCTGCAGCTAGAAGTCTCTATCAGATATGAAATGATGGATGAACATACGTGAAGTGTAACACTCCTGCACATAGGTTACCACACCCTCTGTTGGGATTACCATGGGTGCATCTGACCTCCTTACCCACTTAGGGGGATATTCACAAGGACTTATCTCCGATTTATCTCCACCTTAACTCATCAAAAGTGGAGATAGATTTAACACCACATTCACAAGCGGGTGCAAACTGCAGACATCGCCAGTATTCCCGAGATAACTGCCCCAAATTTTATCTCCACGGTGGACACCACCAACTAACCCTGAGATGCAGAGTAAGCGTTCCCGTGCAAAAACACACGAAAAAACCACAACACCACTTTCACAACGAACTGCCAGATCCGCGATGCGAACCAAACACCTGCCTTTTGCTGGTGCTAAGCAGGACGACTACCCACAGCATGAAAGGGAGCCCAGCCAAGAGCCACACCTGAAGACCCACAGATGCCAAGGAGACAATGATCATGCAGCTCCGATACCCATGAGGGCCACAACACCCACCTCCACCACCCCCAGCCCCCCCATACACATACCGTGCATGACACAAGAGCCACAAAAAGCGCATGATGACGCACATTGCCAAAAAAAAAAAAAAACACATGTATGGCCAGAAGAACGAGAAACAGTCACACAGCACTGAAGTAACAACCAAAAACTTTATTGAAATACAACACAAGACACCAATGCGGAAGACTCCTGTCGGGTCCGTCAGGGACAATCTCGACGTCACAGCCTGGAAAATAAAGCACAAAATCAGAACGTGTGTCATGCGCACATCAAAGGAGCGAGACACAGAGAAACAGAGAAGGAAAGAAAGGCAGAGAGAGAAAGAGAGGGAAGGAAAGGAAGGGAGAGGGAGAGAGAGAGAGAGAGAGGGAAGGAAAGGGGAGAGAGTGAGAGAGAGAGAGGGAAGGAAGGGAGAGAGAGTGAGTGAGTGAGAGAGAGAGAAGGAAAGGAAGGGAGAGAGAGAGTGAGAGAGAGAGGGAAGGAAAGGAGAGAGAGTGAGAGAGAGAGAAGGAAATGGAGGGAGAGAGACACTGCCGCCCCTGCGCACCCAGGCCCCACTGTTCACCTGCTGCCACCGGTGTGTCTCCAACCACATGCCGGGATACACTGCAAGCCACCAGGTCTGCAATCTGTAATCGAAGCCAGAGTCAATCATGGCAGAGTCCATCACACAGCACACGGCAACAACGCCTGTCCGTCCCTGCGCATGCATGCAGCCGCACCCCACCCCTCCCGCCGGCCAGCGCTGGCTGTCCGCACTTGCGCACCCTGCGCCCACTGCTCACCTGCCGCCAACGGTGTGCCCACCAGTGGGCCCACCAGTGGGCCCACCAGTGGGCACACCACATGCCCGTGCAAGCTCCAGGCCCCGGTCCCGCCTCCATGGCATGGTCCACATCATGCGGAGCTGCCCCGCGGCCCAGCAGGTCCCACACATGACGCTGAGTCCTGAGGCATCAATGGCAGAGACCACATCAGTGCACACGTCATCATCGCAGGCTGCACACCCGCTCAGCTATTTCGGTGCCACTAACCCTGTGCAACCCCAGTCAGCGCCACGTGGTGGTAGGCCCGTGACGGGCGCAAGGCTTCGGGTGCGACCAACCCTGTGCGCAACAGCTCATGGGCCCTTTATGATTGAGAACCCTGCAGCGTCCGTCATCCAGTCACCACCGGCAGTGGGGAATGTGACGTTGTCGGCCCCTTATGTTGGCGGGGTCACTTGGCCTGTGACGCCAATGCCGGATGGGTGTGGTGTGTGTGCAAACCTGCCCTCAGGGAGTGGCCGTGACATGCTGACAACTAGACCAGTGACCTGCATACCACCAGCGTGTACGCCTGCGACATGTAGCTATGTGGGCCCCCCTCTGAGCGTAAGCGGAGTGGTCTGGCCTGGCTTACGCCGGACCAGCGCAGGGCTTGCAACAATGACTCGGGGGCTCTGGGTGTGGTTCAGTCCATGTCCGGACAAGGAAGTGACTAATGCATGTGTCCCTGTTGTAGTGTCTATGGCACCCGGAACACAATCGGCAATGTAGCACACTGTGAGTGGCATCCCACTAGATGAGCATCATTGACGTAAGGGAAATCACTGTCCCTACATTCATCCACACATTCTTACATGAATGATGAAAGATATGACACAGCAGTGCGTTTCTGGATGTTTATTGCACATCCGGTGGAGTTTTGCAGCTGGAGCAGTACAGGCCCATGCCAAGTACACTACACAATATGGGCCCGTGGAGGACCAGCCAGAGTCCATCCGGGGATGACAAGTACTGCGGAAGAGGAAGGGTACAGTCTGCAGTGTGGTCGCCGTGTCATTGGTCATCAAACAGGATATGGCAGTCCATGTCGCGGTCCAAGGTGAGTGCAGCGGAGTGTATCGGGGGTCAGAGGAAGGTCATGGGGCCATGTGCGGCACCAAGCAGAAACAGGCAAGGTGGCAGAAATGAATGCTAGTGCCTCCTTCTGATCTCAATACCATCCACGTCCTCGGATGTGTGCTCTGCCACACCTGTGGGTGTTGCAGTACCGGCTGTGGCACTGTGTGCCACTGACACATCAGGGACCGGAGGAGGATTGTCGGCCGCACTGTGTGGCAGTGACACATCAGGTGCCGGAGTGGATACGCCTGCCGCACTGGGAGGCACTGACACACCAGGGGGCGGAGATGTGGATGGTGTGGGGGCAGCAGCATTCATCATCGCCACGCCTTGTGGCAGCAATGCCATGATGAGGACATGCAGGGCATGGTACATCCCAGCTACATTTCGCTGATGTGCAGCGGTGGCTGCCATCCTTTCCACCTCCATCCGCACCATGTCCTCCATGAGCCGCCGCATGCGTGCCATCTCCTGGCTGAGATCGCTGGAGCCACTCTGAGCGGACAGGTGCTCTTGTTTCCGAGTCATGACTCAAGCAATGTTTGCCAGGGCTCGTTGGAGACCATGGAGTGGCGTGTGGGTGTCCGTTAGGGACTGGAGGTGGTCCCTGATGGGACTCAGACACCCATGGATGGGGTCGAGTTTGGTAGCCATGAGGTCAAACTCCACCGCACCTGCTCAGCCATCTCCCTCTGGACCTCCAACACACGGCGTTGGAAGGCCATGTGTTGTTCGGGGGGGTCTTGGGTGACAGCCGGGGTTCTGGGTGCCTCCTGCTGGGTGGTTTGTGGAGTGGGTGGGGTCTCCTCGATGCAGCTGGGCTGCCCTGGTCCTGGAGGTGAGTGGCAGATGAGTTCCATGAAGTCTTGGAGGGCTTGGGTGTCGATGCTGGTGGTGTCCTCCTCGTCATCAGTGAAGAGTGGCTGGGACTGCTCTGCAGGTGGCATTGATGGTGCCCCTGCAATGTGAAGGGGAGATGCTGTGTTACAATGTGTCCTCATGTATGTGGCCGCATGGTACATGTTGACATTCAGACAGCATGGCAATGTACATTGTGACAGTGTGTAGATCAGGGCCATGATCCAGAGTCATTGTGGGTGTGCACTGTGCTCTGCTTGATTGTGCATGTGTGCCATTGTGGTCATCTCCCCCGTCCCCCAGTACCTGGTGGTTACTCACCCTGTTGCTGTGGTGTTGTGTCATGTCGAGCAGTGTCCGGTCCCCCGACTCCTGCCACGGTCTCCACACTGATGACTGTCGACACCAGCTCCTCCATGTCATCCAGCTCCAGCCATGGCGCTGGGCTCCCACCTCCAGTCTGCATTGCTGCCTTCTGGTTGCCTGCGAGTTTCTCCTTGGTCTTGCGCTTGATGTCATTCCATCGCCTCTTGACCTCGTCCATTGACCTCTTGTGCTCTCCGACGGCGTTCACCTTGTCCACGATAGCCCGCCATAATCTATTTCTGGTGCCCAATGACACATTGGAGGCGACGAACAGTTGTTGATGGTGTTCTATCACCTCCGTGACCAGGATCCGATTCTCCTGCGGACTGTACTTTGTCTTCCTCTTCTTCTTCTCCTTGCCCTTCCCTGTCACCGTGGTCCCGGGCTGGTCATCCGGGGTACTTGTGGGGTTGCGCTCATCCTCTGCGCCTGCTCCGGCTGCCTCCATGGTGCTTCGGTGTTGGTCATTTTGTGTTTGTGTGTTTTTTCTCCTTTTGTAGTGATTTTCCCGCATGCCGTGTGTGTATGGCAGGCCTGGCACTGCTTATCTCTGATTTCCTCATCGCGAATGGGGTCATCGCACGTTTTTTGGTGTGGGGGTTTGTGTTTTTATTGCCGTCACGGTGGTTGTATCGCGGACATTGTCCGCGGTTTCAGGAGTCTATCGCATGGTACTGCCGTGTTGTGAATTCCACGTTAACACAGGGTTATTTTCCCGCGATGGACTGCAATGTGTAAAGTTGCGTTAAAATTTTTTGGAGATGTTTAGCACACGTTCTTGTGAATATACCCCTTAGTGTGGCATGCTTCATCATGAAGTTCCCTGTCTAGGCCGGGAACCTTCTGAGGTTACAACTGTCCTCTGCACATCCACTCTGCTAGTCAGGAGGGCACATTACTCTGTGTCAATGTGTGTTGTTTCATTTGTGATACTCTGGTGCCTTAATTAAAATAGTGTGTGGGGGGGGAAAAAAACAATTATTTATTATTGCCTCCCAACCAAAGATCAAAACACAAGGGGCAAGCTAAAGACCATGCCTGCCCTTTTTGCAGACTTGTTTCGGCATACTTGGATAAACGTCACAGGACCGGGCCCTTCTTCAGGACAGCATCCTGGTTATTCAAACTTAGACGCTTGTGTATCTTTTTCAAACAAAGGATGTGTAGAATAGCAATGCGTTCAGTTGGCACCTGCAACTATTGTACCCTGCTGCTGTGCCTTCTTGATGCTTTACTCTAAGTTTTGTGGAAAGCCGTGGCTCCTTCTTGCCAGATTTCAAGTGGCACAGTTCTCCATTGCCACAGGAGAACTGTGCCAATCGCACACAATAATGGCAATCCTAGCAGAGGTTTGGTAACTCACGTGCAGGAGTGCTGTACTTCATGGATGCCTATTGTCAGAGTGAGGATGATGTACAACAATCAGCTGAATGCTTCTCAGACTTCCATTTTTCGTAGATAGGAAAATTCCTAGAAAGGAAAATATGGATCACATATCCTGAGGGGATGAGGAGGAATTCTACTTTGAGAGTTTCAAGGTATAATTTTGAGCTGTTTGTGGAATCGTTTGATTCACCGCAGTACTTTATAAGCCACTTTAAACACTCTAAAGATTTTAAGAGGAATGCATGCAAATAGTCCGAACCATTGGTAGTCACCCTGTGGAGTATTCCAACACATTGTTGTTCACCCACCGTGCCACTCTAGACAGATGCCACCTTTATGCAAATCAGTACTGACCCTGCTCTCATGGGAACAATGCATCCTGAACTTCCAGGCGAGTCCCCCTCCAGAAGGCAACACATGCAACCTCAGACCCGCTTAGGCCTTATTAAGACTCGTCTGTGAAATACAGCTTGAAACCTGTGCCACAGCAAGCAAAGAAGGGACCCGTGTCTGTGCACACTCTTGGCCACTTAGAGCATTACATCAAACACACAAAAGGTGATGGGAGGAATGCTGGTAGAAAGTCTAAACTACTGATAATCAATCCAGGTAGCATTCCAGCCCATCTTTTTCTACCACTGCACTACTTTAGACCAAGGCCTGCCTTAAAAGCAGATCAGTAGTGACCCTGATCCTCATGTTAACAGTCCATCCCAAACTGCCAGGCCATCTTGAATTGTTTTCAGCGTGTTATTCCAGGACAGAACACATCTCAGAGTGCTGCTTTTATTTGTTCAAAGCTGCTCCCATGATCTCACTAGAAAACAGCTGTCTTCTGCAGTAATTGACCTCCATTTATACGAGTGAAAGTGCTACATAACAGGTGCTTTCATAAGCATCCTTCACAAACTAGCCGCATTGACACAGATGGACTTTTGGGTCACACGTCGAGCGCATGAACTTGTTGGTGAACTCTTAGGAAACTCCCTTTGCACTAGCAAACTATGTTATTTGTGAGGCAAATTGCTTCAACCTGGTGCCCTCTTGTGGCCAGGTGTGGTGGTGCTGATAGTTATGCAGCTCTCTACAGTGGCCTTATGTAGAAATAGAATCTGCCTGACTCCACCCACCCTAGACAAAGGCTAGAGTGTGAGAGGACCTCTGGTTATAGATCTCTCTTTGTCTTGATTCCCTGTCACTCAGTGTCTCGATTTAGACAGCAGATGCTCTTTTTCCAAGAAGCCCGCCCTCCCCACTCGCCTAGAGGGGCAATAGCCCTTCCTCTTACAATCCTGGTTAGTTCTAATCATTACCACTGGACTTTAAACCGTTTAGTAGTGTTGGAAGCCGCAAGTGATTCGAGGGGTTTGCAGATTACAGTGTCATCTTTTAGAGTTACAACAAAGTGATTTGCAAAAACAATAAAGAAAGCAAAATGTCAATTAAAAAGACAATCTTCACATATAGAATACTATCAAAATTGTTGGTTTAGGTTTCTAAACTGTAAGATAGAAATATTGTATAAATGGGCATTGAGTGAGCTACATAATATCCTGCGTTTCAGTGTCCAGAAAAAAACAATAGAGGGAGAGGTAGATCTTAATGGGTGGTTACTCCTTGTCCACCTCTTCTTTCTCCGTCTAAATGCCCATACCTCTACAACATAATCACAGCCTCCAGATCAAAGGTGCGTTGCAGTTTCCACTCAAACTCCTGTTACAGTAAAAGAAACACATTAAGAAGCTCCCAGAGAACTGTCAATTTTAGTATTTTTCTCCTGCGTAAATATTTGGACTTGAAAAAGAGATGCGGGTGATTGTTAATCATATTTCCTCAATAAGATTATTTGAAAATTAAATGCCTGCCTTTTTGTGCCATCACTGCTGGTTTCATCTCATGAAGGAAGAGCAGTTTCTTCTTGTCATTCTCACACCGTGGCAGGAGGGCTGTGCCAGTCCTTCTGCAGCTGGACAGGCCCGCTCTTTGGGAAAAGAGCATCTTTCGCCCAAATATTCAAGGAGGCTCATTTAATATTCTAACTCCAATCCTGGAATATTTTGGGTAAAGTTAAATTCCCAAAGTATTTTTAGGAAAGGTTGAAAAGTAGTAATTTTGAATGGCAGAAAGTGCTGCCCTGAGGGCGCAGCGCGGGGTAAAAAACTATGAATACCCTCCCACTTCCCCCCACCCCCACTTTCCCAAAAGGAAGTCACCTGTGACCATAGATTTGCGTCTTGTTATGCTGTATAACTCGAGCAGCACACTGTACTGCCATCTCATGTTCGATTAGGACTATTGCAACTCGCTTTTGTTTTCACTGCCTTTTGCTTTCGCTTTCAGACATGCGTTGAAAGACTTGTGTATGTTTCCTGAAACCTACAAGGTGCTGGGGACACAGACCTCTCCTCTGAGTCTTTTTTCAGCATCTGCTTAGGAGATGTTTCCTTTGGCACTGTTTACATGGGACGGAGACAGGCAACTGGGTGGAAAGAGCTGGGGGTACTTGTGCTAACTATGAAATAGAAAGTGTACAATCACCAGTGACCTCCTTAAAAAAAACTGTTTTGAACTAAAGAAGGAGACCCTGCACTCTAGTGCTCAGTGGGTGCCAGGGTTAATCCTAAATCAAACCAGAAGTCCTCATTTGTAAATTTGTATCTGTTTCTTTCTGCACGAGTGCCTACTTATTTGCTTATTTGTATCTTTTGCCTTTTTATTTCTACACGCGTGCCTACTTGTTTGCTTATTTGTATCTTTTGCCTTTTTATTTCTACACGTGTGCCTACTTGTTTGCTTATTTGTATCTTTTGCCTTTTTATTTCTACACGCGTGCCTACTTGTTTGCTTATTTGTATCTTTTGCCTTTTTATTTCTACATGTGTGCCTACTTGTTTGCTTATTTGTATCTTTTGCCTTTTTATTTCTACACGTGTGCCTACTTGTTTGCATATTTGTATCTTTTGCCTTTTTAATTCTACACACGTGCCTTCTTGTTTTCCCCTACCTTTTTTAAAATGTATTTCAAATATTGGATTTATTTTATAATCTGTTTTCCCTATCTTACATGTGCACCAACCATTGCCTTTCTGCCCTGATTTTTTTCGAATTTCTCGTTCTGTTTCTGAACCCCGTGACTGGTTTAACTGTCTCACCCCTTTCCCTTCTACCTTGCTCTCAACACTCTCGTTTCGTGGCATCGTCTTCTCTGTTTTCAACTTCTTTTTTTGTCACTTGCTCATTCTCCTCCAATCTCCCGGCTGAGGCAAAGACGTATTCCTCCTGAAGCGAAGTGACAGCTTCCAACTATTCTTTCTAGGACAGGCAATCCTGTGCCTCTCTCTGGTCGAAGAGTCCCGTCCTGCTTGTCCTTGCATCTGCTCTGGTCACTCACCCCTTTATTCTCTCTCTCTTTCTCTCTCTTTCTTTGTCTCTTTCTTTCTTTCTTTCTTTCTTTCTTTCTTTCTTTCTTTCTTTCTTTCTTCCTTCCTCTGTGGCTGCCTTATTGAGAGGCAGATATGGAGCTGCGACAGGGCAAAGGGCTCCGACAAGGGTGGGTGGACAAAGGTAGGTTGAGGCATCAATCTGCTGCAGACGCCTGCCTGGATGAGTACAGGGTAAATGAAACCTCAGTTGGACCAGCTGAGCCTTTCATACTTCCCAGGGTGGTAAAACTGTGTCTTACGGGATGTAGGACCAGGATAGCTTGGCGAATTGCCCCAGGCCAAGTTGGGGATGTGCTCCACGCATGCTTCCGCTCAGCGCCCTTTCTTGTATTTTTCAGGCTATGGATTTGTAGACTTCGACAGTCCTGCAGCCGCGCCCAAGGCAGTGACCTCTCTGAAGAAAACTGGTGTGCAGGTGCAGATGGCCAAGGTGAGTTTCTAGTTCCAAGAGGACCAGAGGGGCAGGAGGAGGTTCTGCTGCATCTGGTGAGTGAGTGGGGATTTAGGAGTGAGGGTGGCTTTACAGCACCTCAGGAGTGATGGAGGGCAGCTCGACTACAGCTGGTGAGTAGCAGGAGCCCGGCTCCACCCGAGGTTTGGTGTGGGGACAGACTACAGCTCAGTTGCACACAAAGATTGAAGGTCTGAGGCGGTAGGCCTATATTTCAGTATCTACAAAATAAGTTAATGTCTTCTAAAAGTACGCTATTGGCTGAAGAAGAGCTTGCGGTATGTGATGTATCTATACTATGATTTGAGGGGGAATTAAGTATCTATTTGGTGCATTTATGTGCCTTTGTGTGCTCGTTCCTGTGTCCATACAACACCCCTTTTTCGCCCAACACCAACATGTTTTCAGGGATTTCACACTAGAATCAAGGCAGTTGTTATGAGTATCAGATTTTCAATCAGATATCAGTAGCAGCCGCTACTAAGCACAGATGGTGGGGCGGGAGGTAGCGGAGAGGTGAATGAAAAAATAAAAAAAACTCACTTACCTGAATGCCGCAGGGTGCTGCTGCCTCTGCTCCGTCTCCTCGCTGCAACAGGAAGCTACCAGCCTCCCAGAAGCCCCTGTCCAATCATAACGCTGCCTTAAGCAGCATTGTGATTGGTCTGAGCGCCATGGTTTGGTGCTCAGACAGGGGCTTGGATGCTTTGCAAGTTCCTCACCAGGCTGTGTAATGCAGCCTGGTGGGGAAAATGTGAAGTGCGCATGACGGTTTGACCGGCCCTCTTGGGCTGGTCAAACCGCCATGCGTACTTTAGAGTGTGCTTTACATTCGTCCCCTGCCCCCTGCACTGGCCAGCCCGGCCCACCCGCCCTCCCCGCCCCCAGCAGGAAGGAAAACAAAAACGATAATAACGTTAGTTATTATCGTTTTTGTTTTCCTTTTACACTGCTCGCGGAGCAGTGGGGAGATGCTCCTCCGCCTTAGCGAGGAGCCGCCACTGTCAGACATACTGCTCAGCTTCAAGAGAGTAATGTCTGCAGCTTCACTGCCAATCCCAAGGCACTTTATTTTCAGTAGTTTTTGCCTTTTTCTCAAAGCAAGCTGGGCTGCAGATATCTCCAGGCTCTAGGATGGCCATGGTTCCTTGACGTTTAATATACACATTCTTCAGTCAGCTTGGCCACGTGTAGGCCTTCCAGCCAGTGAGACATCGACAACTCTCCTAGCAGGGTTGGCCAGCAGCTTTTTTTGCACATCCGTCATGGCAGCAAAGCGTTTCAAGCACCAAGGCTTGTTCCCAGTCTCAGATGAGAAAACCACCAGTTAAAGATTGGTCACCGGCAAAAATCTGTGCAACACGGATACTAAGGGTCTTCTTGAACTCAAGATTATTCCCAGGTTTCTGACTCTGACTTCCCTGTTGTGCCCAACCTTAGAAGCACAACAGGGAAGGCTTTGTTTATTCAAATTGTGAAAGCATACTCGCAGTCAGGGAGAACTGCACCTCGTCCCTTGGTTTTTAGGGGCTTCTGGTGCACAATTGGTCTGGTGTGGATATGCATTAGTGCAAGACGGAGCCAAGAAGAGCCATCAATAGATGGCAGCCTAGAACTTAAGAGAAGATGCAAGTTTAAATCAGGCAGGCAAAATCTACTTCAAACAAATTGTCGGCAACCTCTACCGAGTCAATAGAGAGACCCCACCCAGTTTCTGCGTGGCGTCCTGAGTACAGGAACACACAGGCTGTCATGTCCATCAAGGAGAATGATTCCCCAGCTCAGAAACCACCTTGGGGTGCAGTAATGGATAGGGTGCCCAAATTGGATCCTTCTATTCATCATAATACAGTAAAGCCCTGACAAATATGATGCAAACACCCAATACCCAACATGGTACAGTCATGTGGGTAGGAAGATGCCCCAGGTATGGGGGACAGGACAGACCTTTACAGGCAAGAGCTAGTAGGCAGCATCAGTGCAGGGGTGCAGGTGAAAGGCCATAAGCCCTAAACTGTAATTGGTGCCACAGCCACGATTCAACTCATAGCCAGGAATGAGGGAACAGGAGCCACCATCACTCAGATTTGGGGGAGACTTTTGGGTGACCGCCAGAACCTCTAGTAGACTCACGAGTTTACAGGAGAGAAAGACACTGAGGAGGCTAGAAATTAAAGAACAGGACAGTGCAGCACAGCTTTTCCAGGCCATGCGGAGGACATCTGGCCCTTCAGTACACAAGCTTAGACATATATAAAAACACACATACATACACACACACACACACACACAAACACACACTCTCACACACACACTCTCACACACTCTCTCACGCACACACACACAACACACATACACACACACTCATACATACACACTCACACACACACCACACACACACACAGAGCACAGCTGTTTGCTTGGCCTCGTTCTTTTAGGCGTGAGTGTGTCCCAGCTGGGCCCACAACCCTTGTTCATTGTTCTGGTCTTTGGTTTGGTGCCAGGATGTGAGGGCGGGAGTCATGCCTCTACAGAAAGACATGTCGGAGGAGAGGGCCTGCACTACTTGTCTACCCTCTACTTCTTGATAGAACCACCTTGGCACTCATCAAAGCATCCCCACAAGTTGCTGCGAAGGGTGTCCGTGAGGGCTGGGTCCATGCCCCCCCACCCACCGAGGGCATGCCAGTCCTGATTCAAGCATAACCGAGGCTTCATAATTAGATACTTGTTCATTTTTTTGTTTTTTGGCATTTGATAACGCTGGAATTATACTAGGGGCCGCAGAGGCTGGAAGTGGGCAGGTTCTCTCTGCAACCCTGAGAGGACCTGGTTAAAAGCCCTGTGCAAGGCAGCCTGTGGGCCTGGGGGAAAGGTGGCAGGCTGCCATGTGAGTGAATGCACAAAAAGAAGGTACGCCCTCGTCAGGTGGGAGATAGTGAGTTGTACAGTGAGCCAACCCTGACATATGTGGAACGTTAGAAGAGTGACCGCCTGCAATGTGTATACCATAAGGGATCTGGAGTGCGTTCAAAGCTGCCCATCGGCAAGCGGGTGAACACAGAGCTCTCAAGTTGTACCATGCTGAGATATTCAGCTACTCGTGGGTGTTTTTACCCAATTAAATTGGGAAGTAGTAACCTCTGTTATTAACAGAGCACCAGACTGACAAAACTGGGAGCAAGCACCGAATAGAAAACACATGACCTCATCTCTGTGTGCATTCTGGTACTGGTAGTCCAGTTCTGCTATTTGAGGGGAACTTCTTACCATTGTTGTGGTGGGCTATTATATGTGGATTATTGCTTTTATTCCTCATCGTCGATACATTTCCAAAAGTACCAGAACATGTGAGGGAGCTTATAGAAATCTTTGCTACCATCACTGCCAGAAGCTGATTGGATAAACATGTTTGCTTTACATCTTTTGCCTTCTTCCTTAAATTATGTATGTTCAGACTGTCCCCGTTTTCATGAATCTTAGTATTATTTTTTGGTAAAGATCTTTCCAGGGAACCCTTTGAGGTCAAAGCTCCAGCAAAGGGTTGTGTTAACCCACTGTGCCTGTTCTGTTTCAGCCCAGATTTGAAGGGTCCATGAACGCTTTGTGCTCATCCACACTCAAAATGTCGGACCATAGTTCAGAGCATGACTTCAGATTCCTGAAATATCACAGAGGCCAGCGGCTTGCCAGGTCCCAGGGGGAAATCCAGTTCAGTAGGATTAGCAAGAGCTTCCAAGGACATTTCAGGGCATAGTTCTCATTTCTAAATCTAATTTTGAATGTGACTGCCTAGAGATTATGTCACTATAAAGAAACGCTTATGAAGAAATACCTTTGCAAAAGAAACTACAGAGAATTTAAGCAGGTATAGCACATTTTATTTTTGTACACTAGGCAAAAAAAAAGTTATTGATTACTAAAAGTGATAACGTCAAGGCCAGAGCTAGGGGTAGTTTGAGACTTGGGCCCTGATGTATGAAATTTCTATTCGCAAAAAGTGGTTGCAAATTGTGCACTGACTTTCTGCAAACAAAAAGGAATTTTGCAAACTTAGCTATGTGCTAATAGGTTGCATCACACAATTCCACATTGTAGTGGGTCGGATTCAGACTTACCTTATCAATAATCATCAGGTAGGTCATAAATTGTAACTCACTACGATTGGGTGACATCATAGGAATGGTGGGCTGCTGGGGTCAGCAGCCCACCATGTCTGTGATCGGATTTTAAATAAAGTCAACTATTTTAAAAAATATGGTCTGTTTTCCTCAAAGGAAACAGGGCTGCATTTAAGAAGGAAAGGGTTTTTTCTTTGTTTGAGAGTTGGCAGTGGTCCAGCGGAGCACTGTCTACTCCCAGCAACCTTTTTTGTTTTAACATTCATGAAGAGGAAGGGGTCACTCCCGGGACGCCGTGTGGACGCAAAACTACTTTATTTATTCAGGAGCCTATCAAGGTCTCCGCATGTTCACCAAATTACAATCTGACCAGTACACAGTTTCGACGGTGCTACCACCCCTTAAGGAACTTTTCAGGAATATCATCAGTGCTAGCCTTGAAGAAGTCACTGTGTGACTAAACACGTGTCAGCTGTTATTTGCTGTTATTCAATGACGAATGTATAGAAGATTACAGAACGTGGCTTTTCTCTGCAGTAAACCACAGAATTAAAATATCTACACACATACTTACTGTATGGACTGAATATACGTTTTGGACTTCTGTTTGAGTCCTGTGATATCTTTCTTCGATGTAATGTACACAGTAGGTCTTGTGGTTCGGTGTGTGTTGGCACCCCAGGTAGTTGGGTGTTCGATATCGAAATAGCACCAACTCAGGATTATGTGAAGTATTTGTAAAGATATTATATCCAGAGATACTTGTACAAAGAGGTGCAATTGCGTTTCACTACTACCATCGTTATTGTAAATCATTTATGAATGGGATAACACCTTCTTTGAGGTGTTGGTAACATTTCTGTGTCTTCCAACTGGATTTCAGTTGCAAAACATTGTTACATACCTTAATAAATCACTGTTTAGAAGAGATGCCCTAAACACACTCCTTCCAAAAAGCCACTTATTAAGGGTTTCTAAACCCATTTTGCGATTCGGTAACGTATTATTAAATTGGAAAATGGGTTATGTATAGAACAAAAAGCCATTTTGCGGTCATTAACCCAGTGCTTTTGTGAATTGCAGACTTTGAAATTAAGGGCCTGATGTACACATCCTTTTGCAGTTGCAAAGTTGGAGTTAGGAGGATGAAATACATTTTCTTCACTATTTAAGTTTGCTTATTTGGTGTATCTAGTTCTAATAGATTTTTTCATTCTTGAGGATTCATGGTTTGGTCTTACACCGAGAGGGCCCAGAGACAATTGTGTGTATTCACACAATTTTTGGGCCCACATGGTTTAGATTCAACACTAATGATTCCGAAGCGCAGTCTGTGCTTCAACAACTCCTCGTCACTCTACTCTACCTGACACATTCAGAAGACCAGTGACTACCGTTCAACGCTCCGGAGATTGGGGAACTCCCTGCATGCACCCTTTGGGGATCACAAGTCTTCTCGATGTCCGGCACCAGAGAATGCAGAACTAAAGGGGGTTATGGAAGAGAGACCCTCCCAACATTGCCTGAGGTGCAACTGCAAGTATCTGTGGTTAAATCACCACAATGTCTGCAATCTCTGGCTCTCCCTCGATCATGATGATGCCTCTTGCAAGTCCTGCCTCGCCTTCCACTTCAAGAACACCTTGAGGTACCACAGAGAGAGGTGCTGGGCTCACCACAAAATGCACTAACAACTGTCCTCTAAAACTCTGGACATTTTCATTGAAGAGGATCCCTTCGGTGCCAAAGAAGGTAACGATGTTGGTCATTCCAAAGTCCGGGCGGCCCAACAAACTCCAATCCCAGAGGTGGTATTCTCGAACAAGTCAGAGTGCAAGGCAGTAAAGGGCATCAAACTAGCACCAAAGACCGCTGGCCCTTGAACCAAGAATATGCCCAGACTCTTAAGAACCATGCCTGTCCAGAGAGCCGTACAGCCAAACTGAGGCTGCATGAGAAACCCCCCACTGAGGCAGAGCACTGCTCCTGGGAGTGGCATCATGCCCTAAGCATGGACAAAAGAAACCGCTGCCTCCAAGGCTTTCACCAACTTTGAGTTCTGGTCAGCAGCCAGAGAAGTCTTCGGAATTGAACAAGCTTCTACCGAAGTTTGTCTTACCCTTCTTGATCCAAGGGCACTGAGCACCCTCACTTGCACCCAAAATCAACGGCAAAGGCACCCCCAAAGCAGGCGCCAAAAATCCAGTTGACACTGAAAGCTTTGTTTTAAAGTCAGATGCAAAGAATTCGAGACACCAATGCTGCATAAACTGCAAGAGGAACTTAATGCCAGGCAGAAGCATCTCTTCGCACATCTCGTCATTAGGAAGATGTTTGCAAAATCACCTCCGCCAAAGCTATCAGAAACTCTCTTTCGAAATAGAATGTTTGCCTTCGAAGAGGAATTTTCATCAGAGACCACTATGTGCTTGGTGCTGCAAAAACACAGGGATAGGGGCACATGCCCTTTGCCCCGCATTTCATTACTGCCATTTCTACCTCCTTCATCTCCACCACCACAGTGCTCACACACACACCACCTACTAAGTCTCCACCAGAGTCACATGAGGGGCTCCCACATACATATTTTGAATCTGTCAATCCATATGATCTCACTGTCCCTCACTGAGGCCTTTGGCACAGGGCCAGGTGATGATGCCTGGTACATCTACAATGTTGACATCCTGGGATAGCCTCCTTTAGAACACTATGGTCATCCAAAGGCAGCCAGACACCACAAACTAGGAATGTGTGTGCCACTAGAGGAAAAGAACTTCCGAGTGGAAACCTTTTCCAAGTCCGAACACATGGTACATTTTCTACCAATGCTGAAAGGCTTGCTTAAGTCTACCTAGACAGTTTTAAAAAACAGGTATAGGCTACGTTTGTGACACCTAATGCAGAGAAAAAGTACAAACACCCATCCAATTACTCCAATTGCGTCCCTCCCCCTGATAAGGAGAGAAAACAATTAGATGCTGCGGGCAAAAGAGTAGCAGTTTGATCTGCTATACACTAGCAAATCACCAATTCTGTCAGCCTCCTCTCCGGCTACGAAAGGCTTCAGTGGTAGGAGATGCAGGAACTCTTCGAACACCTCCCAGACAAGTACAAAAAGAGGGGGAATGAGATAATGTTCAAAGGCAAAATCACCTTAAATGCCAACATGCATTTTGCACTTGACACAGTAGACACAGCCTCCAGGCGCATTAACACTAGCATCCTCCTCAGAAGACACACCTGGCTTTGCACCTCCGGGTTGAAACCCAAAGTACAACAGCATCTCCTCAACCTCCCATTCGATGGGGAGAAGCTCTTTGGCCCCCATTTTGAAGAAATGCAAAAGGACACAGAGATTGCTAAGTCCATGGGTGTCCAGCAAACTCAAACTGCTAGAGGAATTTTGCCTATTATTAAAGACAGGAGCATACCTTCCATCATCAGGCAGGCAGGAGATACAAGGCCTACAGGGAAAACTACAGGGGAAAGGGCAGGGATGGCTCTGGTAAAAGAGCCTGCACTTCCAAGCAGTGACCTGCCCTACTCCTCCCCACCCCGATCATACAACACCTGGAGTACACCAGTGGATTCTAGCTGTGGTCCACAACAGTAAAAAGGCAAGACCTATAGGTTTTGCCAATGTTCATTAGGGCTGGCTTAGCAGTACAACTGTCTTAAGATTCATTGCTACCAATTCTATAAAAATTACATAGAGTGGGCTTTGGCTGTGCCCAGAGGAGCTTTATCGTCTCATTATTTATGCTGTTGGCTGTTAGGCGCATCATTCCACTGCTTTTGGAGTGCTTGCATTGCTTTGCATGAAGGATTATTTTACATCTTAGAAGTACCCTGAATCAGGACACTTAAAATTATGTATCTCATAGATGCATTGTATACAGAAAGCAATCATTTTTTGTTTTATTTTTTCACTACAGTGGGTTTTAAAGAAATATTTTAGAGACGACTCAAAATGCAAGCTACACCTACTGTCTTTGTGAAAGCTGGTTTCTTTTCCTCCTTTTTCAGATTCCTACACCGACTGTAAAACTGCCTTATCCAACAGATGTAGTGTGTGGTTTTCCAGAGGGGTTTGAAGCACTGGAGAAGTGTTACAAAGAAGGAGCAGGGGTGTGGTCTGCAAAATTGGGACAAGAGCTGTGGAAATTTTCCGAATACAGTAATATTCATAGATTGACAGAATGTCACATTTTTCAATGACTTTGGCATTTCTACAGCTTGGCAGACAGCTGTGGGGGTTTCCAGAGGGCCCTGACTGCAGACGTTTGCTGTTTACATGTGGAAGAGATGTGGACTAGGGGTGAAGTAATTAACTGTGGAACAGATCAGAGGATTTAATCCCAACTATCCTAGCTGAGAACCACAAATGAGACAAATAAGTATTTTTGTCAATCAGCGTATTCATTTTGCACACTCTCTATGTTTGTCGGCGAGGGTACTCAACTTGGTCGTATGTACCAAAAATTTAAATATACAGGTTATTATGCAGATAGTTACATTTTTGGTAGATCTGACTAATTTCATGGTATTACAACTTAAATTTTTAGCAGTGTGAACTGAATTGATATTCGCTCGCCATACATCATGTCACGTTCCAGAGGTCAGGCTCCGAGAAGAGCCTTGACTTTTTTCATTAAATATTTTGGGATTGACCATAGGTGGCGTCAGTTGACTTCTCGTAACTTCGACCCAGAGCCTACAGTGCCTCACACCTTAGATACTGTCTTTAGATTGTTTTTCCAAATGAAGGTCGACGACACACCAAACAGTAAAGAAAACAACAAAGACTATTCTGGACCCAATGTTCCTCATGGGAACAGTACAGCCGGAACTGCCAAGTCAGGTCGTCCCAGGACCGAAAACAAGTATCCTGGGACCGGTTTCAGGGTAACACCCCTCATTAGCCAGGCTAGCTTGAATCCATTGGCTTTGTTCGCCTTAAGTTGGCAGGGTATGCGCAGACGTGGGTCCCTTGCTCACTTTGCCACTGGATTCAAGCTAGCCTGGCTGAAAAGGGGTGTTACCCTGAAACCGGTCCCAGTATGCTTGTTTCCGGTCCAGGGAAGACCTGGCTTGGCAGTTCGGGCTGGACTGTTCCCATGTGGAACAGGGTCAAGACTGATATGCATATGGCTGGGTCTGAACTGGGGTGGCGAAGTGAGCTAAAGAACGATGATGGATTCAACACAGATCTGTGACTGGGGGTGAGTGTCTGAAAAGTTTCAATACTCCGTCCATCATCTCCTTGTGTTTGCTCTTGCCTGTAAAAGAAACATGCAGTGGTTCTAAAAGGCTAATCGGCTGGAGCAAAGTCTGTCAATTGACAAGAGGCAAAAGATGCACTCCTGTCAATCAACAGAACGCAAATAAGGCCTTCAAGTCAGACTTGCTATAGAAAGAATGGAAAGATGTTTCGATCTAATATCAGAATAGAGTCAGTCGCGGCCAGCACAGGTAAAAGCGGTGGGGCTGGGGCAGGATAGGTAAAATTAAATACAAAAATAAATAAAACCACTCACCTTGTGCTCGCCGCATTGCCTTCTGTCTACTCCCCCCGCCCCACTGCTCTTACCTGTGCCGGCCATGCCTGAATAGAGTATAGTAGACGAAAAAACAAGCACCTAATGTGAAGGAGAGTATAGTGCACGAGGTGATAAGGCTTCCGAGTTCGAAACATTTACTAAGCAGTAGTGAATATGTTTATTTATTCAGGGATTGTATGCTGGCAAACACACAAAGAGAAGGGGGGGTCCAGAGAAGGTTTTTGAGACCTGCAAGGATTGGTTCCCCCAACAATAATCATACACATACAATGAATGCTCGGGTCTAGATTAACAAACTAAGAAGAGACACAAGAGATTGTTTCTCAGTGCTTATGGGGGAATCCCTCCTTTAGGACGAAATCCCATCACCCACCAATGGTGGCATGCTTCATCATCTGGGTTTCTCCTCTTGGCGGGAAAACCTCCGGTTGCAGCTTCAAAACTGCGTGGGGTACCGACGGAGAGAGCGGTGCCCCTTCCCTGAGCTGTTGCCAGGTTGAGATGAGGCTCCTTATCCGTACGATACGGGTAGGACCAGTAAATCAGCTAAACTCCAAGGAGGATTACTGGTTTTGTATTTCACTCTTATTTTCTAGCACTTTGCACTTAGTTTTTCGCAGTAGCACTAATTTGAGGTCCTGACGGAAGCCGTGACACCGCCAAGGGTCTTTATGGCTGAAACATGTAGACCTGTTTTTGTCACACACATGCAGTAACAGAATTATGCTGCAGGTGCACTGTTTTTAACCCTGGCACCAGGAACGAGTTAATAAAGTTTTCCCCTTCGCTCTTGGAAGCTAGTTTTAACACCACTATCCCCACTTCTTATATTTTTGTTGCGCTGCGCTAATCACCCAACCAGTTCTCTCATCTGCTGGATTTAGTACATCCAAAACAGAGTAGGAACAAAGCATCCCTGAACTCCTCCCTCTCAGAGAGGGAGTTGTAGCCCTTGGCGGGGCAATATTTTCCCGCCAAGAGGAGAAACCCAGATGATGAAGCATGCCACCATTGGTGGGTGATGGGATTTCGTCCTAAAGGAAGGATTCCCCCATAAGCACCGAGAAACAATCTCTTGTGTCTCTTCTTAGTTTGTTATTCTAGACCCGAGGATTCATTGTACTTGTATGATTATTGTATGCTGGCAGTCAGCTCTCGGATGAGCTCACACTGCCTCAAGCTGAACTCAGGAAAAACGGAGATATTCCTTTTCGGCAACTACTCCCCAAGTTGGTCGCAGATCTGGTGGCCGGACGAATTTGGGGCAGTACCTATCCCAGCTCCCAAAGCAAAAAATCTGGGAGTGATTATTGATGAGAAATTGAACTTTGAGGCACAGGTCGATGCCGTCTCCCTATCTAGCTTCTTTTTACTTAAGGTGATTAAGAAAATCCTACCTTGTATTCCAGCAGATAGTAGGAAAACTGTGGTTACATCTCTAGTTCTTGCCAAACTGTACTATTGCAATGGGCTCTATCTCGGCATGCCCGAGAAGCAGATACATAAGCTTCAGATGATCCAGAATGCCGCTGCAAGATCTCTGCCAGGGATCCCCAAGTTTCAATCAGTAGGAAAGCATCTTCCGAAGCTGCACTGGCTTCCAGGTAGTCGTCGCATTTATTCTAAGGCCCTATGCATTACATATAAGGCACTTCATGGTACCGGCCCTCAGTTCTTGAGGCGGTCACTGCACTGGTATTCTCCAAAAAGATGCCTTCGTTCAGAAGGGGCGAAACTGATGCTCCCTCCCAGATTTTGTAAATCCTACTGGGGCGGCAGGAGCTTCACAGTGGGGGCTACGAAGCTCTGGAACAGCCTCTCCATTTCCATCAGAATTCTCCCTTCTGTGTCGGCCTTCAGGAAGGCTCTCAAAACCTGGCTATTCAACAAATACAGGTCCCAGCTAGCTCAGGACTGCTAGCGCCAAGACACCGTTTGGTATTTGCGCGGTTTATACATTTTAATAACATAACATTTAGGATACAATGACTCAGCACTATTGTGAGCTTGAGTAGAAAAGATTATGGACCCCACAGTGTCCTCTTTGTAAATTAGTGAGTGACTAAGTGAGCTAATTGACAGTTTGGCACTAATCTTTGGCACCTATAGCGGGTGATTTGCATTTCTCAGTGCATTGGTATAATGTGACATATTAATATCAAAGCTTCCAAGTGGTAGAAGAAATGAACTTTTTTACAATTTTAAAAAGACTTCATTATATTTCAGGGGGTTTGCTGCGTGATTTACATACTTATTTTTAGGGCTCAGCTCGTGCACGGGGGCTGTAAGAGCCAATCCCGGCCGTTGGCTCTACTCTGGCTCAGCTCTCCCTGTTAATTTGTTGGCACGTTCACCTCTATGAAATCCCCGTCCGTTACAACCTTTCAGTGCGCGAGAGGGGGAGACGCCTCGGCGTGCAGCTCTGAGAGGAGGCTCATTCCATTGGCGCGCTTCGCGGGTGTGATTGAAAGGTGCGAACAATGCGGGATAATAACGCCAAGTGAATGAATGCCTTCTCAGCCGAGCCTCTGTTAACCACCAGCGCCATCTCGTGGCCACATGGAAACGGTTCTCCTTATGAAAGGTGTCTATTCTGTAAAATTTCCATCTGCAACCTCCTTAATAAACTTGTGTGGTTTAAAAAAAAAAAAGGTGTCAGTTGCTGCCAAGTAGAAGAAAACAGGGACGTCTGCTTCCCCCCCTATCTTTACCCTGTCTTTTGGAAGCCCCAGCCCTGTTTGGAGTATGCCTTCACTTGAGTCTATCCCACTACCCAACTTCAGATGTTTTTTGGCACTAGATGGAGAGATAAGCGAGACTGTTTGTCTGAGGAAGAGACAAGGAGCGCCCTTGTTCCTGGTGACTGCTCTGCATCGCTGCCTCGGCATCTCTCTTTGGTGTACACGTGTGGGGCAAGCTTGCAGTTTAGCAATATTAATTGGAAACGTATAAAGACACAAGTCTAAGGTTGCTGCTGCTAGAGAGAAGCGGCGGATGTCAACATTAGTGGAGTGGAGCAAAAGATGTGAACAAAAGAGACAGCAGAGCAGGCCAGAACCCTGGGAGGTCGGTGAATTAGTAAGCACCAGAGAAAGAGAAGCTCTCTAGGGACATGTGGAGAAGAGAGATGGTAGCAAGAAGAGGCGAGCCACTCTGTAGGATGCGGGGTTGAAATTACGCCTCTCACTCTCAGGAAATCACAGAATTCTCGGGGACTACTGAGTCAAAACTAAAGAACAAATATCCCTCAGGAAGCAGCAAACGTTTAGTCTGATGATGCCGACTGTGGAACAAAGAGATGGACACTTCAGCTTGCAGTTCCACAGAGAAGGGGCAGAGTGACAAGGCAAAAAAAAAAACAAGATGCCAAACTCATTCAGGAACTTTCGTACAGACCTTCATTCGATTCCAGTATGAGAGATGGGACTCTCCTGGGCATCGTCCATAGCCTCTACCTGACTGAATGAGATGCTGCCTCAATAAGGCATGCAAAATTGCAAGAATTGTAGTTTCTGGCATTCAGCATAATGATTATCGGATAGCTTGTAAAGCTCCAGTGCACGGAATTTCAGACCCAGTAACCCAATGCAACAAGGCTATTTATTGCACTCTGGTGCCCTCTTGTGGTAACATTGTGAGACAGCCAGTACAATTACCACGGCTCCTGTAAATATGCGATTCCGTGGCCATGGCGTTGTGCACATAATTATGGATTAGCCACATTTGCCACGTAATCCATCATTTACTGCATAATCTTCAGATTTAAACCAAAAATTGTTTCTAGCTGAAACGGACCAAAAGTTACTAAAAAGGCAGCAATGCATGTTGCTGCACAATGGAAAGCCCTTTCCAAATATTAACTGGTCACTTTTAAATTGCTTATTGCTGTGTTTGGATGTTAATCTAGAACTAATGAGTTGAAAAATTTGCCCAGATGGTGTAAAAATGTGTACGGATGTCAAAATAATAAAGTAATACTGTCAAATAATGTGTCACATTATGCCACATAATTTTCAATTTGTTGCTGCATCTCTTTCTCAACCCTGCTGCATAATTTAGTCCTCTTCTGCCACATAATTCCAGTGGCCCTGACCTTAATGCAGCACCAGACAAGCTGCTCAGACGTCACCACGATCAGTGATGGAATTCTCCAGGGGACTGTACTCTAATCTGCCCTCCTCAACATTTAAATGGCCCAACTGGCAGTCATCTTGGAAGTGTTGCATATTAGTTTATCACTTCTATGCCAACGACACTGCTCCCAAAATGCAAATTGCTTGAACGATGTTGAGGGAGGGATGCAGCACACTAAGCTTTGTTTTACTGACCAAAACAAGAGATTCTTCTCCTGAGACCTCTTGACCTATTACCATTCCCCTGGTTTGACTCATCAGGGCCCGACTAGAGCCAGTTACTGATTCACTAAACATTATTGTGTGGATCCTCAAGCCTGTTGAGAGGCTTTGGTTGGCCAAATAGTATTGAAAACTTTATTTCAAGCATCTACATCATCTGCTCGCTAGCCACCACTTTGTGAGAGAGTACTGCATTACTGTCTGTACAAATCATGTGATCTACAGCAGCATATGCTGAAAACGGAAAATGTTACCCTGTAACCATCTGTTTGTAGCTTGCAGTGCTGTAGATTCACATGCACCCTCCCGCCTCCCTGGATGCGAGCAATGAGCCAATATGTTTTCTTGTCACATAGTCACAATCCACCTTACACATTTCTTGTCCTGTTTCACCACACTCACATTACTCACCCAGTGGGAGAAGTCTCTGAGGCTGAGTCTTCAGGTGCATTGTGGGCTAGGGAGGAATCCCAAAACCTTTTGAGCCCGAAGACTTCTTTAAAGAAAAACAACTTACATTCATCTGCGCCCAACAATAGGTGGGTAGAGTATGCATAGCATGTGAATCTACATCCCTGCAATCTAGAACTAGATGGCTACAGGACAAGTAACCTTTTCATTGTGTAGCATGGACCGAATTTTAGATTTTCATGTTGTGCATTATTCCGCCTTTTAGTGGTTGGTCTCATAAAAGCATATTGATGATTTTCTTTGGTCGTCAACCATAGTCTGAGTATGTATGATGACTCAAAGTATGTCGACTATTTGCTCACTATGCCCTATAAATTCTTTGCAATTTTCAGATTCTATGTACCTGTATGGGATTACACGAAAGTAAATTTCTCCATTCTTGGACCGGATTCAGTATCTTGCAAACTATAGTTTGTGGCTGGAGTGCGCAACATTCATTTAGTCACCCACTGGTGCTCCTTGAACGGAACACAGCATGGTGTGCTTTCTTCTGCTGGTTCTGCATGGGGGGGGGCATGAGATTACTTATGGGGTGCACTTCCAATATTGTGGGCTTTGGAAAGTCAACATTGATTCTCAGAATTAATTCAAATGTAGTTCTTCAGCATGCATGCCAAGTGCACCAGTTGCAGACATAGACTTTTGGAAAACAATTCCACTAACTTCCAAGTCCCAAATAGCAGTGGCACACGCTGCTGCCCCCTACTGGCAATAGATGCTAATCTTTGACATGCAAGCATTGCAGTTTTTGTGACTAGGTTTTTTACTAAGCAGTTTTTCCTGTGTTGCTCTGTCTTTATTTTAATATATAAATGTTGAGTTTGCTTTTTGAAAACGCCTGTTTTTTGTGCTTAACTACTAAATTATGTGAATCTGTGCCTCTGATCCTGTGATCCAAAAAGCAACTATGTGTCGCTCACCGAGGTGAGGAGTAGAAATAGGCAAGCGTTTGTGGAATGTGGTTTTCATCTTCCTGAGACACCTTGGAAGAGCAGCAGGTCTTTGCTCCTTGGGTATAAGATGCCGCTCCTGTTACAGTGCTGGGGTTTAGAGTGTCTCATGCTTGAGATGGCTGGGAGTGCAAGGCTTTTGTTAGTTCATCATAGGGTGTCACTGTGACCTGTGTATTTTGTGTGTTAGAATGGGTCACTATTAGAGGCAGTTGTCAGAGTGGGGGCTGTGAGTGATAGTTTACTGGATGTTGTTTCTTAAAGATGGCTGGTATGAGGCTGTTGCAGCCAGGGTGTGAGGTGAAACTGCTAGTGACAGTTGTTAGTGTGGTCTGTTGTTGGCGTTTTGAATGAAGTTACAGATGTAGATGGTTCTTTGTGTGGAGCTATTGATGATAAGTTATTGGGTATTAACCGTAAGAGGCATGTGTAGCTAATGCTGGTGTGTTACAGGTTGTCATTGTAGAGATGGTTGTCAGAGTGGGACTGTTGTTGATTGTTTATAGGGTTTCCTTCTAGGGATGGCTGTTAGTGTAGGACTAGTGTTAAAAGCTATTAATGTTAGATAAAGTTGTTAGTGTGGGCTTATGCAATTGGGTTCAAGAGTGTCATTGCGAGAGATGCTATCTTGTGTTCCCTAGTTGCTGGATCACTTCTCTGGAGGCTCTTTATGCACCTCCTGAACAATTCACCTCTTTTTCCTTGACTGTTTCCATAGCAACAGGAGCAGGACCCGACCAACCTGTGCATTTCAAACCTGCCGGTGACGATGGACGAACAAGAGCTAGAGGCGATGCTCAAGCCATTTGGACAGGTCATCTCCACGCGAATCCTGCGGGATGCCAATGTGACCAGCCGAGGCGTGGGATTCGCAAGGTCAGGCTGATATTTCATCCGGATTCATTTTTGGGAAGAGGGTGCTTGGTGTAATATCGCGAAATTGCTGAACCATTGTGAGGACTCGTCAGATGATAGATCTTTAACTGGAAATTTATAGGGGATGTTCTAAATGGTAACAGTAGTGTTGATACATAAAAACCACAGAAACCAACGTTCTCAGTAATTTCCATATGCAAGACCGTGACTTCCCAAAACTCCACTGCAGGCTTCCACAATGATCGTACACTCCCTCCTCCTCTATAGACAACCCGACAGAGATGTGAGGATGACTTTTGCAAACACCATCCCTACTGTACCCATTTGGCCAGCTGTAACTCACCTGTTGAATTGTATTGTAATTGAATTTATATAGCACTTATTACCCCTGACGAGGCATTGAATCCCTTTATGCCAGGCAGCACGCTGCTCCGGGAATACAATGTTAGTGGTTAGTCAGTGTTTAATGATTATAATTGGTTATTTGAATTAATCTTGTGCTCTCAAGGAAACCATTCCATGCATTTACAGAAGTTTCTTTTTGTTGGAAGATGTAATTAATAGGACTTAGGTGTGATCAATAGTGGGGGTATTTGGAATTAATAAATGAGCTAGAGGGATTCAGGGTATTATTTACAAAAGAGTTTATTATGATCTTTGAAAAGAGGTGTGGGCAATTTGTAGAAATGCCATAATAGAGATTAAGGCAATAAAAACTGACACCTACTGCACATAATATATTTTACATGTAGGCGTGAAAACTGCACATCATGGCATACCTATGGTTCAGCCTCGCCAACATTCCTCTGACCATATCACAAATAGGCGTCCTAAACATTTTACACTACCACCAATTGTAGAGGTGCTCCACTCATTAAGCAGTACACACCCTTGATGCCAACTTTGACTCCCACTTGACCCCCACCCAACCATTTGCCATTGAGGGTTTAGTTTGCAGTCTATTTTCATGTCCTCGTCACTCTCACCCCGTGGCCCACAACACAGGCTCTCGCCCTTATTCATCTGTCAGTGGATGTCCATCAATGTGGTGAAATTCCTTCTATGAAGGAATCACAGTCCAGATACCAGGATTCCCATCCACAGAGCCAGGAATCGCTCAAGCTCTGATTCCCTATACCTTCAGCATGCTCGCCCCTTAAAAACTGCCAGCCATTCGAGGAAAGAGAGAAAATGGGTGTTTCAACTCGACATGAACAAAATCCAAGTTTCGATACAAGTTTTTAAGCATAAACAGTACAGGCAGTACTATCACAATGCTAACCTTGTCTACAAAGAACATCTCACACTCTATCCCTCCTCGTTTGCGCAGAATAGTTTCATCACTCTGCCTCTAGAAAGAACTTTTTAAGATAATTTGAGAGTTAAGAAACAACATGAACCAATAAAATCCTACCGTCACAAGCCTTACGCAACGTATACAAACACAAACTTGAGACTGACGCATACAAGAGATCAGGTCACCATCCACACAAGTGCCACCCAACCAGAACCACTCCACTATGGACAGACAGTGAGGGAGACAGATATCCTTTGGTCACTGGTCTCCATTCCAGGCTGCCTACAGCTGAGCGTGTGGAGTAGTGTAAGTGGAAACAGTAAATCTTGCAATGTGCAGGGTCTTGTTGAGATTCTGTCGTCAAATTGTTGAATTGTTTTAAAATCATGCAAACACAACTGTCAGGTCCAGGATCTGACCCATGACTTTATGCTACTGTTTGAGCCCACTCTGTATTTTTCTGTATATTTCTACTTAATTGAGGTTTGTCTTGCATTCCACAGGCTCTGGAACCTGCCTCCTCGCTAATCTATCACATTCTGTCCATTGGGCTGAGTCGCTTACAAGCTTGACTCAGCGTCTTGACTCAACCCCTCCTCCCAGGGGTTCCAGCCTCAAAATTAGGGTGAAGGTTGGAGAGGTTAGAGTGTCTTTACCATTTGGGCATGGAGGACTCAGGGCCCAAAACCCCCACCCTTTAGCTTCCTCACATCCTTTTTCCTTTACCTCTCCTCTGCCCCTCCTTCCTTCCAGAGGTTTCCAGAATTGCACGCACACCAGCAGGTTGTTCCCGGGAGGGCCCAGCCGACCATATATAGGGGACTCTGTTCCCTTGAGTTGCCTCTTCATTGTCTCTAGGGAATTCCATAGACCCACATGTTGGTGGAACCTTTGGATTTCTTTGGGTTGTGCTTCCCCCACTTTTGGGTGGAAATCTACTTCAGACTGTGGTACTAATCTGGTCTCTCAGGTCGCACCACCACACAAACTAGTAGGGAATAGCACCCCAATTATGTTACTACTGCTCGATTAAGGACTCAATGTAAATGCATCTTGAAGCATGTCATAATCATGAAGCGTCAACTTTGCCACAACGTAACTACATGTCAAGACATCATGTACCTCACCCAACTCTTCCAGCAAAGGTCACACTACAACCACACACCTCTCTAACCAAACATACGGGCATGCCTGTAATCACTGCAGACAGTGAGAATTGTACAGTGCCACAGTAGTGGCAATTGTACTCTGTACCCTTAATGCATAACATAATATATAACCATACAATACTGGTTTCAGTTCTCCCTTTCTCTCTCATCCAATTACAACAACTAATCATCTCCAGTAGGAATGTTGACTTCACCACCAATCCATGCGCACCCTCACTGTTCAACAAGCTCATGACATTAAACGACACTGCAACAATATCTCTGTCTCTTCAGCACCAAACAAAAATGTAGATTTCCACGGGTAAAGTTCACACAGCTTAAACCAGGAAAACACAGATCATACATACATTGGGGGGGGCAAGGCAAGGCTCATATGGTGTTGTAGGGATTCTGCACATACACAGAACTATGTGCAGGATTATGGGACCTCGGTGTATAGGGGCTAAGCCTTTCTACCACCTTAGTGCCCACGAGCCCAGGACCGACTAGCTATAGTGTCTCACTCGCTCTCCTACTCACAAACGGAGAAACCAATGATTAGACACCCCAGAACACAACACTCCTGGATCTCTCAGGAATCACGGTACCAAGACACACCTTTTCGCTCACACTCTCGTACTTGTCCACAATATGATCTGACAGAGACACAAAGATAGTTTAAAATATTTATTTTAACTAGCGTGCTCTAAAATGCAGTATATGTGCCACAACCAGCAGCAAAATGCATAATATCAATGCAGTTAGCATTGCAGCAAGGCCATATATCATAAAGGGAGATGTCATTTTATAAAGACTGTGGATAAAGGACTATAAAGCCTTTACCCTCCCCTTGGTAAACAGAAGTATTATTATATAATAGAAGATCTCTGGGCTTTGTCAGCAGACCCCATACCTCAAGCCATAGATCGTATTTCTACATCACAGGTGCAGGTTGCTCTTCTCCCTGGAAAGGTCCCTCTCCAAGTGTGTGTTACCTAAACATGTATCCCCATAATATCAAAGTACGAGCTTCCAGCAAAAACAGCTGCATTGGTATGTTTTGTCTGTGTGCTAGGACCTGACCAGAACAGAATAACAAGATGCAGTGTTTATCGACCTTGCTCACAATGTTCAGACTAAACTCCAGGAACAGGCAGAGAACGAGCACAGCAGAGAGTTAACATGTGAGAGGCATAAACAGAGCTTTGCAAAAATAAAGATATGTAGTGTTGTGCGCAAAAGCAGCATCATGGCTATCGGGCTCATGCTAACTTAACGATGTCAACAATGACTCTTGCAACCACGTGACAGTGGCAGCACAAGGATGAATTTGAGGCACTCACTGGAGAGGAGGAAGTGAGACTTGCAATAAAGTCCCTGAAGAACAAGTTACTTACCTTCTGTAATGCTATTTCTGGTAGAGACTCTATATAGCAGAAGATTCCTAACCCTTTGACTATTTCTCAGGCGTCAGACTGGATCAAGAAACTTTTCACAGTACCTCTGCGTGCTGGTAGGTGGCATTGTGTGGCTCTGCAGGGACGCCGTTCTGCCCCAGAAATGCCAAGTGGTAGCCTATATAGGTTTCACTCCTGCTCGCTGCTGTCAACTAATTTTGATGATGTCCACACCCCCAGGCACAGAGCCACAAAAGCAAATTGGTGTGACCAGGCTGCAGTATCCTAGACTTGGGATCTTATTAATGGATAGAGGTCAGTTACAGAAAGGGAAGGATGGAAGGATTCGTGAGGAATCTGCAGCTAGATAGAGTTGCTACCAGAAAGAGCATTAATGAAGGCAAGTAAATTGTTTTTTTGATAGAGACTTCTTGTAGCAGATTCCTCATCTTTCAATAGATACTAAAGCAGGACCTCTTTGGAGTTGGGTGTGTGGCTGAACGCAAACTAAAATGTCTTGCAGGACCGAGCTGGAAAAATGCCCCTCTCAGGGAACCTGACTGTCCAGACAATAGTGCTTCAGGAACGTATGGAGAGAAACCAGAGGCTCAACTAGAGTGAAATTTCAGGGGGCTAATACAAATTTCGGGGGGGGCTAATTCTTCCAGCAATCGGCAGAGTGAAGATGCAGGGGCTCTAAGAAGGAGTGAAAACACAACAAAGCCTCGTTAAAAAGTAAATGGTCTTTTAAACACCTGTGAAGTACTCGGGTGCGGCTGTGTGTGTGCCCGGGAAGCTGTCTCAGCCCGGGCTGACACGCACGACGGGGGGGGGGGGAGGGGGGCTCAAGCCCTTTCAGCCCAATGGGCGTTGCGCGCCTGAGAGACAACCATATTGCCATCTAGCAAATGTCCAGCATAGTGACTCCATGTGGCAATGCAGTAGTAGCAGCTTTGGCCCTGGTAGAATGAGCACGCAGTCCTTCCGGAGTCTGTTTTTTAGCCAATGTGTAGCAGATCTTAATGCAAGAGCACGATCCAGCAAGAGCTGGCTCTCCTCTGCACAGCCTGGCCTTTCTTCACTCCAGAGAACCCCACAAAGAGCTGATTGTCCATCCGATGTTCTTTGGTATGATCTATGTAAAGGTTCAGCGCTGTATTGGGGTCCAAACAGGAGGTTCAACACCAGGAAAAATTCTGTGGTGGTTCAACCATTTCCAAAGGCGCAGGGCCTCCTGCCACAGGGTCAGTGACCCCATTCCACCCTGTTTGTTGCAGTACGCCATGGTGGTGTCTGCGAGCACCTGTACAAGCCTCCCCTTGATGGATGGAAGAAAGGCTTTCAACGTCAACTGGATGGCCCTCAGCTACCGAAGACTGATATGGAGCCGGGGCTCCGCCGGAGAACAGAAGCCGCTAATATCTTCTTCTCTCAGATGCCCACACCAACCCAGAAACGATGCATCAGTCACCACTGTCATCTTTGGGTGTGGAAGGAAGAGGGATCTGCCACTGACCAAATCACGGTCCAGCAACCAACGATGCAGATCTTTTGCAGTCTCCTCCAAAATCTAAACATGGTCAAGAGGTCCCCTAGATGTTGGACCCATTGAGATGCCAGATCCCACTGGCAGCCTGCATATGCCATTTGGCATGCTTGACCAGCCGGATGGAGGGGGCCATCAGCCTCAGCAGCCTCAGAGTTGACCTCACTGAAATCTAGAACAAAGGCTAAAAGATCAGAATCACAGCCTGAACATTTTGCGCTGTTTCCTGTGAGAAAGGCACAAAACTGAACCATGTCTAGAACGGCTCCAATGTAGGGGACCATCTGAGAAGACCTCAGGTGTGATTTCTGCATGTTGATAGTGAACCCCAAAGATAACAGGAGGTTCGCTGTAGTCTGGAGGTTGTTGATAACTTCTTTGGGCGTGGTCGCCTTCAACAGTCAGTTGTTGAGGTAGGGGAAGACTGGCACCACCAAACTCTGAAGGTGTGCTGTCACCACCGTCATCACTTTCGTGAACACCTGAGGGGTGGTGGTGAGACCAAAGTGGAACACATCAAACTGAAAATGCTTCTGTCCCACCACGAACCACAAGTAGCGCAGATAGGGCCAGCAGGACGGGAATATGGAAATAGGCATCATGCAGCTTCAATGCTACCATTCAGTCTCCAGTGTCAAAGGCAGGCAAGACCTGGACCAGGGTGAGCATTTTTAATTTCTCCTTCCAGAGGAAGGCGTTGAGACAGCACAGGTCTAAAATATGACAAAGCTGTCCGTCCTTCTTGGGCACCAGAAAGTAGCAGGAATAACAATAACATCCTACTTCTGGCATGGGCACCTTTCGGTAGCCCCTTTGGCCAAAAGGGCTTGCAATTCCTGCCGCAAAATGGAGAGAGGGTCCTCTGTCAGTCGTTGGGGCAAGGTGGTAAATGCAGCGGTGAGACAATGAAATGTAGTGCATATCCCTGCCAAACAATTGCAGGACATACCTGTCTGATATTACGGCTTGCCAACCAGGCAAGAAGCATTGGATCTTGCCTCCCACTGGTTGGCTGTGCTCCACTAAGGACACACAAAATGGAGTTAGTGGACTGGGAGGCCTGTTGACCTAGACCTCAGGGTTAGTGAACACCACAGCTTTGACCGTGAAACTGCTGGGCACCTTTTGGAGGTTGGATTAACTGGTGGTATGGGGGTCCTCTGCTAAAGCTGTGAAAGGAGTGATGGGGCTGATGCGACTGCGAGGTGGGGCAGATAAGCCCAGGGAGCATGCTGTGGCCCTGCTCTCCTTGAACTGCTCAAGAGTGGAGTCTGCCTTGTCCCCTAAAAGGTGACTCCAATTGAATGGCATGTCCATGGAGACACCTGGACATCGCCTGAAAAAACGGGGACCGTAGCCAAGCGTGGCATTAAATGGCAACACTGGTGCCAACGAATCATTAACTTGGCAGCATCATGAGTGTCCTGTATGGCCTGAGTGAGGTCATGTCGGAGGTCTTCAGGAATACCTGGGAGCACTTGAGCCACTGAATCCCAAAGGGTGTGGGAATAGCACCCCAGCAGGCAACTGGGATTTACATATCAAAGCGCCAAACTGGTGGATGAGACGACCTTTTTTCTGAATGTCTCCACCTATTTTGATTCCCTTTTGGGGGAGGTAGTTGGGAACGTGTTGGGGGTAGTATTGCTACCAGACACTTGCACCACCAAGTTTTCATTGGAGGGGTGATGAGATAAAAAAAACTGGGTCGCCCAGTGCACAGCAGTGGCTTTGTGCAATTTGGCAGTTGACTGGGGGGCCAGAGCAAGGTTTGGCCCATGCCCCAATAAGGCATACATCCGTGAGGGCCTTTTTAAAAATAAGAGGGGCTCAGTGGACATTTGCCCCAGCTGAAGGCTTCTGTAAGAACATTAGTCTTAATTTCCGTCAAGGACTTCAGCCGCCCTATGCATTACCATGGTGTAAGAAGCACCCTCCTCAGTGGCAGAACCAGGGGGAGAGCCCCAACTCAGGGGAGGTATCAAAGCCACCAGCCTCTTGTAACTCATCGTACCAATCGTCTTCAAGGTACAGCTGGCCAATCTCATCACCTCCATCAGAATCATTGTCTGAATCCGTGCCAAACAAGGAATGTAGAGTATGTGTTCTCCTTCAAGAAGGCTCAGGGGGAGGAAGCGGTGCCTCATCAGCTGCCGGGCACTGCTTCCAGCGAGGTCAAACTGGTGGCAACTCTGAGTCAGAGAGTACAAGAGGTACCTCGTCTTCTGGTGTCGATAGAGTAGGCACTGGCGTTCAGTTTCTGAGAACCGTTGTGGACCTTGGCGCCAGAGGTTGAGTCAAAACTGGAACTGGAGGCAGCCACGTGGTGTGCTCTGAGGGTCCAACTGTCACCAAGAGTGAACCTGCCGGCAGTATTCCAGCTGGAGTGGCCTCTCTGCTCCATGAAGCCCAACGGAACACCAGAGGGAATCGGCAGGGATCCAAAGAGTCAGAGAATGGCCTCATGGAACTCCTCAATGTGTTTTGGCATGGAGGATGGCACCAGAAACTCTGGTTGTGCTGGAACAAGTTGCTGGATGGGTTCCGACATAGACTGACTTACTGAGCGAGATCGAAAAGTATAGGGCTTCCCCCACGCGATCTCAAGAGTGGCTGAAAGGGGCCGAGCCCTGCTTAATTTTCTTGTTTTTTTTCTTCTTTGTCTTACTTGACAACTTAGATCGAGACGAAGACTGACCCCTAAAATTATTCCTGCCACTTCTGGACGTGGACCTGTATCAGGATCAATCAATCAGGATCTCAGCAAATCACCCGTGAGGGTCTCGAGGCACTGGAGTTGCTAGCTGCTTCACTGTGCTCTGTTCATTTGAACAGCTAGGTCGCAAGTCCTTTCCGAATTCCTGGAGTGATGAGGTGGTTCTGAGGTGCAGGGAAAGATCGTTCCAGACTTTAGCCACCAGGTGAGAAAGGAGTGTCCTCCGTGTTGGCTCTACAGATCTGGGGGTTGTCTGCAAGGAAGAGGGAGGAGGATCGCAGGTGTCTGGATGGTTGGTGGAAGGTAATTTGTTTGTTGATGTATGCTGGTCCATTGTTGTGCCAGGCTTTGTATGTGTCAACATCTTGAACTGGCATCTCTTCTGGATCGGGAACCAGTGTAGCATCCTAAAGTGCAGAGTGAGGCGAGTCCGTCTGAGGAGGTCGAGGATGAGTCTTGCAGCTGAGTTTTGTATTGTCTGTAGTCTCTTCAGGAAGTGTGCAGTGATTACCATGTAGAGAGTGCTCCTGTTACCCAGCCTGCTGGTGATGAGGGGCCTGAGTGACGGTCCTTCTGGTATTGACTGGGAGCCCTTAGTCACAAAAAAGCCCCCTTTGGTAAATACACATATCACAATCCACACTCACAATAGGAACCTTATGTCACCAATATGAAGACAACGAACAAAGGGACCAAGAGATCAAGTCATCAAATGGACAGTACAAATTTGTACTGTCCATTTGATGACTTGATCTCTTGGTCCCTATGTTCCTTGTCTTCATATTGGTGACATAAGGTTCCTATTGTGAGTGTGGATTGTTGTATGTGTATTTACCCAAAGGGGGCTTTTTTGTGACTAAGGTCTTTTCTGGTACCCTTCTCCTTTGGTGTTTGGGTCCCTCTCTCTTTTCTTGAAACATATTGACTGGGAGCCACCTGAAAATTTTACAGAGCATACGTAGGGTGAGGAAGCAGGCGGATGATTCTGCCTTTACCTGTTTCTGCATAGAGAACTTGCTGTCCAAATAGATGATGCCGAGGTTGCGAGTGTGGCCTGTCGGAGTGGGGAAAGGCCGAGTTCAGCAGACCACCAAGCGTCATTTCATGGCGAGGTTTGTTCCCAAAGATGAGGACTTCTGTCTTGTCCGTGTTGAGCTTGAGACAGCTTTCCTTTATCCAGTTCACAATATTCATCTTACATCTGTGAAAGATGGCTCTGGTGTGTGGAGGAGTCTTCTGACACTGAGAGGATGAGCTGGGTGTCGTCGACATAGGAGATGATATTGAGTTCATGCAATCTGACTGTGTTGGACAGTAGGGTCATGTACGAGTTGAAGAGGGTGGGGCCGTGAAACAATCCTTGTGGGACGCTGCAGATGATCATCTTGGGTACCGAGGTGAACGGTGGGAGATGGATTCTCTGGGTTCTTCCGGTGAGGTATGAGGTAATCCATTTGAGGATGTCTCCCTGAATTCTGATATGGTGGAGTCTGTTGATCAAGATGTGGGTGGGAGATGGTGTCGAAGGTGGCTGACAGGTACAGGAGGATGAGGGCTGCAGTTTTTTCATGGTTCAGGAGAGCCCTTATGTCATCGGTGGGTGTGATCAGGACGGTCTCAGTGCTGTGGTTGGCTCGAAATCTGGATTTGTGAGGGGTCCAGGAGGTTGTGGTGTTCCAGGTGTTTAGTGAGTTACTGGTTGATTGCATTTTCGAGAACCTTTGCCTGAAAGGGGAGCAGGGAGATGGGCGGTAGTTCTTCGGTTGTTCTGGGTCAGCGGATAGTTTCTTCAGGAGGGGCCTCACTTTAGCGTGTTTCCAGGCCTCAGGGAAGGAGGCGTCAGACTGGATCAAGAAACTTTTCACAGTACCTCTGCGTGCTGGTAGGTGGCATTGTGTGGCTCTGCAGGGACGCCGTTCTGCCCCAGAAATGCCAAGTGGTAGCCTATATAGGTTTCACTCCTGCTCGCTGCTGTCAACTAATTTTGATGATGTCCACACCCCCAGGCACAGAGCCACAAAAGCAAATTGGTGTGACCAGGCTGCAGTATCCTAGACTTGGGATCTTATTAATGGATAGAGGTCAGTTACAGAAAGGGAAGGATGGAAGGATTCGTGAGGAATCTGCAGCTAGATAGAGTTGCTACCAGAAAGAGCATTAATGAAGGCAAGTAAATTGTTTTTTTGATAGAGACTTCTTGTAGCAGATTCCTCATCTTTCAATAGATACTAAAGCAGGACCTCTTTGGAGTTGGGTGTGTGGCTGAACGCAAACTAAAATGTCTTGCAGGACCGAGCTGGAAAAATGCCCCTCTCAGGGAACCTGACTGTCCAGACAATAGTGCTTCAGGAACGTATGGAGAGAAACCAGAGGCTCAACTAGAGTGAAATTTCGGGGGGGGGGGGGGGGCTTATAAAAATTTCGGGGGGCTAATTCTTCCAGCAATCGGCAGAGTGAAGATGCAGGGGCTCTAAGAAGGAGTGAAAACACAACAAAGCCTCGTTAAAAAGTAAATGGTCTTTTAAACACCTGTGAAGTACTCGAGGTGCGGCTGTGTGTGTGCCCGGGAAGCTGTCTCAGCCCGGGCTGACACACACGACGGGGGGGGGGGTTCAAGCCCTTTCAGCCCAATGGGCGTTGCGCGCCTGAGAGACAACCATATTGCCATCTAGCAAATGTCCAGCATAGTGACTCCATGTGGCAATGCAGTAGTAGCAGCTTTGGCCCTGGTAGAATGAGCATGCAGTCCTTCCAGAGTCTGTTTTTTAGCCAATGTGTAGCAGATCTTAATGCAAGAGCACGATCCAGCAAGAGCTGGCTCTCCTCTGCACAGCCTGGCCTTTCTTCACTCCAGAGAACCCCACAAAGAGCTGATTGTCCATCCAATGTTCTTTGGTATGATCTATGTAAAGGTTCAGCACTGTATTGGGGTCCAAACAGGAGGTTCAACACCAGGAAAAATTCTGTGGTGGTTCAACCATTTCCAAAGGCGCAGGGCCTCCTGCCACAGGGTCAGTGACCCCATTCCACCCGGTTTGTTGCAGCACGCCATGGTGGTGTCTGCGAGCACCTGTAGAAGCCTCCCCTTGATGGATAGAAGAAAGGCTTTCAACGTCAACTGGATGGCCCTCAGCTACAGAAGACTGATATGGAGTCGGGACTCCGTCGGAGAACAGAGGCCGCTAATATCTTCCTCTCTCAGATGGCCACCCCAACCCAGAAACGATGCATCGGTCACTGCTGTCATCTTTGGGTGTGGAAGGAAGAGGGATCTGCCACAGACCAAATCACGGTCCAGTAACCAACGATGCAGATCTTTTGCAGTCTCCTCCAAAATCTAAACATGGTCAAGAGGTCCCCTTGATGTTGGGCCCATTGAGATGCCAGATTCCACTGAACAGCCTGCATATGCCATTTGGCATGCTTGACCAGCCGGATGCAGGAGACCATCAGCCTCAGCAGCCTCAGAGTTGACCTCACTGAAATATAGAACAAAGGCTAAAAGATCAGAATCACAGCCTGAACATTTTGCGCTGTTTCCTGTGAGAAAGGCACAAAACCGAACCATGTCTAGAACGGCTACAATGAAGGGGTCCATCTGAGAAGACATCAGGTGTGATTTCTGCATGTTGATAGTGAACACCAAAGATAACAGGAGGTTTGCTGTAGTCTGGAGGTTGTTGATAACTTCTTTGGGCGTGGTCGCCTTCAACAGTTAGTTGTTGAGGTAGGGGAAGACTGGCACCACCAAACTCTGAAGGTGTGCTGTCACCACCGTCATCACTTTCGTGAACACCTGAGGGGTGGTGGGGAGAACAAAGTGGAACACATCAAACTGAAAATGCTTCTGTCCCACCACGAACCACAAGTAGCGCAGATAGGGCCAGCAGGACGGGAATATGGAAATAGGCATCATGCAGCTTCAATGCTACCATTCAGTCTCCAGTGTCAAAGGCAGGCAAGACCTGGACCTCGGTGAGCATTTTTAATTTCTCCTTCCAGAGGAAGGCGTTGAGACAGCACAGGTCTAAAATAGGACAAAGCTGTCCGTCCTTCTTGGGCACCAGAAAGTAGCAGGAATAACAATAACATCCTACTTCTGGCATGGGCACCTTTCGGTAGCCCCTTTGGCCAAGCGGCTTGCAATTCCTGCTGCAAAATGGAGAGAGTGTCCTCTGTCAGTCGTTGGGGCAAGGTGGTAAATGCGGCGGTGAGACAATGAAATGTAGTGCATATCCCTGCCAAACAATTGCAGGACATACCTGTCTGATATTACGGCTTGCCAACCAGGCAAGAAGCATTCGATCTTGCCTCCCACTGGTTGGCTGTGCTCCACTAAGGACACACAAAATGGAGTTAGTGGACTGGGAGGCCTGTTGACCTAGACCTCAGGGTTAGTGAACACCACGGCCTTGACCGCGAAACTGCTGGGCACCTTTTGGAGGTTGGATTAACTGGTGGTATGGGGGTCCTCTGCTAAAGCTGCGAAAAGAGTGATGGGGCTGATGCGACTGCGAGGTGGGGCAGATAAGCCCAGGGAGCATGCTGTGGCCCTGCTCTCCTTGAACTGCTCAAGAGTGGAGTCTGCCTCGTCCCCTAAAAGGTGAATCCAATTGAATGGCATGTCCATGGAGACACCTGGACATCGCCTGAAAAAACGGGGACCGTAGCCAAGCGTGGCATCAAATGGCAACACTGGTGCCAACGAATCATTAACTTGGCAGCATCATGAGTGTCCTGTATGGCCTGAGTGAGGTCATGTCGGAGGTCTTCAGGAACACCTATGAGCACTTGAGCCACTGAATCCCAAAGGGTGTGGGAATAGCACCCCAGCAGGCAACTGGGATTTACATATCAAAGCGCCAAACTGGTGGATGAGACGACCTTTTTCCTGAATGTCTCCACCTATTTTGATTCCCTTTTGGGGGAGGTAGTTGGGAACGTGTTGGGGGTAGTATTGCTACCAGACACTTGCACCACCAAGTTTTCATTGGAGGGGTGATGAGATAAAAAAAACTGGGTCGCTCGGTGCACAGCAGTGGCTTTGTGCAATTTGGCAGTTGACTGGGGGGCCAGAGCAAGGTTTGGCCCATGCCCCCAATAAGGCAAACATCCGTGAGGGCCTTTTTAAAAAATAAGAGGGGCTCAGTGGACATTTGCCCCAGCTGAAGGCTTCTGTAAGAACATTAGTCTTAATTTCCGTCAAGGACTTCAGCCGCCCTATGCATTACCATGGTGTAAGAAGCACCCTCCTCAGTGGCAGAACCAGGGGGAGAGCCCCAACTCAGGGGAGGTATCAAGGCCACCAGCCTCTTGTAACTCATCGTACCAATCGTCTTCAAGGTACAGCTGGCCAATCTCATCACCTCCATCAGAATCATTGTCTGAATCCGTGCCAAACAAGGAATGTAGAGTAAGTGTTCTCCTTCAAGAAGGCTCAGGGGGAGGAAGCGGTGCCTCATCAGCTGCCGGGCACTGCTTCCAGCGAGGTCAAACTGGTGCCAACTCTGAGTCAGAGAGTACAAGAGGTACCTCGTCTTCTGGTGTCGATAGAGTAGGCACTGGCGTTCAGTTTCTGAGAACCGTTGTGGACCTTGGCGCCAGAGGTGGAGTCAAAACTGGAGCTGGAGGCAGCCACGTGGTGTGCTCTGAGGGTCCAACTGTCACCAAGAGTGAACCTGCCAGCAGTATTCCAGCTGGAGTGGCCTCTCTGCTCCATGAAGCCCAACGGAACACCAGAGGGAATCTGCAGGGATCCAAAGAGTCAGAGAATGGCCTCATGGAACTCCTCAATGTGTTTTGGCATGGAGGATGGCACCAGAAACTCTGGTTGTGCTGGAACAAGTTGCTGGATGGGTTCCGACATAGACTGACTTCCTGAGCGAGATCAAAAAGTATAGGGCTTCCCCCACGCGATCTCAAGAGTGGCTGAAAGGGGCTGAGCCCTGCTTAATTTTCTTGTTTTTTTTCTTCTTTGTCTTACTTGACAACTTTGATCGAGACGAGGACTGACCCCTAAAATTATTCCTGCGACTTCTGGACGTGGACCTGGATCAGGATCAATCAATCAGGATCTCAGCAAATCACCCGTGAGGGTCTCGAGGCACTGGAGTTGCTAGCTGCTTCACTGTGCTCTGTTCATTTGAACAGCTAGGTCGCAAGTCCTTTTCGAATTCCTGGAGTGATGAGGTGGTTCTGAGGTGCAGGGAACGATCGTTCCAGACTTTAGCCACCAGGTGAGAAAGGAGTGTCCTCCGTGTTGGCTCTGCAGATCTGGGGGGTGTCTGCAAGGAAGAGGGAGGAGGATCGCAGGTGTCTGGATGGTTGGTGGAAGGTAATTGGTTTGTTAATGTATGCTGGTCCATTGTTGTGCCAGGCTTTGTATGTGTCAACATCTTGAACTGGCATCTCTTCTGGATCGGGAACCAGTGTAGCATCCTAAGGTGCAGAGTGAGGCGAGTCCGTCTGAGGAGGTCGAGGATGAGTCTTGCCGCTGAGTTTTGTATTGTCTTGAGTCTCTTCGGGAAATGTGCAGTGATTACCATGTAGAGAGTGCTCCTGTTACCCAGCCTGCTGGTGATGAGGGCCTGAGTGACGGTCCTTCTGGTATTGACTGGGAGCCCTTAGTCACAAAAAAGCCCCCTTTGGTAAATACACATACAACAATCCACACTCACAATAGGAACCTTATGTCACCAATATGAAGACAACGAACATAGGGACCAAGAGATCAAGTCATCAAATGGACAGTACAAATTTGTACTGTCCATTTGATGACTTGATCTCTTGGTCTCTATGTTCCTTGTCTTCATATTGGTGACATAAGGTTCCTATTGTGAGTGTGGATTGTTGTATGTGTATTTACCCAAAGGGGGATTTTTTGTGACTAAGGTCTCTTCTGGTACCCTTCTCCATTGGTGTTTGGGTCCCTCTCTCTTTTCTTGAAACATATTGACTGGGAGCCACCTGAAAATTTTACAGAGCATACATAGGGTGAGGAAGCAGGTGGATGATTCTGCCTTTACCTGTTTCTGCATAGATAACTTGCTGTCCAAATAGATGATGCCGAGGTTGCGGGTGTGGCCTGTCGCAGTGGGGAAAGGCCGAGTTCAGCAGACCACCAAGCGTCATTTCATGGCGAGGTTTGTTCCCAAAGATGAGGACTTCTGTCTTGTCCGTGTTGAGCTTGAGACAGCTTTCCTCTATCCAGTTCACAATATTCATCTTACATCTGTGAAAGATGGCTCTGGTGTGTGGAGGAGTCTTCTGACACTGAAAGGATGAGCTGGGTGTCGTCGACATAGGAGATGATATTGAGTAAATGCAATCTGACTGTGTTGGACAGTAGGGTCATGTACGAGTTGAAGAGGGTGGGGCCGAGAAACAATCCTTGTGGGACGCTGCAGATGATCATCTTGGGTTCCGAGGTGAACGGTGGGAGATGGATTCTCTGGGTTCTTTCGGTGAGGTATGAGGTGATCCATTTGAGGATGTCTCCCTGAATTCTGGTATGGTGGAGTCTGTTGATCAAGATGTGGGTGGGAGATGGTGTTGAAGGTGGCTGACAGTTACAGGAGGATGAGGGCTACAGTTTTTTCGTGGTCCAGGAGAGCCCTTATGTCATCAGTGGGTGTGATCAGGACGGTCTCAGTGCTGTGGTTGGCTCGGAATCTGGATTGAGAGGGTCCATGAGGTTGTGGTGTTCCAGGTGTTTAGTGAGTTGCTGGTTGATTGCATTTTCGAGAACCTTCGCCTGAAAAGGGAGCAGGGAGATGGGCGGTAGTTCTTCGGTTCTGCTGGGTCAGCGGATAGTTTCTTCAGGAGGGGCCTCACATTAGCGTGTTTCCAGGCCTCAGGAAAGGAGGATGTGGTGATGGAGGCACTCAGGATTTTCTTGAGCTCATCGCCAAATGTCTTGTTCCGGAGGTTGAAGATGTGGTGAGGACAAGGGTCAGTGGGTGCTCCAGAGAGTATGGAGTTCATGATGGAGATTGTGACGAGTTGTGAGAGGGTCCCAACGGGTGATCAGGTGTTCAGGGTTTGTGTTTGTGGGTGTGAGCAGGCTGATGCTGTTGGTGGCAGGGTGTTGGGGTTTAAAGTTCTCGTAAATGGCTGATATCTTGTCGTGGAGAAGCCCGTCAGGGTGTGACACAGTTCTTGGGAGGGGGTGATGTCATTCCTTGTGGCTGCAAGGTTTGAGAATTCCTTCACAATGGCAAAGTATTCCTTGCTGTGGTTTGTGCAGGCTTCTATGCGGTCTGCTAGAGTGTTCTTCTTTGCTTCTTTCAGGAGGCAGTGGTACCGGTTGAGTGCTGTCTTGAAGGTGGTGTGGTCTTCTGTTTTCTTGCTAGTACATCACTTCCTTTCTAGTTGCCAGCAGCTGGTGGATTTCAGCTCTGCTGTGAACCAGCTGGCTCTTCTGGCAGGTATTTTGGGTTTGGCTGGCTTGGCGGTGGTGATTGCTGTGGCGCATTCTGTGATCCTCTGGGAAAAATTCTTCGCAGCCTGTTCTGGGTTGTATGTTGTGTCTTGGAGTTGGGAGTTGAGAGCATTGTTCCACTGGTCTTCTGATATTTTTCCACTTTCTGCACATGGAGCTGGGGGCTTGGTGCCAGTGTTGGTAGATCCTGAGATGGTAAAATGGACTCTGTACGGGTCGGTCCAGGTGAGCTGCGAGACGTGGTTGTACTTGACTCTGCCGCTGGATGTAAAAATGGAGTCGGGCGTGTGTCCTGCGATGTGGGTGGGGTCGGTGACAAGTTTGATGCCGATGTTGCACATGCTTTCCAGGAGGTCCGTTGTGTTGGTGTCACCGCGGTGCCCCTGGCGTTGTTGGTTGCTTCGAACTTTCAACTTGGAGAGGTCCAGTCACGGAGTCTTCCGGTGCTTGGTGTGTTGAGTTTCGCTTGCGGTCTCGGATGGCCTTTGGATTCATCGAGACTCAATCACTGCAGGCCTCGGAGTTGTGACTCCACTCCAGGCACCACAGGCAACACTGATGAGGGGCTGTCGCAAACATTTGTTTGTGACAGTCCCTGCAAGGTTTAAAACCTCTTTTCTTGTCAGCGATATTTCCTGTGCACGCTGTTTTACAGTTTGAAGAGGTAACAGGAGTCTAAAAAAAATGAGAGGGAGCTCTAGATCTGCGTTTGATGGCATGGACAGAAAGGAACTGACATCAGCACACTAGAGTGGCACCTAAATGGGCTCCGCACGTCATTTCTGGAGCAGAATGGCTTCAGTTCAGAGCCGCATGGTGTCACCTACTGGTGCACAGAGGTACTGCTGAAAAGTTTCCGGATCAAGTTTGAAACCTGGGAAATATTCAAAAGGTGAGGTATCTGTGGCTAGAAATAATAAAATACCGGACTCACATGGTACACAGGAGTATTCTGCAACACGCAAACCAATAAATTAATCCTCAAATTGCCCAGATTGTTTATTCACTTAGTTGAAATTAAGAGGATCAAAAGACCAGCAGGTGAGGCTATTATGAAAGAGATCCCCAAACCAGGGAAGGATGTGCGACACTGCGTGTCAAATAGACCTATCACACTTCCCAATGTGGGTGTGAAGCAGTATACAAAAATCCTAACCTCACAATTGAATGGCTTATTAATGATGCTTGGTCATTCTGACCACTGTGGCTTTGCTAAAAATAGGCAGGCATGTGATATCATATGAAGAGTGGTCCTCTTGGTTGAATACAATGATAAGCAGAAGACCACGGGGCATATTACCAAGGATGTGCGATAATTATCGCAAAGCGCACTTAGCGCTTTTTTTTTATCGCCGTCTATCGCTGGATTACATCGCGGAGATAACGCGTTATTATCAACGCTTATCTCCAAGGCGATAGAAAATCCAGCGATAGCGGCGAAACCCAGCAATAGTGCGAGAAATCCAGCGATAAATTCCACGCGCTAATGAAAAGCTTGCTAATAGGCAGGTGAGGATTTAACCTTACAATCCACCTCCCATTGACTAGAATGGTTAAGTCAAGTTTTAAAGAGGTGTTAGATTCCAGCGATAATCGCGGTTAGCGCGAATTATTTTATCGCTTCGCTTGCATTGCTAATAGGGAAAATTTGTATTTGCGACTGTTTTCAGTCGCTTTTAGTTGGGAACGCCTACTTTGCATGTCATTAGCGATAATTATCGCTGACATGCAAAGCGGTAAGAAAACGCCCGCTTTCACCATAAAGCTGTCGCTAACAGCTGTTAGCGACAGCTTGCTAATAGGGCGATAAAAATATCGCCGCTTTAGCGGCAAAAAGTGCCGCTAAAGTGGCGATACTGCCCTTGATAATATGCCCCCACATCTATCCTGCATTCACTGGACGCAGAGAAAGCGTTCGACCAAGTCATTCTTGAAACAGGTTGTGGCACTTGAGAACCGACAGTAGAGGCTCTTGGGTCTTTTTCACACGAGTTTATTATTTTTGTAGGGTATAGAAGCACAGTTCTCTCTATCCTTCTTCTGTAACCGGACCGTCGGGGTTGAGCTTTCCTGATGTCTCTGATCAGTGCTTCCCTCAGAGAAAGAAAAGAGGACTTTGTAAGCGATTCGTCCCTTTAAATCGATAATGCAGGGATAAGGAGTGAAGGTAGGTTCAATTATCACTCACGTTTACCATCACCAGTGTCGCTCTGCGAGTGCTTTACGCTGCTGGTCTAGGGCGATAGGCTGGTTTACGCAGCGGTATTGTTAACCCCCTCCCTTTTGAAACGGAGGACTGTGAGTGTCCCCGGAGCCCCTCTGGAACACTTTTCTAAAACGAGCACGTACCTCAGAGAGCCACGCTCCTCCAGGAGCGTGGTGGGACAGCTCGTAGTGCCAGACAGGGTCCGGCTCCCTCCTTTTCTCTGCTGTCGGAGTCTTCGGGCTGAGGTCCTTCTGCTGTCGGGCTTCTCTCCTGGACGTAGGGACGTCTTCACTTTGTGGAATTCTCTCGAGGCTTCTCTCGGCGTCGGTCTTGGAGTCCTTCATGAAACTCCAGTCGTTGCCGCCCTCACTGTGGGGAAAGCCACCTATAAAGTCGGACGCGGCCTCCGTCCGCTCCCTGATTGGCTCCTGTGATGAGATCACGTGGGATAGTCGAGAATCCAGGAAATCCCCTTGCTTAAAGGCGCCGTCCTGGTCCTGAGTGCTCGAGTACTGTGGAGACTGGAAATAGAGGAGAAGAGAGACGTAAGGGGGGAATACATCATCATCGTCCTCCTCCAGCGTGGCTCTTCCAGGTACTTCATGACACACCCCTTCCCTAGATTGCTCCCGATCGGGGAGCAGAGGAACACGGGAAAGGAAGTCTGCATTCCCATTATCGATCCCCTTACAATGCTTCACCTCGAAGGAAAAGGGCTGCAGGGATAAAAACCAACGCAAAACCCGAGGGTTGGTCCCATTATTGTGGCTCATCCATTGCAATGGTGCATGGTCCGTGTACAAGACAAAGCGGGTCCCCTCCAGATAGTAATGTAGCTTATCCATCGCCCACTTGATGGCAAGACACTCCTTCTCGAGGGAAACAACCTTTACATCGCGGTCATTAGACCGTGATGGCTTTCCAACGCGGTCGTTACAACGACTGCGTTGTTACAACGCAATGCCATTACTACGCAAGTCATTACATCGACTTGCAGTAGATGGCGCTCTAACATAAGGAATAGTATAATTTACTATTCCATTACCTTCCCTACTGTTGCGTAGGCTGGAGTTGGAATAGTAAATTATACATTCCTAATGTTACGGTGCCATCTACTGCAAGTCGATGTAATGACTTGCGTAGTAATGGCATCGCATTGTAATAACGCGGTCGTTGTAACGACCGCGTTGTTACCTACCGTGTAGTAAAAGCACGCGTTGTAACGTGCTATATTCCTTCTCGATTATTGTGTACTTCTGTTCACAGGGCAAGAGCTTGCGACTGATGAACACTACAGGGTACTCAGTACCATCTGCAGAAGCTTGTGACAGAACGGCACCTAAACCGTGTTCGGAGGCATCTGTCTGTATGATAAAAGGTTCTGAGAAATTGGGTGACACCAGTATGGGACTGGAGGTGATGGTGGTTTTCAGTTCCTGAAATGCTTGTATAGCCTTTGGTGATGGGTATAGGAGGTCCTTGGATTTCACCTGTTTCTTCAAGAGGTCTGTCAAGGGTGTAGCTATTTCGGCGTATCTAGGGATGAATCGTCGATAATAGCATAGCAGCCCCAAGAAAGCCCTAACCTCTCTTTTGGAGGTGGGAAAAGGGGTATTGACGATAGCTTTCACTTTTTCCTGTTGGGGTTCTATGACTCCGTTGTGAGAAGTTGGCCTGGCATATGCTGTCCACTAATTATAGTGGGCACCTTGCACCAGTCCAAACAACCCCTTATTGGAGATAGGTTAAAGACAACCTTTATTGAAAGCTATCCTAGTGGTAGCTATGGAGAGCAGCCTTCAGGCTAAGTCTTGAAGGAATGTAAAGCAGCTTGTTTTACCAGTCTATAATCTCTTGAGTGACCAAATGAAAGAGGACCACACCAGGTATATATTCAAAATATATGTATTTATTGCTAAACACACCCCTCTAGTCTCTTTATGAGGCTAGAGTTCGAAGTACATAAATTATAAGTTAGTTATCTACAGCAATAGCACAAATACACGTTTGAGCCCTAGGGGCGTACCAAACCATATACCAATAAAGTGGTATAAGAACCACGACTGAGCTAGACACAGGGCCTAGAGCCTGTAGAAGTGCTTGGACCACAAGGAACCACCCAAGGTAGTGACACAGGGGACCCACGGGGGACGCGTGCAGTGTATGAACACAGCCGCGAATCGCCGTTAACTTCTATGGGGAAAGTCGCGGTTTGAATTTAAAAGAAAGGGACACTTAGAGGAGGACTTGGAGCAAACCCTTTGAGAACTAGGCTGTTCTAGTGTCAATACCCATGGGAGCACCAGAGTACTCGAGTTACCTCACCCAGGGGAACCGGGTGCATAGGTGTCTTTCGGGGTCGGGTTTCGTCGACGCTTTCAATGGCGATCTGCTGCAAAGTGCTGCTGGCGGCCAAGTCGAAAGTGTTCGGGTGGATCCAAAGGTGGATCGAAGATCTGAAGAACCTGAAAGCAGAGGGGACAGAGTCTGGGTCACTAGCCAGTGACCAGGAAGGCGATGAGCAGATGCCCACCGATGCCGAGTGCTTCAGGTAGGTTGACGGTCATCTTGACTCTTCAGCCACAAGGTCCAGGAGGCGTCGACGACAACCAGGAGCTGGATTCGAGCTGTCCCACAACGTTTGTCGATTGCAGGGGTGTCGGTGACCGGATTGGACCCAACAAGATTTGGCAACGGCAAGTCTCGTGAAAATGAAAGAAGGACGATGTTGCAGACCAGCAACGTCTGTGGGACTCACCCAGCGAGGGTAAGTCAGGGCACGCCTGGAGCAACCAGGGAGCCCAAGCAGAAGAAGATTGGCCTTCGGGAGGGCCTACTAGCCAACAGACTAGCGACCGCAAAGGGGCCTCGAGTCGACGCATGTGGAGCTGGCTCACAGGACACTCGTGGAGTGGAGGCCAGTGATCTTCGGTGCAGTCGGTGCTGGAGGCTGGGGCTACTCGGAGCCCAAAGCACAACTTCGTGAGAGACCCAGAAGAGGATGCACTTACAAAAGTACGCAGTGTCCAGGGGTCACGGTTCCACGTTACCCACGATAGCCACGGGCCTCAGCTCTGCTGGGGACTCAGGGTAGCCTCGGGGAAGTCTGGAAATCCACCTCTGGTGATGCAAAGACTTCGGCGTCCGGCGGGAGCTTCAGCGATGCAGACCGGACAATTGCTTCGTTGGTGCCTGCCAAGCAGGGGAGCCACTCCTTGACCCCAAGGTCAAGGAGTGATTCTTCAGTCCTCTAATCTTAAAGTAGAGCGTCGAAGGTCCAGGATTCTGTGTCAGAGTTTCGTCCAGGTAAATCTAAAGTCCTAAGGACTGGGGTCCCATACTTATACTAAGGTAGGGGTTGGACATACTCTGTGGCCCCACCTATGGGAGGGTCAGGGCAGAGGGTGGTTACACCCCTTTCCCTTTGTCCAGTTTCGCGCAGAGCAGGGGCTGGAAGCCCCTGAGCCGGTTTGAACTGGGGTATGCACAGGGACACCAAATGTGCCCCCAGTGCAGGACTTCAAAGCACCAGAGAGTGCTCCCGCCCAGCCCCAATACACACTATCCTGTCTGGGGAGGTGGTTACACCTCCCTGGGACAGGAAACCTGTGTCCAGGCCTCCCTGCTGGAGTTTCGGTCAGCAGCAGGAGGCCAGACCCGTGTCTGTGGCAGCGGCATCCATTTTGTGATGCCAGGGCTCTGGAAAGTCGGTACCGGGTATACCAGTGGGTACATGTCTCTCCCTCTAGAAGGGTGGAATGCTACCCCGCCGCCAGAACTGGCGGGGGGTAGTATTCCAAGATGTTTGACACCAAACACGACATGTTTCCGTGCAGCCATCCCAAAGTTAGCATTTAACGCGAGGGTATAATGCGCTTAAGAGTATATGGTGAGGCTGCACTACAAACAGCATCAGAGAAGGGTCTCCGAACACTGCAGAGGGGCCCTGCTCATGCAGGGGCACCCTCTCACATAGGAACCACGCACTCTGCCTTCAGGATTGATAAGGCCTGCCATAGGAGTGACTTATAGGTTTATATGTGTGTTATGTATGTAGTGATATAGGTAGCCTATATCACAGTAAGGGGTGCATGCACCACCTTACCCAGGCTGCAGTAGCAGACCTGTGGTGTCCTTTTGGCTGGCCTTCCAGGGGTGGCACAATACATGCTTCAGCCCCTGGAAGGCCTCTGAGGTACCTATGCCCTGGGTACATAGTATACCATATACTAGGGACTTATAAGGGCACTCCAGATTCCAATCAGAGATGTGCCTAAGGCACATGGAAACCATTTTAGAGAGGAAGCAGCTAGGCTGGGGTTCTGATTAGCAGGGCCCCAGCCAGACTAAGGTCGGAAAACAGTGAAGCATCAGCAAAAAGTGGGGGTACCCATGTGAAGCAGATCCTACTCTCCTACATCCGTTCCCTAGGAGGTAGCCCAGATACCTGACTTTTTGGAAACCCACCCTGGATTTCTTTGCATTTACGTGCAGACCGGCTTCTTTAAGGGCCTGAAGGACCTTCTGGCAATGGGACAGATGTTGTTCCCAAGTGGGGCTGTAGATCACTATGTCATCCAGATAGGCGGATGCATAGGATTGATGACATTGGAGTACCCTATTCATGAGCCTTTGGAACATTGCCGGGGCACCGTGTAAACCAAAGGGCAACACAGTGAATTCATATAACCCCATTAGGGTAGAAAAAGCGTTTTTCTCTTGGTCTAGGGGCCGAAGGGGGACCTGCCAGTAGCCCTTCCTGAGGTCCAGGGTGGTGATGTATTGAGCTTCCCCTATTTTCTCGATGAGTTCATCCATTCGACGGAGGGGGTATGAGTCAAACTTGGATATGGCATTGACAGCCCTAAAGTCGATACAAGACCGGACTGACCCGTCCGGTTTTGGTACTAGGACTATCGGGGAGGACCAGTTGCTTTGGGAGGGTCGAATAACCCCCATATCCAACATGTTTTCTGTTTCTATTGTTATAGCCTAACGTCTGGCTGCGGGGATACGGTATGGTAGCTGCTTTACAACCTTTCCGGGGGAGGTGATAATGGAGTGTTCAACCAGCGTAGTTTTTCCTGGGAGATCTGAAAACAAAGAGGAAAAGGGAGCCAACACTTCCTGTAGGGTATTCCTCTGGTTACTTGACAAGCTTTCGTTAATGACTAACTGACTCAGAGTAGAGATACCTGTTCTCTGTTCGGGGAGTGTGAGATGGTTGTTCTTAGGAAGGGGTCCTAACCATTTTTTTAGGAGGTTAATATGGTACATCTGAGTTTTTCTAAGTGTGATTTGTAGTTGGTAGATAGTTAGCCTGATTTTTTTGATGATCTCGATGGGACCTTTCCATTCTGCTCTGGTTTTGGGCAGGGAGGAAGGTAATAACACCAGTACCCAATCGTGCACCTTTAGGTGACGCCTCTTCTTCCCCTTATCATAGAAAGTTTGTTTTCGTACTTGTGATTTTTCTAGGTTGGCGTCTACGAATTCACGCAATTTATGGATTCGGGTTCCCAAACCCTGAGTGAACTCGAGGAGGGATTTGGTTTCATCGGGTTTCTCCTGCTCCCAGGCCTCTTTTGTCATGTCCAAAAGTGTACGGGGCTGTCTCCCATAGAGGAGTTCAAAAGGCAAACACCCAAGACTGCTCTGTACTTGGCTTCGGATGACAAAGAGGGCTAGGGGAAGAAGCATATCCCAGTTTTTCTTTCCACACCTAGCATTTTTTTCAGAGACAATTTGAGAGTGGCGTTGTATCTCTCACATAAGCCGTCCGTCTGTGGGTGGTACACGGAGGCCTTTATGTGTGAAGTACTCAAGGACTTACAGATTTGGCTCATCAGACGAGACACGAAGGGAGTCCCTTGATCCATCAGGATTTCTCGGGGGAATCCTACTCGGGAGAACAATAATACCAGCTTTTCGCTAATGTTCGTGGTAGTAGGGGCCCTTAGTGGAAAAGCTTCCGGGTATCGGGTGGCATAGTCTATTACGACCAACGCATACAGGTTTCCTTTTTTTGACTTTAGTAGGGGGCCAATAAGGTCCATTCCTACTCTTTCAAACGGCTTTCCGACTATTGGAAGAGTATAGTGGGCTGGTCCCACGTGTTGTGATGACATAGTAGACGTAGCAGAGCTGAGTTTCAGGTAGTTTATTAAGTCCATAAGAAGAGTAGTTACAAAGCCATAAATCAAGCCCCACCAGGAGCAGCCTGCTAGCTGCTCAGCCCATCTTCCAACTGACTCACTCACACCAGGCACCCAAGCATTCCACTCATGTCAATCACACCAACATTCTACACAGAACACTCACACTGGCTGAGCAGCTAGGTACACGGTGAAAGGGAACAATATAACATAACACGAGGATACTACATTATCCTCTCCCTCTTATATTGAAAAATAAATAGAACCACATTAAAAAGAGAAACACTATACACAGTAATGTACAAATGATGAAAACCATCCCTAAACCCTGGGATTAAAGATAAAACCACACCACGAGAGGAAAACAGACAAACATAGGAGGCAAGGGAGAATGAAAGGATAAAACACACCAACACCATCCTCCTCCTATAATATGGAACAAAAAGCGAAAAAGTAAATAGTGCTCACAGATACCAAGTGAGCAACAACCACATAGAAAGTAAAGGGGAAACGTACCCCAAGACTAAAACACTGTGGATGGTCTACACCCAAAGAAGTACTCCTCAACTAAGGAGACTGTGGCCAAAACGCTACCCCTCAGGTGAGGGACAATGCTAAGATGGGACTGACCCACAACCTAAGCAGAGTAACAACTAATGTAGAATGGGGCAAACACCTAAGAACAGGTGCAGCACGAGAAAACAACACAGGTGCAGCACAGTGAGGCAAACGCACAGCAAACGTGAGGCGCAAGGCGACTTACACACACAATAGCAAGGTGAGGCGCAGGGCGGCTTACACACTAAACAACAAGGTGAGGCGCAGGGCGACTTACACACAAAACGGCAAGGTGAGGCGCAGGGCGACTTACACACAAAACAGCAAGGTGAGGCGCAGGGCAGCTTACACACTGAACAAAACAAGGTGAGGCGCAGGGCGACTTACACACAAAACAGCAACAACGTGAGGCGCGGGGCGACTTACACACAAAACATGACAACGTGACGTCAAATCGTGTAAGTGGGACTAACACCCAAAAACACACACCCAAAAGTAAGGATGTACATTAAAACATGTAAATGGGCTACACCCCATAACCCACATAGTGTAAGGGTTGACATGATAAGTGAATTGACTAACGACGTGGAAATGGGACTGACTAAAACCCATACCACACGTAACAAGGGAACACACCCCTTAAGCCACCCCTAGAGTAAGGGTACAGAGGCTTAACAAATCTGTGACAAGAATGGAAAGAGGGGACATGGGGCTAAGACCCACCCCCATCCCTTAGAGAGGGATACAATATCTGAAAAAATGCAGGCATATAACTATGACATATCACTCAAAACCCATGACTTGTTTTACCAATGAGTGACAACAAACCAGTGAGAAAAAATAAACATGCACCGTAAACTTTACATTCCAAAAATGTCACTGGTGTGCCTGTCACCGCGAAAATGAGGAACAGGCATTCCTTGGAACCAAACAGTACATCGTAGGAATGAAGCAGTTCATCAAAACTTGTGACAGAATAATACATTGATGCAGATACGACGCCCGCTGAGGATTGAAGATCACCCGGGCTTGCAATGAAACTGCAACTCACCACACGAACTGCCAGAAAAGTCCAGAGCCCTTGGAGTGTTCAGAGCCAACGGAAACTCAAGGCACAGCCCAAAACTAGAGCCTGTCATCAAAACAAATACAGCCAGGACGATGTTTGCGTAAGCATTGCTGTGACTACCATGAGGAGGAAAGCAATCTTCACTCTGGGACTCTCGTGCTGAGTTTGAACAATAAAATAACTTTATTTGATGAACAGAACGTGGTTGGCAAAGAACACGGGTAAACACAACACGGTCCATTACAGGCAACGTAGAAAACCTGCAGCCTCCAACCCAAAGATGGCGGCACGCAGTCACGCCAGCACAGGGTTGCTCACGGCGTGTGCGTGCTCCCCACGATGCAGCGCAGAGCGGCTTGATCGTCACGAAGATAACAATGGCAGGCCCGAAGATTTCCAAACTTGCAGAAGGCAAGAGCACGCGCATAAACAGCGACACACGCCTCTTTTTAAAACCGCTAAGCAGCGGTTGAACTGCCAAAAGTCCATAGGCCTCCAAAATAATTTAATAAACATGTATATCATGAAAAGTCTCGCTACTGCCTACGTAAATGGGCAGATACCCATAGACAAGTGTAATGGTTCAAGAAACATTCACCCAGCAACGTGATGCAGGCACAAATAGGCTTTCCTCAGATCCAACGTTGACACAGAGATACTGTCAGATGAAATTTTCAAAGTCCATGAAAATGTCATAGTGCACGTGAATAAAACAAGAACTCCCATAGAGCAGATTGTAGTGCCGTCAGCATTATTCTTGAGCTTGAAGTAGCACACGATAGTTGTTACCATAAGATCCATTAAACGTGAAGTTGTGGAGTGTAGCACGCCTGGGCTGGGGCTGTCCGGTGTAATGGACACTGGTGGGGCTGCGAGGCGTGCTGCTCCAGTTTCTTTTGATTCTTTTTTTTAAAATTACTTAGTTTCAACACTTACACCAGTAAGTCTACTTGCGCAGTCTGTGTGGCCTTCATGACCAAGTACTTCTGTGAAATTACCTTGTGCTGTCTTTGCTTGTAATTGCTGTAGGTCCTTTTCAACATGTAAACCTCTCGTAATCTTCATCTTTAGCTTCCATAAGACCACCTGTAGTGCGTGAGAAAGGCTCCAGATCGTCGCCAAAATGTAGTGGGCTGGTCCCACATGTTGTGATGACATAGTAGACGTAGCCGAGCTGAGTTTCAGGTAGTTTATTAAGTCCATAAGAAGAGTAGTTACAAAGCCATAAAGCGAGCTCCACCAGGAGCAGCCTGCTAGCTGCTCAGCCCATCTTCCAACTGACTCACTCACACCAGGCACCCAAGCATTCCACTCATGTCAATCACACCAACATTCTACACAGAACACTCACACTGGCTGAGCAGCTAGGTACAAGGTGAAAGGGAACAATATAACATAACACGAGGATACTAAAAAGAGGTTGTAGGGGGACAGGGGGAGGTCTATAAGGATTCCTCCTTTGGCAGACCTCACACTCCTGCAATATATGGGCAAATATGCCCGGCCAATAGAAATGTTGCAAAATGGTTTGAGTGGTCTTCTGGGCGCCCCTGTGTTCTGCAAGCAAGTGGGAATGAGCAAAGAATAAAACCTGGTCTCGTAAACTCTGAGGACCTACCAACTGAGGTGTATCGGCGGGTTTTCCCATCCGATACAAGAGATTATTTTCGAGGTGGAAGAAAGGGTAAGTAGGACTGTGGGCAGAGGTGGGATTTCTAGCTTGTATCCAGGCTGCTTGGAGTGTGGGGTCGTGTGCCTGAGCAAATCTAAAACTTTTGTCAGAGAGCCATGGGGCTTGGGTAATAAGGGTAGGTTTTTCCTGGTTTTGTTCGTTAGGGAGGGCTACCTTTTCTTTAAGGAGATTTAGGAACATGGGATTATCTACTCCTAGGATCAACCTCTCTGGAAGGTTTGGTAGCACCCCCAGTTTAGTCTGTATGGTGTCCCCACCTGGTATCTGAATGGGTATCTGCGCTACAGGGTATGTTCTTATGTCGCCATGGACACAGCGTATGGGTACATGTTCTCCTGCGATAATGTGAGCCCGTCCTACTTGTGAGGCCTGAATAACTGATTGGCGACAGCCAGAGTCTAACAAGGTTTTTACGGGGTCCCCATTTACTAGTAGACTTACATAAACACAGGCACCTAGTTCTTCGGTGTATAGAATGGACTTAGGCAGGTAACTGACGTCCATTGGTTCTTCACTGGTTTTCTTGTGGGGACAAAACCTGGCTATGTGTCCCCAGTCACTGCAGTCAAAGCACTGGGGCCCCTTTGAAGGCGGGACCTCAGGTCTAAGTCCTCGGACTCTTGGTGGCTCCGGTACAGGTTTTGGGGTTTTCTTTTCGACTTTAACAGGCCCTGTTGTGGAGCAAGAGGGTTTTTCAACGTCCCATGGGAGGGGTCGAGGCTGCGCCCTGGAGAACGTGATAGCCATCTCCCCGGCTTGTTCTACGATGAGGTGTGTATGCTGTCTTAACCAGCATTGGGTGGAAAAGGGGAGGCACTCCAAATACTGCTCCAGATAAATAAGTGACATCATCTCTTCTTTAGAGTTTTCTTGTGGTTTGAGCCACTTGTCTGCAGCGGCCTTCAGTTTGAAAAATAGGGTCTTTGGATTGACCCCGGGAGCACCTCTTTCCTTCCGGTACTTCACCCTATAGGCCTCCTGATCCATACCGAGGTGGTCTAGTATAATGTCTTTTATTTCATAATAGGGGGTTTTGCCCGTAGGATTGGCGACCTGATAGGTGGCCTGGGCCTCCCCCGTCAACAGTGGTGCCATAAAGAAAGGCCATTTTTGTTCAGGCCATCCAGAAGCCCTGGCCGCTCTCTCAAAGTTTAATAAAAAAAGCATCAGGGTCTTCACCCGGGACATATTTCTGCATGACAACGTTGGGATTTCCTGATTGGGTTCCTGGCCGGATTTGTAACTGGGAAGTCAACTGAAGCTGGTCAACAGCTACTTTCTGGATACAATCCACTTGTCGGGTCATGGAGTCCTTAAAGAGTTCCCTATCCGCCTGAGCGGATGACATCTGCTTCTCCAGTGCACATTCTAATGCTTCCTGTCTGCGGATTAAGTGTTGTATGAGGTTCTCCATACTGTGTTTCTATGGAGCAAGTGCTCGCATTCTCCACCACTTGTGGCACTTGAGAAACGACAGTAGAGGCTCTTGGGTCATTTTCACACGAGTTTATTATTTTTGGAGGGTATAGAAGCACAGTTCTCTCTATACTTCTTCTGTAACCGGACCGTCGGGGTTGATCCTTCCTGATGTCTGTGATCAGTGCGTCCCTCAGAGAAAGAAAAGAGGACTTTGTAAGAGCTTTGTCCCATTAAATCGATAATGCAGGGATAAGGAGTGAAGGGAGGTTCAATTATCACCCGCGTTTACCATCACCAGTGTCTCTCTGCGAATGCTTTACGCTGCTGGTCTAGGGTGATAGGCTGGTTTACGCAGCGGTATTGCTAACCCCCTCCCTTTTGAAACGGAGGACTGCTAGTGTCCCCGGAGCCCCTCTGGAACATTTTTCTAAAACGAGCGCATACCTCAGAGAGCCACGCTCCTCCGGGAGCATGGCGGGACAGCTCGTAGTGCCGGACAGGGTCCGGCTCCCTCCTTGTCTCTGCTGCCGGAGTCTTCGGGCTGAGGTCCTTCTGCTGTCGGGCTTCTCTCCTGGATGTAGGGACGTCTTCACTCCGTGGAATCCTCTCGAGGCTTCTCTCGGCGTCAGTCTTGGAATCCTTCATGAAACTCCAGTCGTTGCCGCCCTCACAGTGGGGAAAGCCGCCTTTGAAATCGGACGCGGCCTCCGTCAGCTCCCTGATTGGCTCCTGTGACGAGGTCATGTGGGATAGTCGAGAATCCAGGAAATCCCCTCGCTTAAAGGTGCCGTCCTGGTCCTGAGTGCTCGAGTCCTGTGGACACTGGAAATAGAGGCGAGGAGAGACGTAAGGGGGGAATACATCCTCATCGTCCCCCTCCAACGTGGCTTTTCCAGGTACTCCGTGACACAGGTCTTAGATAGATGGTTTTGGACCTAAATACAGAGACATGGTCCTAGTAATTATGTGGGTCTCACACTAAGTATAGCCCTAAATAGTCAACCCTTGCAATCGTTTGGCTTAGGCAGTGGCACAAGTGCAGGGTGTCCCCTGTCTTCACTGCTTTTTGACCTGGATTTTGAACGTTTAATTCGCCAGATCAGTAAAGCAGCACATTCAAAATGTCTCATTTGGCTGCCTTTCCATTTCTACTCTGCTATGTAAATGTATGCCTAATGTTTACCTCCTTTATCACTAATGCTATTTAAAAACATATCTTCCGTGACTTCTTTGATTAGCATCTTTAATTCTGCTGGTTACCTAATGGATACGTTCTTCTCTCAAGTCCACTTTGGATAAAATGCAACAGAATCAAATGACACCACAATAATAAATAATGTGAGGACAGATGTCCAACCAAGGCATAAAACTTGTGGACAGGGAGGGCAGGAGAAGTAGAGAGGGAAAAAAGTAGAATGACACCACGCAAGGAAATCGCACTGCCTTCGGTCAACCAACGCGGTGGACCATTTCCATGAGTAGGTTTAAGTTCTCCGCTCTTCCTTGGCCTGGGTGGAACTTTAATAAGGATAGCCGAAATGTGTTGACCCCAAAATTGGAGGAGTCTACTAAAATTAAATGAGCCTCAAATAGCATAGTTATAAAGAGAACTCTACGAGGCGGTTGTCCTAAGACTCACTTTATCTTGTGACTACCTCTCAGTGGAATGCAAGTTGCACTGAATATGCAACTACTTTGTGCGTAACAATATCAAGAAAGCAAGGAGACAACAAAAATTCTATAACAAACGTTCCCGTATCTCGGGGATATTTGTACTAATGTGAAAAGGGATGATGGTGTGTTTTTTTCATATGCTGTAAATTGTGTTGGTGCCCTATTACCTTTTGTCCAGAGACATATAAAGATGGTGGAATGTTAACAGATACACAGACAGGCAGGGCTGGACTTGGAACAGCAACCAGCCCTGGCAGACTGCTGCCCGACCGGCCATTGGGGTGGTGGTGTGGGGACAATCGGCAATGAGGGTGCTAGTAAGAAGTAACGCTTTCGCTTTTATTAAAGGGGGCCGATATTGCAGCACTGCTGCAAAACCGGCCCCCAGTAACAAAACCAGCCCCCACGAGTACAAAACCGTCCGCCATCTCTCCGGCCCACCGGGAAAACTCCTGGTGTCGGCTACCATACTAGGCTACAATAGTACCAGTGTCAGACCCTGTTCATGGAGCCATGGGGCCGGCAGGGGCTACAGGGCCTCAACTGCAGGGATTGAGGTGGTTTGCTTCTGGTATCCCAGGGCCTGCCCTACTATGGGTCTGCAGACTAGGCCATGTTCAACCCTTCACACACCAATTCTCAGGGTAGAAAGGAAAAGGAGCCACAAGCTTCTCAGGGAGGTAGCATGGGGGTGCTCAAGCTCAATCAACAAGCAACCTGCAGACCCAATAAAGTGAATGTCCAGCCCTGGGATTTTCTTTGCTAGGAAGAAAGTATTTCAATCGCCCGCTGCACTCAATACTACAAACAAGAGTAAACATCAACAAGTCAGTATCACAGAAAGCATTATTTTTATAATATGTTTTTATTGATCATTTCATCTTAAGACAGTACTGCACTCATTATAAATATTAACATAAAGGTCATCCAGCAACATCACGTTGTCATGTATTCAGCAAACATGCTGGACATATTCAATATAGCAAGCCCTAACAAAAGATTAACAGCAAACCAGAACTCTCTGGACGCTATAGTTGAAAGGCGCGGCACACAACCCGTTCCTTCTCCATCCCCCTTTCCAGGCTCTCACCTCTGGTTCTGGGCTCCCACTCTATCTCGGGGTAGTTCTGGAGATATTAGAATAAGGCTCAGGTGCACCGTCAGTCATTCCAAATGCATCTATGCACACAGTCTCAGGTCTTGGCAGTCTTACCCCTTCACAGGATGAGTAAGTCTTCTCAGGACCGGTTCAGGGCCTAAGGTGCTCCAATGAGAAGCCTGCACACTTTGAATAACAGCGGCACACCACCAGTAGTGTAACGAAACTTGAGGGTTCCTCCTGCAAAGTACATAGAGGGCCCCCCCCTCCGGACTCCGTCAAGAGCTCTCAGGCCAGGGTACTGTGCTGAGGGGGCACCCTGGAGCTCCGGCCCACGCACCGCGGGGCTGCGGGGGCCTACGTTACGCCACTGCACACTGCAGTCGACAGTGGAGCTCTTTCTGCGCCAGGCACAGGGCCGCTTTTAGTGGCACATCTGCTCAGGGTTGCATGAAGATTGGTAATCCTGAGACAGTTTGGCCCTTGCTGGATTGCCGGTAGGTGTAGTCCCATAGGGGTTCTCATGACCAGCAATTGTAGTTGGCGCCGGGCCGATGAGACTGATGGGATAGCCCCACACAGGGTCTCCAGCACTTCGGTTAATATAGCACTGTACAGCCGTTAAGCAATTTGGCAGATGCCTTCCCACACAGGCTGTTCAGCAATTCAGCAGACGCAGACCTGCACATGGGCTCATGTTGGCACGGAGTTGAGGTTCCCTCCAGCAACCAACAAGAGTCTGGAGCGTGTGTGTGTGTGTGTGTGTGTGTGTGTGTGTGGGGGGGGGTTACTCTGAAACCACAGGCCTCCTGGATTGCTCTGCTCAGGTTTACGTCTGGACACCCCACAGCCACTGAGGACATGCAGAACCTATGCTCCTTACTGGGCAGTTTCTTTTTTCTTTCATCAGGCAGGCTGGCTTCTGGGCATTTCAGAACAGGTACACAGCTCCTCCAATAAGAGATGCAGCCTTCAGGTGATGCCCTCTCAGATTTCAACTTGACTAGTGCATTCTCCATTGTGGTACACTATTTGATAAGTTCTAGGCAATGCTACATTATCTTAATGGTGTATCTGAAGATACTACCTGAAACAATATATGCAGCATTGTATAGGATTTGAAGTATTTCTGTTTATAGGGTACTTCTTTTGTATCCGAAGAGTTTTTCAAGCTTCTGTGTGTGATATAAGTAACCAAAAGGTAGATGCATCACTTCCTGTTATAGCACCAAGTCAAAAGCCATTTAATGTTGCTTCCTTTGATTTCATGGCGGTCCAATGGGCAGGTGATGGCACTTCCTGTGATGTCACCAGGTTAAAGTTTGTGTGGTTTCACTTGGCAAGACATCACAGTAATTTTTTAACTACATTTTCTGAAAGTTTAATATACAATTGAATATGTGGGCTTGAATTTGCAGATGTTCAGTAATAAAATTCAGATTTTGAATGGGGGCAAAATTCAATAAGACAACACATTACACATTAATAATACCAGCCACACCAGCAAGAAAGCCACCTGGTTCACCGAAGACCTCCAGGCCTCCAAACGAACATGCCGAAAACTGGAGAAGATCTGGCTCCACGAACGGACAGCGGACAGCTACGCCGCCCACAAGAGCGCCACCCGCAGTCACCATCACCTCATCAGATCCGCCAAAAGGGCCTCACTTAAAGACCGCCTAGACAACAACGCACACAACAGCAAAGAGCTCTTCAACATCGTGAAGGAACTCTCCAACCCCAGCTCCAACACCAACGACATCCAGCCGTCGCGAGACCTGTGCGACTCACTGGCCACCTTCTTCCACCGCAAAATCGCCGACATCCACGACAGCTTCAACACCACGACCGCCCCGGCAACCACCGAGACCACTGCCCCCACAACCACCAACCGCCTGCTCTCCTGGACCAACATCAACGACGAGGACACCAGCGAGATCATGAACACCATCCACTCCGGTTCACCGCTAGACCCGTGCCCTCACCACATCTTCAACAAAGCCAGTACAGCCATCGCGCCCCATCTCCGGAAAATAATCAACATCTCCTTCGAGACAGCAACCTTCCCGGAAAGCTGGAAGCACGCCGAGATCACCGCCTTACTCAAGAAACCCAAGGCAGACCCCAAGGACCTCAAGAACTTCCGACCCATCTCTCTGCTCCCGTTCCCCGCGAAGGTCACCGAGAAAATCGTCAACAAACAACTGACCCGCTACCTCGAGGAGAACAACATCCTGGACCACTCCCAGTCCGGCTTCCGCAGCAACCACAGCACCGAAACCGCCCTCATCGCCGCCACCGATGACATCAGGACCCTGCTAGACAACAGAGAAACAGCAGCCCTCATCCTCCTGGACCTATCAGCCGCCTTCGACACGTTCTGCCACCACACACTACGAACACGCCTTCACGACGCCGGGATCCAAGAGAAGGCCCTGGACTGGACCACATCCTTCCTTTCCGGCAGAACACAAAGCGTCCGCCTCGCCCCTTCCGATCCAAGGCCACCAAGATCATCTGCGGCGTACCCCAAGGCTCCTCCCTCAGCCCAACGCTGTTCAACATCTACATGGCACCCCTCGCCCACGTCGCCCGACAGCACAACCTCAACATCATCTCCTACGCCGACGACACCCAGCTGATCCTCTCCCCTCACCAAAGACCCTCACACCACCAAAGCCCACCTCCACGAAGGAATGAAGGCCGTCGCCGAATGGATGAGGACCAGCCGCCTGAAGCTGAACTCGGACAAGACGGAGGTCTTCATCCTTGGTTCCAACCCTTCAGCCTGGGACGACTCCTGGTGGCCAACATCACTGGGAACAGCCCCGCCACCCACCGACCACGTACGCAACCTAGGGGTCATCCTCGACCCCACCCTCTCCATGACTAAGCAGGTCAACGCCGTTTCCTCATCCTGCTTCAACATCCTCCGAATGCTCCGCAGGATCTTCAAGTGGATCCCCACCGAAACAAGAAAAACAGTCACCCAGGCCCTCGTCACCAGCAGGCTGGACTACGGAAACGCCCTCTACGCAGGAACGAGCGGCTAAGCTCCTGAGACGGCTGCAACGCATCCAGAACGCCTCTGCACGTCTTATCCTCGACATCCCCCGACGCAGCCACATCACACCCCACCTGAGAGACCTGCACTGGCTCCCTGTCAACAAGAGGATAACCTTCAAGCTCCTCACCCACGCACACAAAGCACTCCACAACTCCGGACCAGCCTACCTCAACAGACGACTCAGCTTCTACACCCCCACCCGCCAGCTCCGCTCGACCAGCCTCGCCCTCGCCACAGTCCCCCGCATCCGGAAAACGACCGCCGGCGGCAGATCCTTCTCCCACCTCCGCCGCCAAGACCTGGAACACCCTCCCCACCAACCTCCGACAGACCCAAGACCTACTGGCCTTCAGAAGACTCCTCAAGACCTGGCTCTTCGATCAGTAGCAGCACCACCCCCCTCTTCCCCCAGCGCCTTGAGACCCTCGCGGGTATGTAGTGCGCTTTATAAGTGACATGATTGATTGATTGATTGAGAGTCCTTATCCAGGATCCTTACAAATATATGTCTGAAAGTGGCTTAAAGACGCCCAAAAAGTTGTCAGACGGGATCACTATTCTCTACGTATATGTTACTAAACAAAGTTTTTAAAAAATATATTTTTATTACATTTTTTCCACACATAACAAACCAATGTGTACAAGACCATAAGCATGTATTTGTGGTAGTGTGGTCGAGCAACTTAGGCTTATTAGAGGAGTGTAAAGCATTTGTTGAACACACACAGTCAATAAATACACACTCAAAAAGAAATCTGAGACCAATTTATAAAAACAACACATATTTCTATATAAATTTAGACACCAAGATCTTTAAAATAGCTTTCGGAGATATATATTTTACGAATAAATAGCACAAATACTCATATAATGGTTTTTGAGGTCTAAGCCTCGAAAGCGGCAATGTTATCCTATGGGAGTAAAAACATACACAACATACGTATACTTGCAGTCGAAGTTCAAGGGTTTCCCCCTTTGGACTTAAGGTGCTAGGGAGCCAAGGTCCAAAGAACCACCAGCAGTTTCGGATTACCTACCCTGGGGTGTCCGGGTGCAGAGGTGCTGGTTGGGACGGTAGCCTCAAGCGCTACACCATAGCAGTCAATGAGGTCCTGAAACAAAGGCTGCAAGGGGGACTTGGGGACAAGTCTGGAAGAACTCAAAAGGGATGAGTTCAGGTGGTGAGGACTCCTTGGCCAAGGGGGCAAAGTTAGGAGTCGCCAGTGGCAGCTCTTCCACTAAGGCGGAGGAGTGTCATTCCACTGCTCTTTGAGCAGCTCAAAAAATAATATGATAATAACAAGACGTTATTATCATTGTATTTTTCTTTGCGGGACTCGGAGTCAGGTTGGGTCAGGGCGAGGCGGGGCTGAACTCGCCAGAGTGAGGAGTGGTTTGCACTCCCTAAGTGCGCATTAGTGTTTGGCCGGCACTCTGGGGCCGGCCAAACAGTCATGAGCACTTAGCATGTTCTCCATCTGGCTGTGTTGCACAGCCCAGAGGAGAACATGCCCAGGCTCCCAGGCACTGCCTGATCAGCCAAACAGGCCACTCAGACCAATCATGACGCTGGGAGAGTCCGGGAGCCTGGGTGCTTCCTTTCCTGCTGCAGTGCCAAGTGCGGCCGAGGAGAGGTGGCAGGGGCCGAAGGTAAGTTTATTTAATTTATTTTTCTTCTCCCCCTCCCCCATGCCACCACCCCCATTCCAAGGCAGCTGCCACTGGGAGTCGCAGGCACGGGCTGTGGAGCTTAGGTGCAGAGGGTCTTGGCTGGCTGGCTGGCCACTGGAGGTCGAGGCACTTATAGTTGTCAGTCGGTTCTGCAGGAAAGGAGGGGACAGCAGGGCCACTCAGGTCATGGATCTCATAGGTCCTGAAGGCCCTCATCGATCAGGTAGGTTTCCAAAGTGGTGGTGTCCTGACTGGAAACGAAACAAGCCTTGGCTAGTGCAAGTGCCCTGGTACTCAGGGTATTGGTGCAGGGGGGCTCCTGGAGGGTCTAGCATCTCAAAGCACGACAGAGAGACAGGGCTGGCCTCCTAGGACCACAAAATCCTCCTCCTGAAGTGTTGCTCCCTCTGTGGGCCCGTTGGCCAACAGCACGGTGTACCGGACAGATGTGGTTGGTGCCTACAGATGCAGGGGGATGGCTTCTCCACCCCAAGGGAGATGCTAGATGGTTGTCGAAGTGCTGGGCAATCCTCTAAGTGTTTGGGGATAATGCACAGCTGCAGGACGAGTCGGGTCTTTGCAACTGTCAAGGCACATGCATCCAGGTAGGGTATGACGCCAAATTCGGTGCAGGTCCTTAGTTTTCGTGAGGTCGGCTCTTCTTTGTCCTTCTTCTGTTCTCAGGTAGTCGAATCTGGTGGCGGGGGTGCTGATAAAACTAAATTTAAAGGCATTTAAGGGAGTACGAGGAAGTAGCCGATGGGCTACCTACCCCTGGGGTGACTACACCCCTTATATGACCACTTCCTGCAAGGAGTGGGTATAACCCTGACCCAGAATTCTCTATTTTCACCAAAAGCAAGATGGTGAAACCCTTCTCTAGCTGTTCACTTCAGGTGGCCCACCTTAGGGGTGTGCTTAGCCTGTAAATGCAACACGCATCCAGAATATATAATTTCCCGCCTGCTCTGGTGCCAAATGGGCCCCAGAGCAGGGGGTGGCATTCCTCAGGTCTGGAAGGAAGCTGGGATCATATGAAAGGCGGCAGAGGCTGTGAAGCCACTGACCTTGCTATGCTGATTCATTAGCCATCCTGATAGAGGAGGTGAGAATAACCTTCTGCCGAGCAGGTATGGTTCCTGACCTCTGAGACTGCAGGCTCTCCCTTGCAGGGGGTCAGAAACTCTTCTAGCATGGGAAGATGGAAGGTACCAGTCAGACAACATATTAAGTGAATAGTAGGGTTACAGGGGGCACATCTAAGGTACCGTCTGATTGCATGTCATAATTAGGGTTGGGTGGAACTCGTAGAGTTTTACTCTTTGGAATTCTCCTCACTTACATAAAAACTCTGCAGAGTTCCTTCCACCCCTAGCATTAATCAGTTCTCTCTTCAAAAGTATTCCATTTAATCTGAAGTAAAAAACTAAATACATACCAATACGTAATTTGTCCAGTAGAGGGCGCAAAATGATTATATTATTTGTATTCACTGCCATGCAGTGGAAGAAAAGTTAGTAGCAAGATGCAGGAAGGAACAGTTTTCAGGGGTGTTACTCAAATACTGTTGGCACTTCTATACATAGGCCACACCAGCTGTTCCTATGGTGCCCTGGGGTGATGAGGGCAACAGAAGCCAGTGATATGCTGCTGACTCATGCTTTGCAATTATACAGGAACAATGGTCCCTCACAACATAACTCATAGACAGCAATGAACATAGAAATACAATTCCCAATGGGAATTGTTACTTTATTTACATCAAAAATAAAAAAAACATGAAAAGTGAGACCGTTCTAAAAGAGAAATGGAGTTTCCGAACTCAGGCATAACAACATGTGGCCGAAATACAATCAATAATTATGTTATGAAATTTTGTAGAGAGCGCGAATGCCGGAGGCGTCTTGGCGCTAGCAGAGCTGCAGAGGAAAGAACAGAAAGAGAAAGTCAGATGGGAACATAAAGGGAGCTAAATGGTGGAAAACAGCCAAGTTTTCAGAGCCTTCCTGAAGGCCAGAAGGTTAGGCCGGGCTGGGCCTTGATGGCAAGAGGGAGGTCATTCCAAAGTTGGCAGCACACTGAACAAAACCTCTGCCACCCCAGGTAACACGCCTGAACATGGGAACAACAACGAGCAGTGCAGAGGCCAAGCGGAGAGCTCTGTCTGGCGTGTACCAGGTGAAGCTGTTTTGCAGAAAGATGGGACCCTGATTGTGAAGTGCTTTAAAGACAATGCAAAGTGCCTTGAAACAAATCCTCAGTCTAATGGGTAGCCAATGAAGTTTCACTAAGAATTTGGAGACTGTGACAAACATAGCAAAGGAGGTATTGATTAAAGCTAAATTTAAATATCTGGAAATGGTGATCACACAAACAGAACAGGAATTTAGGGACGAGAACCTAGCCCCCCAGCTGGAACGGTTACGAAATGACGTGGCGCACTGGCGAAAATTGCCACTCTCACTGATGGGACGGGCTGCCATTTTTAAAATGATGGCACTGCCACGCTTAATATATGTCCTGCAAAATACCCCGTACAAGGTACCAACTGATTATTTTCAAAAGATATATTCTGAGATACGGCAACTGCTATGGGATGGCGGTAGCCCACGGATAGCGCTAAGTAAACTGGAGAGAGGGCCATACGATGGTGGGTTGGCGGTCCCAGATATACGTAAATATTACTGGGCTGTGCACTTAGTGGCACTTAATGACTGGGTATTTCCAGAAAAAAGCGAACCGGCGTACCAGGTAGATCATTGGTTGATGGGAAGAGGGGGGTACTTGAAGGCCCTATACACCAAAAAAGCGACCGACAGACTGCCGACTCACACACAAGCAGTGAGATTATGGAGTGAGGCAAATACATTTTTGGGTTGGGAAGGTAAACTAACTGCACGCATCCCCTGTGGGAAAGCGATCTGTTGATGGAGGTGCGTAAACTTAAAGGATTTCGCGCCTGGGCACTCTTGGGCATTGAATACCTGGGTGACATATGGAAAAGACAAAAGATGATAGACTTTGAGGAATTACAGTCGGAATACCAAATGGTGAATTCGGAAAAATTCCGATACATACAGCTGAGGCATCACCATATTGCAATGCATGGGTCTCCCGGTCAGGTTCCTATCGTGGATTCGACTCTTATATGCCTCTCCCATGGCTCGTGTACGCATAAATGGACACATCTCCTCCCCCATTCAACTCACAAGGGGCACCCGGCAGGGATGCCCTCTTTCCCCGCTACTGTTTGCTCTTGCAATCGAACCCCTAGCAGCGAGGCTACGGCAGCACCATTCGGACAGAGCCCTCAGGTGCTTTCTGCGCCCTATCCTGGTCTCTTTATATGCGGACGATGTCACCCTATACGTAAAAGACCCGGTACATAATCTTAATCCGTTGCTGCGAGAGTTTATACGATTTGGTGGAATGTCCGGTATCACCATTAACTGGTCCAAATCGCAAGTATTTCCACTTACTGCAGCTGCGAAACCTTTCCGCATGGACTACCCAATAGAGTGGTGTACTGAACAGGTGAAGTACTTGGGGGTACAGGTCACGAATGACCGTACTGAACTCCTGCGTAGTAACTATGGTTGTGTACTAGATCATGTCACAAGCTGGATAGCCTTGCCCCTCACACTGGCAGGGCGTATCTCGCTCATCAAAATGGTCATCCTTCCTAAATTTTTATATCTCTTTTTAAACATTCCCCTATACCCTGGGCGACCTTTTTTTAAAATGCTGAGAACAGAGCTCATACGCTTGGTTTGGGGAGGCAAGCAACCACGACTACAGTGGGAGATCCTTACTCGGCCATACTCGCAAGGAGGCTTTGACGTGCCGAATTTGAATTGTATTATTTATGTGCACAGGCGCATTTTGCGCATTACTGGTTTCACCCTCCCAGGTACACACCCCAGGTTGCCACAGAACACTGGCTGGCACATCCAACTCCATTAGATGGGATAATTCTAGCTGAACCTAAAAACAGGGATGAGGGGCCGTCTTCTGTAGAGTGCACTGTTAAAGCCTGGCAGCGCCTCCTCCAAATACTCAAGGCACCGATGCTTTATTCTCCAGCACTCCCACTCACGTACCACCCGCTGGTGCCCCTGTTAACAGAGGGAATCTTCGCCAAGACTAAATCCAAATTTCAGATTCACAACTGGGGGGATCTTTACCTGAATGGCACCTTTAAAGACATGGCACAACTTTTTAAAAATGCACAAGCCTCCTCTATGGATATATTTCTCTATGTGAGGCTGAGACAGGGCATGCGAGAATACACACCATCATACCCCAAAGAACCCCCCACAGTAGCACCTCTACATCAGGTACTGCGCGCCCCTGGAGCTTCCCATCTGGTGTCGACACTATACCATAGTATATATACATCCATCGATTATAATACCTGCCCAGCTCGTGCCAAATGGTGTATGGAGCTGGGATGCGATATTACAGACCAGCAATGGGATTACTGCTGTAAGCAGACAGAACTGGTCTCCTCGAACAGCCGACTCCGTATTACACATTATAAATTCCTACATCGTACATATTACACTCCGGCCAGACTGCACTGATATGGCCTGCGAGACCATGCACGTTGTGATAGATGCAAAACGGATAACGCGGACTTCCTACATCTGGCATGGTCCTGTGGGGCAGTATATTTGTACTGGCAGCAGGTATTCGAGGCCTTGGCACATATGACCCTACTAGAAATACAGATGTCCCCGATATTAGCGTTGTTGGGGTACACCGAGATGATCCCAACTGCCCAACGTAAATTCGTTCAATTTAGCATTGTATTGGCCAGACGCAGGGTGGCCTGTAGATGGGGCAGGGGAAGGGCTCCAAAATTTAAGGAATGGCTGGGCGACCTCATCCTGTGGCAGGAACAGCTGAATACATACGCTGAATTGCTTCCAGCAAACTCCAGACCGCGAGATATATGGGCCCCCCTCACCATGTACCTGATAGAACACCCACTCTCATTGCAGGCTGACACAAACTCAGTGCCTACATAACTGTGTTAATAACAATCAATTATATAGTTGAACTGTACCCCAAGGTTGTTATCTATGCTCATTTTCTTTTCAGGACGAAGCAATAATTCACCTACTTGTATATGGACATGATTGTATGCAGGCCCTCTGTTGGAGTTAATAGATCCCTTACAGAGCCGAATCAGAGTTTCATGCCCCAAATACACATAATGCCCTTGTATAGGAAATATTCCTTTGTTTCTTAACATATGTGATGTAATGTCGTGTCTAAATGACTGTGATTGTGCTGGATTCAAAATTTGGAAATGTTTGTTATTGCTGAATAAAACCTAAATAAATATATATTTTTTTAAAATACAGCTGAGGCATGCCCTAAGGTCTCATGTGAGCATAGGAGAACAAATGCCAGAAGCAGCCCCGCATGAAGACAGAATATTGGTGGACCCGATACTGTATAAGGCAACCTCTCTTATCTATAAAAAAAATTATGGATAATGCTCCAGACCCCTTTTTAGCTCTTAGGGAAAAGTGGGAATCCTAGAAGAGAATGACTGGCTGGCAGCTATACAAAGCGCTATAGAGGAGGCCATAGGGCACGTTTTAGATTGAGCCAAATTAGAATTATACACAGATCTTATACAACCAGGTCGAGACTTTACAAAATGGGCAAATGCGACTCAAACACGTGTGCAAGAGGTTGTGGGGAAGAAGGCACATTCTTTCATACACTATGGAGTTGCCCAAGGGTGCACCGATTCTAGACCTTAAGTGTTGCAATAATATCTCAGATTGTGGGACTGAATGTCCCAACGGATGCTCGTTGGCATATATTATGCGTCACAGGAGACACCAATTGGCCAAAATACGCTAAATTATGGCTGATGTTGGCAGGTGTGGTAGCAAAACAAAATATTGCCAGAGCATGGGGGAAGTCGCAGCCACCAACAGTGAGAGAGTGGAAACAAGACCTTGACTGGTGCTGTGCGGCAGAGAAGATAATTTATCAAAGCCGGGGCTGTCCCCGAAAGCGGGACAAAGTGTGGGGAAAGTGGGTTCAATATAGAGGTTTGTAGCCACCGGGTCTTTAACAAGTTGTAAATATAGGAAGTTGTTGTTGCCGGGTGGGTATAATGAAGGATGGTCTATCAACTGATCCAGACTTGGGATATGTGCTAGGAGGAAGGGATAACTGCCACTGTTGGTCAGAGTATACAAATGACCCACTGTCTGTGTTGGTGATACTGTATTATACATGAATATATTTAATAAAAAAGAATAAAAAAAAAAAAAAGAATTTGGAGACCGATTGGTATATGGGAATTTTGAAAAGAAAACGTGCCGCTGTGTTTTGGTGGGTTTGAAGTTTATTTAGAACATGTTGATGGGATTTTAGATAGAGACCATTACAATAATCAGTCTTAGAGAGAATAAGTAACTTAACTAAAGATTTCTGTAAAGTGACTGGAATGAAAGATAGAATTTTTTTCACCAGGCGGAGTGTGTAGAAGGCAGAAGACGTGACAGAATTGGCCTGGTCAATATAGGATAGTTTGTTATTTTTTTATAAAACCTTTATTTTTAGTTTGAACAAATATCGCAGCAATCATAGGAATACAGATGTCGAAGGCATACGATCATCCACACCTGATAGTTTTTTCTCTTACAATTCTAATGACAATAGCGATGGAACAGTAATTAATAATACATTTGAATGCAAGGGTTAAGTACATGCCTCTCACTTATCGTACTTCACTTTTCACTCACCCTCCTCTTCAGGCATACCCCCTTACTGTCTGATTCATGCTGATCACTGGCAGCAAAATCTGAGGCAAGGACAGCATTTCACAGCTCACGCCATTCACTTAGGTCCTCCTGCAGTTTATCATCCCTACTGCTTAGCTTCATGTGGACTTCTTCCGCCAAGGTCCATTTGTGTACGATCCTATGCCATGCGTTTATATCCGGGGCTCTCAGTCCCATCCAAGATAAAGCCACCCTGTGCTTAGCTAGCACCATCAACAATTGCAACAGCTTGTATGGAATTTTGCACTTCCTGAGTTTCTTGATGTGGCCCAACAAACATTGCAATGGCACTTCCTCGATATGAAAGCCTGTGCTCTCTTGCACCGTCTCCACCACCTGAGCCCAGAAACGCCTCTTGCCGAGGCATCTCCATGCTAAGTGTAGACAATCCGCCCCCACCTCATCACATCAAGGACACGTATCGGGTCGGGATAATGCGGTGTAGTCTCACCGGTGTTAAGTAGGTGCGGTGTAAAAGATTGTAATGTACCCATTTAAATCGCACATTACAGGATACTGTGTGAGTAAGCGCACTTATGGCTGACCACAATTTGTCATCCAGGGGCTTAGCTAAGTCTGCGTTCCGAGCCGTTCTTGCCCTAAGAGAAGGGCCGGTTGAGTCCATCCTCATCGCATTGTATAGGAGCAAAATCAGCCTGAGCCCAGAGCCACAGGTGAGCAAGATATCTAGGGTGTGAGTTGTCTGCGGTATATCAGGGTATGTGGGCCAGGTTGCTTTGGCAATTTCCATCAGATCAGTGTAGTGTAGATAATGCCCATGACACTGTGCAAAGTCCCCACATGCCTGCTCATATGAAAAGAATGTTTCACTCGGGTAGAGATCAGCTAAGACTTTGCACCCCCCCTTCCCTCCACAACTGAAATGACATATGTGTGCTCATTTCCCACATTGGAGCCATCTAGGAAGCTTCCTATGAAACGGGGCACGTCACAGGACCGTCTCCACATATTGCTGCCAGATACTTTCAGTGTGACGAACTATATAGGGCATATCGTCCGAGACTCTTCTACCCTGCATCAAAGCCACTGGGAGCTTATCCGGTTGAACTCGTCCCACAAGCAGTCTTTTCGCCCAATTGTCTCCGTCGTCTAACCAACGGGATGCATGCTGTAAGTGCGCCGCGTAATAATATAGGTCCAGTTTAGATGCTTCCAGATACCCCTCCTCATAGCGACGGGTCAGTGTATCCAAAGCCACCCTGCTGTGACGTCCCGCTCACAGCAATGTCACAAGCACAGAGTTCAGTTGCTTGAAGATCCGTCTGGAAACTGGGCACAGTGAATTTTGTAGTATGTACAGGCAGCACGGCAGCACCGCCAATTTGGACACCGAAAGTGGCAACGAATTACAAAAGGTCACGAAACCCCACAGCGCATCTATGACCCTGTCCACATTAAGGTGCATCAGCTGGGTATCCTCAAGCGCCACCTGCACGCGAAAGTATCTAAAATGCGCCAGTTCCCAGCGTAACCTGAGATCAAGGAGACTCCCCAGAGGCAGGGTGGCCATGCGTGCCAGAGGGAATAGCAAGGATTTGTGCCGATTAAGATGCAGTCCAGAGTATTTCCCAAAGTCCTCCAGGTGCTGAAGCAGCCTTGGCAACGCCATGCGAGGCTATATAAAAAAGGGCGTAGTCTGCATACAGAGATATTATGTGCGATGTTTTGCCTATCCGGATGCCTCACTATTCTAGGTCTCTCCGCATCCACACCTCCAGCAGCTCGATTGCAAGAGGAAAGAGCAGCAGGAGAGCGGGCACCCCTGACTCGTTCCCCGCTCTAATGACCACACCTCCGATTTAGTACAGCCCACAAGGACCCACACACGTGGCTCAGTATACAGTATTTTAACCCATCAGCAAAACTGTGGCTCAAAGCCCACTGTCCTCAGCACTTCCGACAGGTACCCCAATCAACCGTGTCGAAGGCTACTGCAAGGTCTATCGGCATCAAGGCCAGCTCCTCATCTCTGTATTTCACCTCATGCATGATGTGTGTCAACCGTCGTAAATTCATGCCAGTGTGACGGCCTGGCATAAAACCACACTGGTCCTCATGAATCAATCGGGCATGTGCGGGGCTACCCGTGTTGCCAGCAGTTTACATAGTCTTTTAACATCTGTGTTTATCATAGTGAGCGGGCAGTATGAGGCCGGATCCAGTCCAACCCCTCCCGGTTTTAAGAGCATGCATATCTCTCCCTCTATCATGGTGGGGGGTAGAATTCCATGGTCAAAAGACTCCCTATATAACTGCAGTAGTGCCTGCACCACTGTGGCCGAGTACGCTCGGTAAAACTCAGTCAGGAACCCGTCTCCTCAAGGGGCCTTGGCCCCCAGGAGCTTCAGTAGAGCTTCCCGGATTTCTTCCAGGGACGACTGGGCATCCAGTTCTTTTGAGCCTAGTGGGGAGAGGCATGTCAGAGCCAAAAATCCGCGAAATCGGTACATATCGGTCCTCCCGGACCGCCGGGTCCACTGTATATACTTTCTGTAGGTGTTATTGGAACACCTCCAGAATTGCAGCCCTGGAGTGCACCGTCTCGCCTATCCGGATGCCTCACTATTCTAGGTCTCTCCGCATCCACACCTCCAGCAGCTCGATTGCAAGAGGAAAGAGCAGCGCGAGAGCGGGCACCCTTGACTCGTTCCCTGCTCTAATGACCACACCTCCGATCTAGTACAGCCCACAAGGACCCACACACGTGGCTCAGTATACAGTATTTTAACCCATCAGCAAAACTGTGGCTCAAAGCCCACTGTCCTCAGCACTTCCGACAGGTACCCCAATCAACCGTGTCGAAGGCTACTGCAAGGTCTATCGGCATCAAGGCCAGCTCCTCATCTCTGTATTTCACCTCATGCATGATGTGTGTCAACCGTCGTAAATTCATGCCAGTGTGACGGCCTGGCATAAAACCGCACTGGTCCTCATGAATCAATTGGGCATGTGCGGGGCTACCCGTGTTGCCAGCAGTTTACATAGTCTTTTAACATCTGTGTTTATCATAATGAGCGGGCAGTATGAGGCCGGATCCAGTCCAACCCCTCCCGGTTTTAAGAGCATGCATATCTCTCCCTCGAACATGGTGGGGGGTAGAATTCCATGGTCAAAAGACTCCCTGTATACCTGCAGTAGTGCCTGCGCCACTGTGGCCGAGTACGCTCGGTAAAACTCAGTCGGGAACCCGTCTCCTCAAGGGGCCTTGGCCCCCAGGAGCTTCAGTAGAGCTTCCCGGATTTCTTCCAGGGACGACTGGGCGTCCAGTTCTTTTGAGCCCAGTGGGGAGAGGCATGTCAGAGCCAAAAATCCGCGAAATCGGTACATATCCCGGACCGCCGGGTCCACTGTATATACTTTCTGTAGGTGTTATTGGAACACCTCCAGAATTGCAGCCCTGGAGTGCACCGTCTCGCCCATCGGTGTGAGCAAGGTGGTAGTCAAGGGTGGGGTCTGCTCCCTATGAAGAATCCAGGTTAAAAGGCACCCGGATTTATCCCCCCTTATAGCCTCCAACATACTTCCAGCGTTTCTCGCTTTCTCGCCTGCACCTGCGGGGACTGTGGGGGTGTGAAGCGGTGCAGGAGCACCAGTGATGGAGCAAGGATTCGTAAAGAAAGAGGCTTTCTCAAAAGCAATCCTCTCGTTTAACTTATTAACGAAATACTAACCGTGTCTTGTAATAATAACACGCACCGCAGAAACACGCGTGTAGGCGAAGCTTGCTTATGTGTGTACTAATGAAAATAACAATGAAAACGGACTAATACCGCTTTAAACGGGGAAACTGTTGTGCGCATGCGTCAATTGCATCTACGCAATATGACGAACTAACAATTGGAGGAAAATTCTAGCGCATGTGCAGAAGGCATTAAAAAGGAGTCTTGAAGACTCACGTGCATGGCATCTGCTAAGCCGAAATGAAAATCAGCTATTTTACTAATGCTAATGCTGGGAAAGTATTAATAAGTTAAGAGGGTTAGAGTAGAGATGGGTGGTATACAGTGAAATCATTTATTTGTGAAAGTAACTTTTGTCTTTTTGACTTTATTATTAGTGCGCATTTGGGCCTTTCGAATTGATCAAAGTAAGCTGAGTCACGTGATTTATGCGCAGGCTCACAAGAAAGTTAACCCGGAAGGATGACTAAGGTTTTGTCAGCCGTCCAAGGACGAGAATGATGTGCCCTGAGAACAGAGGGTGAAGAGTTCAGTCAAGAAGACTTATATTCATGATTTTGTAATAATTGTTGCAAGTAAAGTTTGAATATGTATGGGAACGAACAGAAATGAATAAAGTTTAAGGGGATGGGTTTGCAAACAATAGAATGATAGAATAAAAGTGATGTGTAAGCATGGTGTGATGATCATCCCCCTTGCCTGACCAATTAGAATTCGTATTTTTACAATATTGAAACTTTAGTGGGTGGTACATGATGAACGAAGGGTATAATTGAGGTAGTTTAGTTAGTAGGTAGCACTGAAGGATGCAGATGCGGGGAACATGATTGCAGAGCTCGGGATGCTGTCTGAGAGTTTGTGTTGCTGAGATGCTGATGCAGGGAGAGATGCTGTGAGATGCTGATGAAGAAATCGAATGCAGAACCTTCTATCTTAATTTAATTGGGTTAGACAAGAAGATCGCGGAAGTAACACGAGGAGGAAGAGAGTGTCAGAGAGGGGTGTGACGCAGCCGTCGGTATTTAGAGAGGTCAAGTATCCTGTCCTGAATCCTGTCCTGAAGTCTTTGTCTCCTGATCTATCTTGGGGGACCCTCACCAGCCCTTTGGCCAGGGGGTTTGGTCTTCACACCATCCTTGATAATTATTATTTCTTGTCCGTTTGTAGATGTTCTTTTCTCTCTATCCTCTCTTTTCTGAGCATTGTTGTTGCATGAGTCTGAAGTATTTTCCGATTGAAATTACACTCTTATGAATGAGGGTGTTTCGTGCTGAAATTTGAGATGGTTCACATTCATTTAATTTAGATAAAGATTTTAAAACTTCCCGAGTCTGTGGTTATTTTTCTGTAATTTAAGAACAGTTAAGAGTTATGTTCATTATCACCATCAATTAGTTCAACTAATGGTCCATTGACCAGAGGAAAGAACTTTTTGATCAGTGAAAGGTTAGTTAGGAATGTTAAATAACTAATCTTCAGAAATATGAAATTATAAAACTATAAGACTCCAGTGGTCTACTTGATACGGAGTGTGTTGTGATTTATGGGCCCAGGTGAGTATATGGTAGTGGAGTATCTGTTGTTGGTTGACCGCTGGATCAGTTTTCTGGTAGCAGAGCTATGGTTATTATTGACTAGTTTGGTGATAAGTATAGGTTATTGATTATTGATTTATGTTTTAACAAAAGAGTTAGCGTCTTTGTTCTATGTTGTCCAGAATTCCCGGGAAATGAATAGCGGGTGGTGACAGAAGCCATACTACAGTGAGGTTACTTGTCTGTTGGAATAACACTGAGAAGCTAGGTAGGGCTGGCAGCGTTAAACTAGAGACTATTTCGTATAAAAGTGGAGTGCGAATGATAGCAAAAGGGGTTCGCTGGTGAAACTTTGGTCTCATTTCCCAATACGGGTGACACTGGGGGGAGTAGCTGGTTCTCTGGAGCTTGAGTGAAGGGTAAACAGAGGTTTTTACTCACAGTAAAAGAGGAGCAATTCTGAGACTCCAGAATAAGTCAAAAATTCTATCCTTTTGTTTAGTGGAACAGACAGAGTAGCAAATGTTTTTATGTTCTTAATAACAAAGAATTTAATGAAAAGAATTAAGAAATACGTTTTCCGTATTACCTTGTGAAGGTAGGGTCAGTCGCCGGAGTTGTACTGACGTCACAGTGAGCCGCGCTGGGATTGGTAGAAACAGCGGGCGTGTGACAAAAGCAGCCTTGTAAAGGAGGGGTCAGTAGTAAGGTGCAGAACTGACGTCACAAAAGGCCGCGCTGGCATGGGTCAGACCACGAGCGTGAGCCTGAGTTTGATTGGATAATTAGTTAGAAGCCGCGCTAGGATTGGTAGAAAAAGAAATTGTATGCAGAATTCTGATTTGACTGCCAGTGAGAGACGCGCAGATAGAAGATTTCAAGGGGTTGCAGAATACAATTTTATATATCGTTCATATAGGATGTATGGAGAAAAGAGAAAAATGTAATTTATAAAGAAAATTAAGAATTTCTTTAAGAAAGATAAGCCTGTGTTAACTAGGGAAGGAATTCCTATTCCGCCACCGAAGACACCAGCTTCTTTTATGATGATGGAAAGAGGATATCATACTTGCGTGTGGTTGGAAAATTGGATAGAATATACGAAAGGTGATGGAGTGCTAGCGTTTCCTGAAAATGGTACGTTTAACGGGAGAATTCTTCAGAATTTGAGAATGAGAATGAATGATTTAGAACCAAGACCTAGGTTAACTCAATACGAGGCTTTAGAAGAATGGGAGACTGAGTCATATGAACGCGAGAAATGCAGAAGTGGGAGATATAGAGGATTTTTCCCCAGACACTTGCATGAGTCACGCGAAGGGCAGATGAAACAATGGAGGAGAGCTATGGTATCAGAAGGTTTATATCCAGTGTTAATGGCTGAGGAACAATCTGGAGGAAAGTGTAAAGAGAAAACAAAACACTTGAATACAACAGGATATGGTGGATCAGATGATGAGTTATTAGAGGATATTTTAATTAAAAATCCACCACTGTATCAAGAAGCAACAAGTAAGGTTACCCCAAGTGCACCAGTGATAGGAATGCCTTTAACCCCACAAATTTTACATGATACGTCATTTAATAGGGTGCTGCAGGATAATGAGAGAGATGTTTTGAATAAAACAAGAGAAGAATTAGTTCAGAAAATAAGCCAATTAAATTTAAATGCTGAAGCTTTGACAGTACCAGTGACCATTGGTCCGGTAATCCCATTGTATGGAGATAAAAAGACTTGCCAGAAACCACAAACTGTAACAATTCCGTTAAATAGCCCCAGAAAAGAAGTAATAATTACTGATGATCAGGTCAGTGAAAGTGAATCAGTTATTTCACTAATGGATCTCCCAAATGTAGAACCTTCAACTGAAACTCCGAAAAGAGTTACGCCTACAAATTTAAGAGAAAAGAGATCTTTGATTCCAATAGGAACTGGAGGTGCAACAGTAGTTACCCCTGAAGATATAGAAAGATGGGCACAGGAAATAGATAATCGAAACCCACCACCAAAGATGCTAGATATCAGCAGATTGAAAGTGGAATTGGAAGAAATAATAGTGGGAAGTGTGAGCATAGAAAGATTGAACGTTTATAATGATGAGGAGTTATTATTTTTATGTAAGAGCATAACCTGGAGAGCAAGAGTATTTCATGAGAAACTAACAGAAGTCGCTTCAGAGATTGGAATAGATATAGGGAAATCAAAATTGTTTCAGAAACCATATCGAGTGGATTTTACTGACAAGGATTTAGAAAGTGTAAATGCTTCTGGTAAGAGACTACAGATAAAGGAATTAATAAATATTTTGCGAAAATGGGGAGACATTGATAAATGGAGAATTAGATGGATAAGAAAGAAAGAGGAAGTTCAAGCGAGAGAAGCATCATCTGCATTTCCAGTAAGGGAAACAGAAAAGGTTGAGAAATTGTGTCCAATGAGAGAGGTTCCTGGAGGTGGATATGTTCATGTTCCTTGGAGCAGACAAGATATTTTGTCATTTACAAATGATTTTCCAAGATTGAGAGAAAAACCAGTGGAATGGTATAAACAGGTGGAAAGATTTGTGAAAGTTTCAAAGGTCTTATTGAAAGATTTGGATGGTTTATTTGACATTGTGGTACCTGCTGATTTATGGACAGAGTGTAAAATTACAATTGATTGGCCAAGTGAGGAGTATGCTAGAGACTCGAAGACAGGAGCACCCTCAGAGGAAGTGATGAAGAAATATCACCAAGTGATTACATTCTTGAAAGGGAAAATTCCTCCTAAAGAAACAGATTGGGTAAAGATAGATAGGACAACTCAAGAACCAAATGAGTCTGTACATGCATATTATGAAAGGCTACTGCAGGTGTTTAAGCAGTATAGTGGTTTTGAGAATATTGGTGATAAAGATATGGGACATTTTGTGTATCGGTTTGTATATGGTTTGAAACCGGAGATTAGTCAGATGATTCAGCAGCACATGTTGTGTTGGCAGAGTAAGACAGTGGATGAAATTTTAAAGTATGCAAAATATTGCGGAGACGACATTGAGGCGAGGCGTAGAAAGTTAAAGGAGAAAATGATGTGGGCACAAGTAAAATTGGCAGAGCAGCAGGAGAATAAAACAAATACTCAGACTGATAATCAAGTGAAAGAGCAGAGTCAGAATGATCAAGTGGCGAATGGTAGTAAATTTAGAGGGCGAATGAACAGAGAAGAAGCAAAGAAGAAGTTTCCTTGTCATGCGTGCGGAAAGCTTGGACATTGGAAGAACGAGTGTAAGAGTATTCAGAATAATAATGGGCCAAATCAAAATTTAATTCCACAGATGCAGAATGAAGTACTTATGAATCAGCAGCAGCAGGTAGTTTCTCCACAATATCAGGTGCCACCAGCTCCTATGCCAAATTTTGTGAATCACCAAAAGTTCAGTACGAACACCGGATTTCAAGGAGAAGTGGTAAGAATAATAGAACAGTTACACAATATTATTTGCAGAATGATGAGGAAAATTCGGACTTTGTGCAATGACGGTGCCTGAGGGGGAGGAAGAGGAGTGCGTGCTTGGCGCATCCTTGCCGGTAGATCAGTCAGGTCCATTTGTTGATGGGAAAGTGGAAGGTAAAGACATCACTTTTCTATTGGATACTGGTGCTACCCGGTCTACTGTGAGAACAGCAGACATCCCAAACCTCCTCTTCTCGGGAGAGTCCATCCAAGTTGTAGGAGTGTCAAATCAACAGATTAGAACCCCAATCACAAAACCGATGGAGGTGCATATCAGAAACTTTAAAGAAATGCATTGATTTGTAGTTTGTGATTCCAGTCCCGTAAATCTGTTGGGAAGAGATCTATTGTGCAAGATGAATTGCACGATCTATTGTACACCAGATGGTGTCGCTTTCCAGACCCCTGATGAGGATGTCATATACAAAATGATGTTAGCTAAGCAAGGAACAGAAATAGACAAAATGTTTTCTTTGATAACTGAGAATGAATTTCCTGAAGAGTTGAGAGCCACAGTCAATCCAGAAGTGTGGGATTTTACAGGAAAAGATATTGGGCTGATGTCAAATGTAGACCCAGTGAAAGTGACAGTGAAGGAAGGTGCAGTTTATCCAAACACACGACAGTACAAGATGAGTCCAGAAGTGAAAGCAGGAATTATTCCAGAAATTGACCGAATGATTAAACAGGGAATTTTAAAAGAAATAATGAGTAGTCCTTGTAACTCACCAATCATGGGACTTAAAAAGCCTAGTGGTAAATATAGGATAGTGCAAGATTTACGAAAAATAAATAAAATTGTAGTGCCCTGTTGCCCAATAGTGCCAAATCCAGCGGTGATCCTTTATCAGATACCTTGGAATGCAGGTTGGTTTACAGTAATTGATTTATGCCAAGCATTCTTTTCTATTCCTTTGCACCCAGACAGCCAGTATCTTTTCGCTTTCAAGTTTGAGGATCGTATTTTCGCATGGTGCCGAGTTCCTCAAGGGTACACAGAGAGTCCCTCAATTTTTAACCAAATCCTGAAAAAGTGTTTAGAGTCATTAGTTATGCCTGGAAATTCGGTTCTGGTTCAGTACATTGATGACCTACTGGTGGCATCAAAAACACGAGAAGATTGTGTCACTGACACAATTGCATTACTGAACCATCTGGCTGAAGGAGGACACAAGGTGTCTCCAGAAAAATTACAGTTCTGTCGACAAGAAGTTAAATATTTAGGGCATAAAATAGAAAGAGGAGTAAGAAAAGTGACACCGGAAAGAATAAAAATAATCAAAGAAATGCAGCTACCTCAGACACAAAAGGAGATGAGAATGTTTCTGGGAGTGGTTGGGTACTGTAGGCAGTGGATTAACAGTTTTTCCATGCTAGCAAAACCATTGATACAATTGACCCGAAAAAGAGCAAAAGATCCAATTGATTGGAATGATGAATGTTTGGAAGCCTTTGTGAAATTGCGGTATTGTTTGTGTGAAGCTCCTACCTTGGGCATGCCTGATTATTCAAAAGAATTTGCGTTGTTTTGCTGTGAGAGAGAAAATTGTGCACTTTCAGTCTTAACACAGAGACATGGACTGAGCCGACGTCTAGTGGCATATTTTTCTGCCACATTGGATCCAGTGGCTTCAGCCTTACCTGGCTGCTTAAAAGCAGTAGCTGCTACTTGTATGAGTCTGGAGCAAAGTGAGTCAATAGTGATGGGACATTCTGTAAAAGTCTATGTTCCACACTCAGTTGAAATTCTTCTGACAAGAACAAGAACACAACATCTCACACCTAGTCGGCTGACTAAGTATGAAAGAGTGATTTTAGGAGCAGAAAATGTGACAGTAATAAGATGTACGGTCATGAACCCTGCCACATTATTGCCAGACCCATGCAATGAGGAAGTAAGAGATGAAATTGATCATGATTGTTTGGATGTGACTGAATTGTGTACCAAGCCCCGTCCTGACATAAAAGAAACACCATTAAAGGAAGCTGATCATGAGTTATTTGTGGATGGGTCTTGTCTGAGAAATGAAGAAGGAGGATTAAGTGCTGCTTATGCTGTGTGTAAAATATCGGGGGTAATTGAAGCATCCTGTTTACCGGGAGTCAAATCTGCACAAGTAGCCGAATTGGTGGCCTTAACAAAGGCATGCAAAAATGGGAAAAATTGGAGAATAACCATATTTACGGACAGTCAATATGGTTTCGGGGTTGTGCATGATTTTGGCCAACTCTGGATGCAGAGGGGATTTCGGACTTCTTCAGGATCTCCTATTAGAAACAGTAAAAATGTGAAAGATCTGCTGGAAGCATTACAAATGCCTAAAGAAGTAGCAGTTGTTAAATGCGCTGCACATCAGTCAGGAAATGACTATGTGGCAGCAGGCAATAGATATGCTGGCCAAATTGCTCGATATTGTGCGAAAAATACAATGGCAATAAACAGAAAAATTGAAACGGGTGAAACCAGCTGCCAACTTATGTTTTTCTCAATACCAGAAACATGGGATGAGATTAGACAGTTGCAGGAAGAAGTTGAGGAAAAGGAAAAAGAAATTTGGATAAAATCAGCTTGTACAAAAAGGTCGGAAGATGAAGTATGGGTGTACTTAGATGGAAGACCAGTCATGCCAGATTGTTTGCTCTCTAAAATGGCAAGAGTTTATCATGGAGCAACACACATAGGGAGAGATTCAATGATCAGATTATTCAGACAGAGTTGGTACAATCCGAAGTTCAGGGTAGTCGCAGAGAGCCTTTGCCAAAGATGCTTAACCTGTCAGCAGCAAAATCCAGGTAGGAAGACAGTGGTTAGTTGGGGAAAAATTGGAAAGGCAGAAGGACCCTTCACCAGGTTGCAGTTAGATTTCATTGAGTTGCCTCCTTGTAATGGACTAAAGTATGTACTTGTCATAGTGTGCCTGTTCTCAAGATGGGTGGAGGCATACCCCACCAGAAGAAATGACAGTCTTACAGTTGCTAAACTATTGTTGAGGGAGTTGATTCCTCGTTTTGGTTTTCCAGTCACTTTGGAATCAGATAGAGGACCTCATTTTAATAATGAGATAATTCGATTAATCTGTGCTGCATTTAACATTGAACAAAAACTGCACTGTGCTTATCGTCCAGAGGCTTCTGGAATAGTTGAACAACTAAATGGCACAATCAAGTCAAGATTAGGGAAAGTATGTGCATCCACAATGCTGAAATGGCCAGATGCATTACCTCTTGTACTGATGGGTCTCAGAAGTATTCCTGACAGAAAGTCAGGAATGAGTCCACATGAGATTCTCATGGGAAGGGCAATGAGACAAGCATTTATTCCTGGAAATAAATTAATGACTATAACTGATGTTCTGGTATTGGACTATTGCAAAGGATTGGCTGAAATGGTGCGTTCTGTCTCTCACCAGGTTGGAGAAGACGCAGTTGAAAGACAGCCAGACCAAGCACATGATTTGAATCCTGGAGATTGGGTGCTAGTGAAGAAACACGCAAGAAAGTCATGTCTAGCACCAAGGTGGGATAAACCGCGTCAAGTCATACTAGTCACTACCACAGCAGTGAAGTGTGCAGGTTTGCCCAACTGGATTCATGCTAGTCATACCAGAAGAGTTCCGAGCCCATCAGAACAACAAGAGCAACCGCTGACTGAACAGGCTGAAACGTCAGAAGTTGAAAGCTGTGAAATTGAAGAGTCTAGAGTGATAGATTCTGAAAGACAACTATATGACGAACAGCCAAGTACAAGTCAGGAAGATTGGATACCAATAATTGGAATACCTGATGATGCTGTCGAAAAAAGAAGAATAACAAAACTGAAAAGGCAGGAAGGTAGACAGGGAAGGACAGGGGAAGAAGAACACACTCAGGTCGAAATAAATAAAGACATTCAGGAACCTGAGGAGGGAAAGGCAGAATTAGAAGAACAAGTTCAGGCAGAAGAAGAAAAACAATCTGAAATAAGACCTGAACAGGATAAGATAGATCTAGAAGAACAAGTTCAGGCAGAAGAAGAAGAACAAATTATAATAAGACCTGAACAGGTGCAAGTAGAGGAAGGTCCAAACACAGAAAATAAAGAACAAGGACAGATTGTGCCTAGATTAAGTGAAAATAAAAGGACTCTAGAAGGAGACAAAGAAGGTGAAAGGGCAGTTCGGGTCAAAAGAGTTAGAAAAGGAGATAATTGGCCAGAAGGAGTGAAGAAATTAAGATATTATTTGAGAAAATCAGAAAAGAAACCAGAACAAGTAAACGAAGTTACGAGTCAAACGCAACCTAAACAAACCTTAGTAAAACTTACACGAAGAAGCCCAAGATTGAGAAATTTAAATAGAAAATACAAGGCCCCTGAGTGGACCTACGTTATACTCGAAGAATTTGAAAACTTAGATTTAAGTGAAGAAACAGAAAGGGTTCATGTTGCACAGATTGATGAAAGCAAATTGAGACCTCCTTAAAATAAAAAGAAAAATTAAACAGACAAAGAAGGAAAAAGAAAGAAGAAATGTTCTCAAAATTGAAATGGCAGAAGTCGAAGACACAGAAAGACCTAAATGAGGTTTAAAAAGAAGATGTTTTAGATTTGGTTTTTGTAGTATTTTGTTAGTAGTATTAGTATGGTTATTCCTAACAGTAGGAGTACCTATGTTAATGGAAACAAGTGACACAAATAATACAAATACTAATGGAAAGGTAGATGGAATGAAGGGAATTAAAATAGAAATAGGGGTAGAAGATGAGGCGAATTATCATAATAAATCAGACTATAATACGTTTTCAAATGTGTTTACTAAATTGTTATTTCAGTACGTTGATACAATAGAAATTAGTAACTGCTATGTTTGTATGAAGTTACCTTCATCAGTATCAGAGGGGGTGACGTACCACCATATACCTTTAACATATGGAATAACATGTAGTATTTTATCAAGTTTATTTTATGCAACGGGAGACTTCAATATTTTTATTCAAACTTAAATGTAGTGTTTTCGGAATTACCTATTAGAAAGAATATGAATCTAGTAGTTAGTAGTAAGAATGCACAGTTTATGGGTGAATTTTTCTTGACTAGGAGTTCAATAGATCTAGTTCAAGCACATAAGGATAACTTAACATGTATATTACGAGAAGAAGAAAAAGAGTTTTTGAAATTAGTAGAAGAAAGGAGACAGGATTTAACAAAGAAAGCTGCTGAAGAGAAGTCCAATGTACCTCCATGGGCTGAGAAAGAGGGAATATATGCAAAAGGCAAGGCTCATGCTGCGATGTCCCTGGATTTTGTGAAAAGGAGAAAATTCTGCCTCCATAGATTAAAGACAGACTACAATAATAACTACATTGGTTCCAGTGAGTGTGAACACAACTTCCTAATTTTAGGAGGGTGGGGACTAAAAGGGGGAACTGATCCTGTATTTCCAGGGAACAATGCCTATTATAGGTTACCTGCAAGATGGTACGGGAGCTGTTATTTTGGAATAGTTTTCCCGAAAATATACCATGTGGACAGAATCAATGGAATCAATGAAAAATCTAATGAACTAACTCGAAGAAGAAGAGCTAGTTTTTCGGAAATAATAGGAGATATATTTAGTGCATTGATACCCTCAGTTGGAGTCATTCTAAATTCACAGAAAATTCGTAAATTATCAACCATAGTTGATCGTCTTTCTACAGACACTGCAGGAGGATTCTTAATGATTAACACAGAAATGGTTGCAATTAGGTCTATGGTTTTACAAAACCGTCTTGCTCTTGATATTTTATTAGCAAAAGAGGGTGGAGTCTGTGGTATGTTGAAAATTCAACATTGCTGCACTTATATTCCGGAGAAGAGTAAAGGAATTAAAGGGTATATTGAGAATATTACAAGAATGCATAATGACTTGACCCAACTGGAGGTTGACGGTGTATGGGGAAAACTAACAAAGAGTATAACATCAATAGGGAAATGGTTTACTGATTTTGGGAAAGGTTTTCTAGGTCAAATAATATTACCATTAGTTGTTATAATGACAATAGTAATGATATTAATGATTACATATAAATGTTGTGAAAACAGAGGGAAGGGAAAAATACTTTTAGAAAAAGAAGGAAAAGGGAAGAAACGGAAAAGAGAACATGAGAAGATACAACTAGAAGAAATGAAAGGAAAGATATATAAGAAGATGAAAGATTTAGAAGGAAAAGAAGTAACAAATGGAAAAATGAGAAAAGAAATAGAAATTGATATGTGCTAAAGTTGGCATCTGGGATGGGATGGGTAATTTTGTGATGGCTTAAAATGCCATCAGAGAGGGGATTGATGGAGCAAGGACTCGTAAAGAAAGAGACTTGCTCGAAAGCAATCCTCTCGTTTAACTTATTAACGAATTACTAACCGTGTCTTGTAATAATAACACGCACCACAGAAACACGCGGGTTAGCGAAGCTTGCTTATGTGTGTACTAATGAAAATAACAATGAAAACGGACTAATACCGCTTTAAACGGGGAAACTGTTGTGCGCATGACGTCAATTGCATCTACGCAATATGACGAACTAACAATTGGAGGGAAATTCTAGCGCATGTGCAGAAGGCATTAAAAAGGAGTCTTGAAGACTCACGTGCATGGCATCTGCTTAGCCGAAATGAAAATCAGTTATTTTACTAATGCGGGGAAAGTATTAATAAGTAAAGAGGCTTAGAGTAGAGATGGGTGGTATACAGTGAAATCATTTATTTGTGAAAGTAACTTTTGTCTTTTTGACTTTATTATTAGTGTGCATTTGGGCCTTTCGAATTGATCAAAGTAAGCTGAGTCACGTGATTTATGCGCAGGCTCACAAGAAAGTTAACCCGGAAGGATGACTAAGGTTTTGTCAGCCGTCCAAGGACGAGAATGATGTGCCCTGAGAACAGAGGGTGAAGAGTTCAGTCAAGAAGACTTATATTCATGATTTTGTAATAATTGTTGCAAGTAAAGTTTGAATAGGTATGGGAACGACAGAAATGAATAAAGTTTAAGGGGATGGGTTTGCAAACAATAGAATGATAGAATAAAAGTAATGTGTAAGCATGGTGTGATGATCATCCCCCCTTGCCTGACCAATTAGAATTCGTATTTTTACAATATTGAAACTTTAGTGGGTGGTACATGATGAACGAAGGGTATAATTGAGGTAGTTTAGTTAGTAGGTAGCGCAGAGGATGCAGGTGCAGAGAACATGATTGCAGAGCTCGGGATGCTGTCTGAGAGTTTGTGTTGCTGAGATGCTGATGCAGGGAGAGATGCTGTGAGATGCTGATGAAGAAACCGAATGCAGAACCTTCTATCTTAATTTAATTGGGTTAGACTGGAAGATCGCGGAAGAAACACGAGGAGGAAGAGAGTGTCAGAGAGGGGTGCGACGCAGCCATCGGTATTTAGAGAGGTCAAGTATCCTGTCCTGAATCCTGTCCTGAAGTCTTTGTCTCCTGATCTATCTCAGGGGACCCTCACCAGCCCTTTGGCCAGGGGGTTTGGTCTTCACACCATCCTTGGTAATTATTATTTCTTGTCCATTTGTAGATGTTCTTTTCTCTCTATCCTCTCTTTTCTGAGCATTGTTGTTGCATGAGTCTGAAGTATTTTCGATTGAAATTACACTCTTATGAATGAGGGTGTTTCGTGCTGAAAATTTGAGATGGTTCACATTCATTTAATTTAATTAAAGATTTTAAAACTTCCAGAGTCTGTGGTTATTTTTCTGTAATTTAAGAACAGTTAAGAGTTATGTTCATTATCACCATCAATTAGTTCAACTAATGGTCCATTGACCAGAGGAAAGAACTTTTTGATCAGTGAAGGGTTAGTTAGGAATGATAAATAACTATTCTTGAGAAATATGAAATTATAAAACTATAAGACTCCAGCGGTCTACTTGATACAGAGTGTGTTGTGATTTATGGGCCCAGGTGAGTATATGGTAGTGGAGTATCTGTTGTTGGTTGACCGCTGGATCACCAGGACAAAAGCGGAAGAGGCGTCCCGCAGCGCGGGAGCCTCTAACATACCTCCAGCATTTCTGGCTTTCTCGCCTGCTCCTGTGGAGACTCTGGGGGTGTGACGCAGCGCAGGAGCGCCAGGACAAAAGCGGAAGAGGCGCCCGCAGCGCGGGAGCCTCCAACATACCTCCAGCGTTTCTCACTTTCCTGCCTGCACCTGCAGGGACTGTAGGGTAGTGACACGGCGCAGGAGCACCTGGACAAAAGCGGAAAAGGCGGCCCGCAGCACGGGAGCCTCCAACATACCTCCAGTGTTTATCGCTTTCTCGCCTGCACCTGCGGGGACTGTGGGGGTGTGACGCAGCACAGGAGCGCAAGGAAAAAAGCAGAAGAGGCGTCCCACAGTCCGGGACGTGCCCAGGCTCGGCCCAGGCGAAGACCGGGCCAAGACGGGCCTGTCTTAGCCCGTCATAGACCGGCAGAGGCCGAGCTGGGCCACCCCCTTTCTTCTAGACCTCAGACTGCGGAGCGCTCTAAGACAGTGAGAGGGCATTCCCATTCTTGTTGACTGCAGCTTTGTCTGTCCCTCTGCCCTGTTGGTTTCTTTTCCCTGGGCTTCCCAGATTGTAACACACCTATCTCCACTCACGGGAGGGGGCCATTGTGTAGAGCGTGGAAGCATCCGTATTCACACCCCGTCCTGTCCCCGGCAGCGCGCTTGGTCAAGAGGTTCTGTCAGTAACCTCCATAGGAAGGCTGTGTGGGTTTGCTCTTCTGGATCCCACCCTGCTCCCTTTAGTCCCGTGAATTTGAGGGGCATAAGGAGGATAGAGGGCCGCCAGTGGGTCTTCTTTCTGTGTGGCGAGATTTGCTCTGATCAGGCCCTGCTTGCCCTGTATGCAACAACGCTCCCACCCTCCCTAGCTGGGGTGGGGCGCGGTCCCCCAGTCAAAACTTGTCGGCATTTTGGAGTGGGAGGGACCTTATTGCTGCTTAACCCCACGGAATTCTCTTGCTGTGATTTCTTGCTGCCTCTTTTTGGCTTGTGACCTTGGGACTCGGAGAAAAACCCTAGCTTCGCAAAGTTATAAGAGGTAAAAGCCCATCACATCATTGCGTCTTGCCATTGCCCCTCGCCCCACACTATATCAGTAACTTGAGCTGACCGAATCATGGGCAAATGGATAACCACGCCTCCCTTAAAACCCACTGGCACCACTTTGGACGACTTCCTTCAAAAAGCTGTGGGGGTAATTACCAAGGAAATTGAGCAAGCAGAACGGAGACTCTCGCTAGCCCCTATTGCTGTCCTACCCCCTCCAGCCCCTGCAGACGCTAATACAGATCCTGTTGGCATGGACACTGAGCAAAGGACTCTAGTACCACTCTTGCCCGTTGTGACAATCAGGAATTGTAGGAGAGTAGGATCTGCCTCTTATGTTGCCCCTACTTTTTTTTCTGATGTTTACACTGGTTTCTGGCTATAGTCGGGCTGGGTCCCTGCCAATCAGGGCCCCAGCCTCTCTGTTCTCTCTAAACGACTTGGAGTGCACTCTAGGTGCACTAGTGATTGGATACTGTGGTACCTTATGAGTCCCTAGTATATGGTACACTTAGGTACCAAGGAGCATAGGTACTTCACAGGCCTACCAGGGGCTGCAGCATGTATTATGCCACCCCTGGGAATCAGACTAAATCCGACACCACAGGCCTGCTACTGCAGCCTGGGTGAGGTGGTGCTAGCACTCCTCACTGAGATATAGGTTCCCTATATCTCTCCAACACACACATATAACCCTATCAGTCACCCCTAAGGCAGGCCCTATCAATCCTGAGGGCAGGGTGCTTGGCTTCTATGTGAGGGGTGCCTCTGCCTGAGCAGGGCCCCTCTGCAGCTCTCAGAGTCCATTCTCTGGTGCTGTTTGTGGATGCGGTTAAACCATATACTCTTAAAGTGCATTATATCCTCGCGGTAGAATGCTAACTTTAGTATGGCTGCATCAAAACATGTCGTGTTTGGTGTCAAACATCTTGGAATACTACCCCCCGCCAGTCCTGGCGGCGGGGAGTAGCATTCGACCCTTCTAGAGGATAGACATGTACCTACTGTGGAAACACGGTACAATCCTGAAGAGCCCTGGCATCACAAAATGGATGCCACCAGTCACAGACACTGGGCTGCCCTCCTGCTGATGACCGAAACTCGCAGTGGAGGAAGCCCAACAAAGGTATCCTGTCACAGGGAGGTGTAACCACCTCCCAGACAGGAGTTTAGTGTATTCGGGCTGGGCGGGTGCACTCTTAGGGTGCTTTGAAGTCCTGCACTGGGGGAGCAGAAGGCTCCTCTGTGCATATGCCAGTTCAAACCGGCTCAGGGGCTACCTGCCCCTGCTCTGGCGTGAAACTGGACAAAGGGAAGTGGGTGTAGCCACCCACTCCCTTGACCCTCCCATAGGTGAGGTCATAGAGCTAGTCCCTCCCTTCTTTACAGTATAAGATAGGGAACCCTTGAACTTGTAAGTTAGATATCCCTGGACGACGCTCTGAAGAAGAATCCTGGCCCTTCGACGTTCCACTACCTTTGGAAGACAGAAGAATCTCCCTTTGAGTCAAGGAGTGACTCCCTGCTTGGCAGGCACCAAAAACTACAAACAACGGTCGCAAACCTACGCCGCTCCACCGGAGTCCGAAGTCCCTGCAGCCCAAGAAGTGGATTTCCTGACTTCTCCAAGGCCATCGTGAGTCCCCAGCGAAGCTGAGGCAAGTGGACCCCACGAGTGACGAGGAACCGCGACCCCTGGGTACCGTGTACTATGGTCGAGTGCAACCCCTCCACAACGTTCTAAGAACCTGTGCTTTGGACCACGTCTGGTCCCAGCCTCCAGCAGGAACTCCTCCGAAGATCAGCGGCCTACACCGTCCCGAGTGACCGTGGGCCCCTGTTGAGTGAATCCGACCGAGGCGTCTTCGCGATCCCTTGCCAGCTGGCCCGTGGGTCCCCTGAAGACTTTTCCTAGAAACCAGAGGGCTCCCCTGGTTGCTCCAGGCCTGCCCTGACTTACCCTTGCTGGGTGGGTCCTTCAGACCTTGCTGGTCTGCGCCATTGCCTTTTCACACTTTGCACGAGACTTGCTGTTACCAAGGCCTGTTGGCTCCAACCGAGTTGCCGACACCACCGTAAGCTGCAGACATCGTGGGACACGCCGAATCCAGCTCCTGGTTGTCGTCGACGCCTCCTGGACCTCGTGGCTGAAGGAGTCAAGGCAACCGTGAGCGACCTGAATCCTGCGGCGACGGTGGGCATTCATCTTCCCTTGCCCCGAGTCACTGCCAAGTGACTTTGAACACTGTCCCCTCTGCTTTCAGGTCCTCCTTCTACCGAATCCAGGCTTGGATTCCACGGATCACTCTTCAAATCATCACAAGCAGCAAGTCTTCTTTGTTCGCCATTAGAAAACAGCGCCGCGACCCGACACCAAAGGACACCTGTACACCCGGCTTCCCTGGGTGAGGGTAACTCCAGCACTACGGTGCTCCTGTGGGTGTGGGCCCTAGAACTACTACCCTGTAAGTGACTTGCTTGTAGGTTCACCAGAAGTATCCTAAAACTCTTATTTTCCCCGTGCGATTCTCGCACTGACTCAGTACAGGGTTCGCGGCTGTGTTAGAACACACCGCATCCAACTCCCTAGTAAATCTACCAGTAACCGCGTCCTTCGACTCGGACTGACCGATCGGTGTGTTCGCCTCGAACACGCCAGGAGCCTGTAACATTGATAACTCAATCGCGTCCGCTTACATAGACTCGTACAGGACTCGCACTAGTGTCTGATCACCGCGTCCGTCCCCTGTGGGTCTCCTACAACTACCTGGGTGGTTCTCTGGGAGTCCTCGATTCTATGTGCCCTAGACCCGGTCTAGCCAAGATAAGATTGTGATATTTACTGTGCTAACTTATTCTGATAACAATTGACTTGTACATATGTTCCTGACTTCTAATCTCATAAAGAGATTAGTAGAGAGTGTTTATTAATAAATACATATATATTTGATATATATACCTGTGTGGTGTCTTTTCATTTGGTGATTCAAGAGATTGTGTGGTAAAACAAGCTGCTTTACATTCCTTCAAGACTTAGCCTGAAGGCTGCTCTCCACAGCTACCACTAGGATAGCTTTCTATAAAGGTTGTCTTAAACCTATCTACCATAAGAGTCGAATTGTACTGGTGCAAGGTGTCCACTTTAATTAGTGAACAGCATATACCAGGCCAACTTCTCACAGGAATAATGATGATGTCCTTGCCAAAGATAACCGAAATGTGCATGATTTCAATCCTACCTCAGAGGAGAGAAGTCCTCCACAAGTAATAGGGGGGGGGGGAAAGAGGAAGAGAATAGAGGTTGTAGGTGTGAGAAGTTGGCCTGGTATATGCTGTCCACTAATTAAAGTGGGCACCTTGCACCAGTCCAAACGACCCTTATTGATGATAGGTTTAAAGACAACCTTTATTGAAAGCTATCCTAGTGGTAGCTTTGGAGAGCAGCCTTCAGGCTAAGTCTTGAAGGAGTGTAAAACAGCTTGGTTTACCAGATTATAACCTCTTGAATAACTAAATGAAAGGAGAACCACACAAGATATATATAAAATATATGTATTTATTTCTAAACACTAACTACTAATCTCTTTATGAGATTAGAGTTCAAGATACACAGTATCACAGTATTAAAACGACAGTAAATAGCACAATACACAGTGGGCTCCAGGGAGACCAAACCATATACTAAGAAAGTGGTATAAGAACCACAACTTGACTAGACACAGTGCCTAGAGCACGTAGAATCGCTGGGACCCCAAGGAACCACCCAAGGTAGTGACACAGGAGACCCACGGGGGACGTGTGCAGTGTGAGAACACAGCCGCGCGCTCGTAGGATTCAATGCGGAAAGTCACAGTTGGAATTTTAAAGCAAAGGGACACTTAGAAGAGGACTTTGAGCAAACCCCTTTAGACTTAAGGGGTTCTAGGGCCAACACCCACGGGAGCTCCGGAGTACTCGAGTTACCTCACCAAGGAAAGCCGGGTGCATAGGTGTCAAAAGGTGTCGGGAATCGTCGTCGTTTTCAATGGCGATCTGCAGCAAAGTGCTGCTGCCGTGAAGGAGAAAAGTGTCCGGTGTGATGCAAGCCTGGATCGAAGATGTGAAGAACCTGAAAGCAGAGGGGACAGAGTCTGGGTCACTAGCCAGTGACCAGGAGCGAAGCAGCTCGAATGCCCACCGATGTCGGGTGCTTCAGGTGTGAAGGGTGAAGCTTGACTCTGCAGCCACGGGGTCCTGGAGATGTCGATGGCGACCAGGAGCCGGATTCGAGCTGTCCCATGAAGGATGTCGAGTGCTGGGGTGTCGGTGATCAGATTGACTACAACAAGCCTTGGCAACAGCAACCCACACAGGAAGAGAAGAGATGCTTCTGTGCAGACCAGCAAGGTCCTGGGGACTCACCAGCGATGGAGAGTCAGGGCACGTCTAGAGCAACCAGGAAGCCCAATAAAGTTAGAGTTGCCTTCTTGGGGACCCACAGGTCAACAGACCAGGGATCGCGAAGGGACCTTGAGAGGCATCACAACATGGCGGCCCACGGAACACTCGTTGAGTGTAGGCCTGCAATCTTCGAGGCAATTACTGCTCGGGGTCAGGGCTACAATTAACCCAAAGCTCAGCCTCAGGTGTCGCCGGAAAGCTGATGCTTCTGCAAATGCTCGCGGTGTCCAGGGGTTCGGGTTGCACAGTCTTCCACGAGGGATACGGGCCTCAGACTTGCTGTGGGCACAGATCGACCTCAGAGACCTAGGAAAACCTACCTCCTGTGTGGCAATATTCTTCGGAGTCCGTCGGAGCTCGGAGATGCCAACCGGTCAGTTGCGTTAAAGGTGCCTGCCTTGCAGGGAGTAACTCCTTTACTCCAAGGGAGATTCTTCAGTCGTCCAGCGTCGTGCAGATCGGTCGAAGTACTTGGTTTCTGTTATCAGAGTTTAGTCCAGGTGTAATCTAAAGTCCTGTAGTCAGGGTTTCCTACTTTATACCCAAGGAAGGGGTTGGACAAACTCTGGGGACCCACCTATGGGAGGGTCAGGAAAGAGGGGTGGCTACACCCATTTCCTTTGTCAGTTTTGCGCCAGAGCAGTGGCTGTGTGCCCCTGCAACCGGTTTGAGCTGGACTATGCACAGGGACACCAAATGTGCCCCCAGTGCAGACTTCAAAGCACTCTGAGAGTGCACCCACCCAGCCCCAATACACTAAAGCCTGCCTGGGAGGTGGTCACACTTCCCTGTGACAGGAAACCTATTGTCCAGGCCTCCCCTGCCAGAGTTTCGTCCAGCAGCAGGAGGGCAGACTCGTGTTTGTGGCTGCAGCATCCATTTTGTGATGCCAGGGCTCTGTTAGCTGGTACCGGGTATACCGGTGCTGTCATGTCTCTCCCTCTAGAAGGGTGGGATCACACTCCCACACCAGGTACTGGTGTGGGGGTATGATTCCAAGGTGGTTGACACCAAACACGACAGTTTTCCATGCAGCCACTCCAAAGTTAGCATTTACCGTTTGGTTATAATGCACTTAAGAGTATATGGTCTGGCTGCATCACAAACAACCCCGGAATGAAGATTCCGAAAGCTGCAGAGGGCTCTGCTCATGCATGGGCACTCTCTCACATGAAACCCAGCACCCTGCCTTCAGGATTTGTTAAGGCCTGCCATAGGGGTGACTGATAGGTTTACATGTGCAGTGATATGGAGAGATATAGGGAACCTATATCTCAGTAAGGGGTGGATACACCACCTTACACAGGCTGCTGTAGCAGACATGTTGTGTCATTTTAAAAGGCTTCCCAGGGGTGGCACAATACATGCTGCAGCCCCTGGTAGGCCTCTGGGGTACCTATGCCCTGGGTACTTAGTATACCATATACTAGGGACTCACAAGGGTACCCCAGAATCCAATTTGGAGTGTACCTAAAGTACATACAGTCAATTTAGAGTAGAAAGCAGATAGACTAGGGTCCTGATTAGCAGGGCCACAGTCTGGCTAAGTTGAAAAACAGTGAAACATCAGAAAAAAGTGGGGGTAACTATAAGAAGCAGATCCTACTCTCCTACACCCCCCTCCCCCAAACGTCAGGACATTAAACTAACCTTGACCAGTTGAGTCTTCATGTTCTAAGTGGAAATATCTGAGAGTCCTTCTGCATTGGCATGGTTACTCCCAGGTCTATGTTCCACTGTATAGTCCATCCCCTGTAGGGAAATGGACCACCTCAAAAGTTTGGGGTTTTCACCCTTCATCTGTTTTAGCCATAAGAGGGGCTTGTGGTCTGTCTGAACAATGAAGTGAGTGCCAAACAAGTATGACCTCAGCTTCTTCAAGGCCCAAACCACAACAAAGGCCTCCCTCTCTATGGCTGACCAACGTTTCTCTCTGGGGGTCAACCTTCTGCTAATAAAAGTTACTGGCTGATCCTGACCTTCATCATTCAATTGTGATAACACAGCCCCTACCCCCAACTCAGATGCATCTGTTTGGACAATGAATTGCTTGGAGTAATCAGGACTTTGCAGAATGGGAGCAGCGCACATGGCCTGCTTCAGGTCATTGTTAGACCTGGCATCCTTGGCGTGGGTCTCCCTTCCATTTTTTTATGATGCCTCCAATGTTATTGATCTGTTTTTGCTGGTGTTAGATGCTTTGGGCACTGTGCCACTGCTATTCAGTGCCACAGTGCAAGTGCTCCCTATGATAAATTGTGTTATGTATTAGTGACTCCCTGATTGGATGATTGGTTTACTTGTCAGTCCCTAGTACAGTGCACTGAGTATGCCCAGGGCTTGTAAGTCCAATGCTTCTGGTGGGCTTGCAGCACTGGTTGTGCCACCCACAGAGGCAGCCTGTAAACGTGTGTCTAAGGCCTGCCATTGCAGAGCCTGTGTGCAGTCTGGTACTGTCATACTGACTGGGCAAGTGCACCCACTTGCCAGTCCCTAAACCTTCCCTTTTCTTCATGTCAGACACCCCTATGGTAGGCCCAAGGGCAGGGTGCATTGTAAGTATAAGGTAGGACATGCCCTGGTGTGTGTGGCATGTCCTAATAGTGAATTACAGCCATTTTCGTTTTCACTATTGCAAGGGTACCTGCTCCCCATAGGCTAGAATGGGCAGTTTGATTATTACACCTTATAATCCTAACTGACCCAGGAACATAGGTAGAAAAACGAATTTAGTATGCCTGAACTCAGGATGATAAATACATCTTTTAGTGAAGTTGGTTTTAACATTCTGTGTTTGAAAATACCACTTTTAGAAAGTGGGTATTTTCTTGCCTAAACTTCCAAGCCATCCTCTGCTGGGTTGTGTATTCCTTGTCTGGGTTTGTGAGTGACAGGGGCTGGGTGGCTCCAGGAGACAGGGTGAGTCAGCACAGGGCTGAATAGAGAGATCTGCATCCAGAGTGGAGGGAGGAGTTGCACCTGGGTCTGAATAGGGCTGTGCCTGCCTTCCACAATGCTGGCTCCACCTCCTGCCGGGCGGCTGAGCACTCTGCCCCACATTCTGAAAGGAAGGAAGGAGTCCTGTAAACAAAGTGCTCCAGGACTGACCAAAACTGGTTTGGACTAGGCAAAGGCCTCTCTGCCTTCAGAGAACAAAGATAAACTGTGTATAAAAGGGGACCCAGACCCCTAGGAAATTAGATCACTTTGGGAAACAAGAAGAAACCTTTGCTGAGGAGAGGAACCAGAAGGAACTGAGGAGAGACTATCCCTAAGCTGAGAGTCCTGCTTGGGGGATTGGCCTGCAGTGGTTGCCTGACTGCCAAAGAAAGGAGAAAGGACTTTGTGTGCACTTTTATTCAACTTGTGAAGGATCTCCAAGGGCTTGAGAAAGAGCTTGCCTCCTGCTGAAGTCTCAGGGACAGCAGACTTCAACCCCCAGCTCCCCAAGAGTTCTTTGGAAGTGCCTGCTGCTGTTTTGGGCCTTCTGAGGGACTGCGTGTCGCAAGGGCTGGAAGCGCGACTCAAGAGGGAGAAGCGTGTCGCCGTCGCAGCCGCTGCCGTCGCATCGCGGATGTCGCCGCTGTAGCTGTCGCGTTGCACCGCATCTCGAAACGTCCCGCAACCCGACGAAGCGTGTCGCTGTCGCAGCCGCTGCCGTCGGATCGTAGATGTCGCCGCTGTAGCTGTCGCATTGCACCGCATCAAGAGAAGCGTCTCGCCACGAGGAAGAAGCGTGTCGCAGCCGCTGCCGTCGCATCGTAGATGTCGCCGCTGTAGCTGCCGCATTGCACCGCATCAGAGAAGCGCCTCGCATCTACGGAGAAGCGTGCCGCCCGTCGGAGCTGCTGCCGTCGCATCACGGAACAAGGGTGGTCAGCCGCTGCAGTTGTCGCATCGAGCGGAAGCGTCTTGCAACGTCGGAGAAGAGTGTCGCCGCCAAAGCCGCTTTCGTCGCATCACGGAACAAAGGGTGTCGCTGCTGCAGCTGACGCATCGAGCCGAGACTTCTCGCAACATCGAGAAGCGTGCCGCATCAGGAAGAACCTGAGCGTCTTTATTTCTTTGCACCGGATCTTTGCCGCATCTCCATCTCTTCAACAATTTTGTTGTAGAGAGCGTGACGCATCGTAAGGTACATTGACTCAAAGTGTCGCATTTTAAGAACTGAAAGAGAACTAAGCTAAACCTACCATTTGAAGTACAGTATTGTGGATTTTTGTCGTTTATGGTCTTGTGTTAAATCTATATAAAGAATACTTATTTTTATATAAAACTTGTGTGGTGTCCATCTGTAGTGTTGTCACTGGATTACTGTATGTGTTCACAAATGCATCAACACACTGCCTCTGAGATAAGCCTGTCTGCTCGTGCCAAGCTACCAAGGGGGTGAGCAGGGGTTATTTGCGAGTGTACCCCCTACCCTGACTAGGGCGAGGGTCCCTATTTGTCACAAGTACCTACCTGTGCCAACTAGAGACCCCCAATTCTAACATTGGTGGTCAGCGGTAAGGATTCTGGACTTGCATTTGTGACTCATGTACAGTGATTGGTGAACACTACTAGTGAGTGCAGACCAAAACGTGACCACATACTTTTGGTAGATCTCTTTTTCTGGGATTTTCTATTTTTGCCAAGTTCAACCATCATGAAACCAGCATCCATAGCATCTGTTGATTTTGATTGGGAAGAGGAGAAACTAGAATGCTACAATGTGAAACAGCTGAAGCACTTCTGCAAGAAATTTAACGTTGCAATTACCGGGCTCACCAAGAGGGATGAGTTCTACAAGGCGCTGAGGGCCTGGGTAGAAGCAAGGAAAACCCCTGAGAATGAGGAAGGGGATGAGAATGCAGGTGTGCAGCTGGAAGGGCCACCGGGTCCAGGGAAAGAGAGCACCTTCCCCAGCTGGTAGCAGTGTTTCTGCCAAAGGTCTGTCCACAGAAGAGCTGGAGGAGACAGAGAGAAGTAGGATGCATGAGTTGGAGCTGGCCATAATGAATGGGCAATTGGAGATTAAGAAAATGGCCCTGGAAGAAAGAGGATGCAGCTTGAGCATGAGAAAAGTTTGAGGAGTTGGATTTGAAAGCTAGGAGCTTAGAGATTACTCCCTCTGGTGGCAGCACACCGTCAATGCCTGTTGAATATAGGGTGTATATTCCTAAGGATGTGGTCAGAGAGTTTTTAAGAATGATGACATTGGGCAGTGGTTCAAGGCCTATGAGCTCAGCCATGTCTTCCCACCGGGTCCCTGAGAAGGATTGGGGAGGCGGGGGTTGTGGGGACGGTTCCTTAGTGAGGGCGGGACACACTGCTAGATTGCCTTCTGATGTCCATAATTCTTATAGCCACATGAAAGATGCATTAATGTCCAGGTCTGGTTTGACTCCTGAATTGTATAGACAGAGGTTCAGGGGTTGCAAAGATAGAGAACAGTACCTGGGTTGAATATGTCACTTTTTCTGCAGAGCATTGGATGGTTGGGTGAAGGGTAGCAAAGTTGATGATTTTCAGGGGCTTCTTGATTTGATTGCGTGGGAGCACTTGTCAAGTAATTGTTTTCCTGAGCTACGCCAGCACCTGATTGATAGTAGGCTGACTAATCCTAGGAAGCTTGCTGAGAGAGCGGACCGCTGGAGTCAGTACCAGAGGTCCACAAGGGTCACGTGGGAGACTCAGCCAAGAGTGGGCAGGGTCCCCAGCAGAAGAGTGGGGGGACAAGGGGTAAACAGAGGCGTTCCAAAGAAGGCCCCAAAGTAGTCCCCAAGGGAACCAAGGAAAGGTTCCCAGCCTCCCCCAGAAACCATCAGGGGCCCCGACAGGTCCACCTGTTCAAGGGGACCCCTGAGATGCTACAAATGTGGGGACCTGGGTCATAAGGCGAATGATCCCAGGTGCCGCCAGTTTGGAAAGACAGCACCCCTGGTGCAGCCCCCGACAGATGGCTAGTGTAGCCCTGGGTGAGGAGATGGGTGCCCAAGATGGGTGGGGTCCCGCAGAGATGTCCCTTGTCTCATTAGGAGACTGTGAGGTGGTCCCCAGGACCCAGCCGCCAGATAACACTAAGAAATACAGGCAGTGGGTGACCATCAATGGCCATAGGGTGGAGGCTCTTAGAGATACAGGAGCCAGTGTGACAGCTGTCAAGTGTCACCTGGTGTCTCAAAGCAGGTTGTCCCCCATGCATTCTATCCAGTTGTTGCCGCTGACAACACAGAGAGTCACTGTAAGGTGGCTCAGGTTCCCTTTGAGTGGGGGGGGTCTCTGGTACTCTTCAGGTAGCTGTGAGGCCCGCCATGCCTGTTGACTGTTTGTTGGGGAACGACTTGGAGAGCTCACCTTGGGCGAAGGTGGAGCGAAGTGCTCATTTAGAAATGTTGGGTTTGCCTGACTGGGCGTGTGTGACCACCCGGTCCATGGCAGCAAGTAAAGGTGCTCAAGAGGACCTGGAGCCTGAGAGGAGGCCCAGGTACCTGCCGTCACGAGAAGAGGCAGGGGTGCGGGAAACCGGCCCCCAAAGTTCCCACGGTCCAGGAGGAGGCAGACCTTGAGGGGGTGGCCTGGAGCCTACAGGGGAACAGGTAGCTGAACTGGGGGACCTGCCTGAGCTGACCCATTGGCAGCAAGAAGGAGGACCCTCCAGAGAAGAATTCTGCAAGGAGCAGAAAGAATGCCCTTCTCTTGTGGGTCTGCGGCAACAGGCTGCAGACCAGGCCGCAGGTGATCAGTCTGGGTCACATTGGATTTACTGGGAGAATGATCTCCTGTATACTGAGCCTAAGGTTGCTGAGCCTGGGTCAGCCCGTGTGCTGGTGGTACCCCAGCGCTTCAGAGCCTTCCTACTGGGGCTGGCTCATGATGTTCCATTGGCAGGACATTTGGGGCAAGACAAGACCTTTGAGAGGCTTGTCACCCACTTTTATTGGCCTCAAATGCGCAGGAGTTCAGACACTCACTGCAGGACCTGTCAGACTTGCCAGGCAGGTGGAAAGAGTGGGAGGAAGCAAAAGGCTCCTCTCCAGCCATTCCCTATAGTCAGCACCCCCTTTGAACGGGTGGGGATTGACATTGTGGGGCCACTGGACCCCAAGACAGCCATGGGCAACAGGTTCATCCTGGTCTTGGTGGACCATGCCACCCGGTACCCGGAAGCCATACCTCTGAGGACAGTAACAGCCCCTGTGGTGGGACGAGCACTGATGGGAATTTTATCCAGAGTGGGATTCCCTCGCGAGGTAGTGACCAACTTCATTTCCAAATATATGAAGTCCCTGTGGCAGGAGTGTGGGGTAACCTACAAGTTCACCACTCCTTACCACCCCCAAGGAAATGGGTTGGTTGAAAGGTTCAACCGAACCCTCAAAGGCATGATTATGGGTCTTGAGGAACCTATGAGGCGTAGGTGGGACGTCCTCTTACCATGCCTGCTCTTTGCTTACCGTGAGGTGCCACAGAAATCTCTAGGGTTCAGTCCCTTTGAGCTTCTCTATGGACACCCAGTGAGGGGACCTCTAAGGGGCATATCAGCAAGGGCCGGCGATAATTATCGCTAAGCGCACTTAGCGCTAGGATAATTATCGCCGGCTATCGCTGCTTTCTATCGCGGAGATAGCGTGCTATCAGCAACGCTTATCTCCAAAGCGATAGAAATGCAAGCGATAGCTGGAAAACAGTGTGATTATCGCTGGGAAACCAGCGATAATCGCACTGTGACCAGACGACTACCTTGCTGATAGGGCAGGGTGAGTCTTAGCCATGTAATCCACCTCCCATTGGATTACATGGCTAGAGTCAGAAGTAAAGCATGCGTAGGGAAAGTAGCGATAACCGTGGTTATCGCTGCTTCTCTATCGCTATGCTTGTTAGCGATTCCCTTGATAATAGGAGAAATGTCACATAGCAACATTTCTCCCATTATTCTGGGGGGGAGAACGCCCACTTTGCATCTCATTAGAGATGCAAAGCTGGGCGATAAGGAAAGGGCGAAGAAGCATGGATTCACGCGTTAGCGTGTCCTTGCTAATAGGGCGTTAAAATTATCGCCGCTTTTCGTCCGAAAACGGACGCTAAAGCGGCGATAATTTTATCGCCAGCCCTTGTAGATTTGCCCCTAAGTTTGTTCAAAGAAGGCTGGGAGCAATCTTCCAGGAAACCTCCCCAGGATGTATACAGTTACATGCTGGCCTTTAGGAACCAAACTAGGCGTTTCAGGCAACTCGCTGAGGTGAACCTGGAAGCCAGCCAGGAGGAGATGAAGCGGTGGTACGACCAGAATGCCACTCTGGTAGAGCTTCAGCCTGGTCAGAAAGTGTGGGTCATGGCCCCCGTGGAGCCCTGCGCGCTCCAGGATAAGTGGACCGGACCCTTTGAGGTTGTAGAGCGCAAGAGTCCGGTTACCTACTTGGTGGACTTGCGGTCTCCCAGGAACCCCTTGAGGGTCCTGCATGTCAACCGCCTGAAGCCCCACTTGGAGAGGTCCCAAGTGGGCATGCTCTTAGCGACAGATGCTGGGATGGAGGAGGAGACCGAGCCTCTTCCTGACCTCCTGTCGGTGACAGAGCAAGATGGGTCAGTGGATGGTGTCAACCTCTCTTCCACCCTGACCCCTGAGCAACTGAATGACTGCCGCCAGTTGCTGGGACAGTTTTATGACCTGTTCTCCCTGGTCCCTGGTGTCACAGATTGGTGCATCCATGACGTGGACACTGGGGACAGTACACCTGTGAAGCACAAAACTTACAGGGTGACTGACAGGGTGAGAGCTTGCATCAAGGAGGAGGTCTCCAAAATGCTTGCGTTAGGGGTGATTGAGTCCTCTAACAGTCCTTGGGCCAGCCCAGTGGTCCTGGTCCCAAAGGCTGCCGCACCGGGTGCCACACCAGAACTCCGGTTCTGTGTGGACTACCGAGGGCTCAATTCAGTCACCAGGACTGATGCGCACCCCATCCCCAGAGCTGATGAGCTCATAGATCGGCTAGGGGCTGCACGGTACCTCAGCACGTTTGACTTAACGTCTGGGTACTGGCAGATCGCCTTGACTGATGGGGCAAGAGAGAGGTCAGCATTCTCCACACCAGATGGGCACTACCAGTTCTGGGTGATGCCCTTTGGGATGAAGAATGCCCCTGCCACCTTCCAGAGGTTGGTCAACCAGGTGTTGGCTGGACTGGACTCGTTCAGTGCCGCCTACCTGGATGACATCGCGGTGTTCAGCGCCAGTTGGGAAGAACATCTGCGCCACCTCTGGGAAGTGTTGATGGCGCTGCGGAGGGCAGGCCTCACGATCAAGGCGAGTAAGTGCCAGATCGGGCAGGGTTCCGTGGTGTGCCTGGGACACCAGGTGGGGAGCGGCCAGGTGGCGCCCTACAACCCAAAGTTGAAACCATCCTGACTTGGGAACCCCCAAAACCCAGACAGGGGTGAGAGCCTTTTAGGACTCACGGGTTACTACAGGAGGTTTGTCAAGGGGTATGGCAACATTGTTGCACCCTTGACGGCGTTGACTTCAGGAAGCAGCCCAAGAAAGTGATTTGGACTGACACCTGTCAGAAAGCTTTTGAGGCCCTGAAAACTGCTATGTGCAAGGCGCCCGTGCTCCTGGCACCCAACTTCTCCAGAGTTCGTAGTACAAACAGACGCTTCAGAGCATGGTGTGGGGGCTGTTCTGTCACAGATGAATGAGGAGGGCCTGGATCAACCTGTAGCCTTCATCAGTAGGAGGTTACTGCCACGGGAACAGAGGTGGAGTGCTATTGAGCGTGAGGCATTTGCTGTGGTCTGGGCACTGAAGAAGCTGAGACCATACCTGTTTGGGACTCACTTCCGGGTTCAGACAGACCACAGGCCCCTCAGATGGTTGATGCAGATGAGGGGTGAGAATCCAAAGCTGTTGAGGTGGTCCATTTCCCTACAGGGGATGGATTTCACGGTGGAACACCACCCTGGTACAGAACACGCAAATGCTGATGGTCTGTCCATATTTTTCCGCCTTAGTGAAGAGAACTCCCATGGGGTAGGGTAGTTCTCCCCACATTTCAGCTGGAGGGGACACGTGTTAGACCTGGCATCCTTGGCGTGGGTCTCCCTTCCATTTTTTTATGATGCCTCCAATGTTATTGATCTGTTTTTGCTGGTGTTAGATGCTTTGGGCACTGTGCCACTGCTATTCAGTGCCACAGTGCAAGTGCTCCCTATGATAAATTGTGTTATGTATTAGTGACTCCCTTATTGGATGATTGGTTTACTTGTCAGTCCCTAGTACAGTGCACTGAGTGTGCCCAGGGCTTGTAAATCCAATGCTGCTGGTGGGCTTGCAGCACTGGTTGTGCCACCCACAGAAGCAGCCTGTAAACGTGTGTCTAAGGCCTGCCATTGCAGAGCCTGTGTGCAGTCTGGTACTGTCATACTGACTGGGCAAGTGCACCCACTTGCCAGTCCCTAAACCTTCCCTTTTCTTCATGTCAGACACCCCTATGGTAGGCCCAAGGGCAGGGTGCATTGTAAGTATAAGGTAGGACATGCCCTGGTGTGTGTGGTATGTCCTAATAGTGAATTACAGCCATTTTCGTTTTTCACTATTGCAAGGCTACCTGCTCCCCATAGGCTAGAATGGGCAGTTTGATTATTACACCTTATAATCCTAACTGACCCAGGGAACATGGTAGAAAAACGAATTTAGTATGCCTGAACTCAGGATGATAAAATACATCTTTTAGTGAAGTTGGTTTTAACATTCTGTGTTTGAAAATACCACTTTTAGAAAGTGGGTATTTTCTTGCCTAAACTTCCAAGCCTGCCTCTGCTGGGTTGTGTATTCCTTGTCTGGGTTTGTGAGTGACAGGGGCTGGGTGGCTCCAGGAGACAGGGTGAGTCAGCACAGGGCTGAATAGAGAGATCTGCATCCAGAGTGGAGGGAGGAGTTGCACCTGGGTCTGAATAGGGCTGTGCCTGCCTTCCACAATGCTGGCTCCACCTCCTGCCGGGCGGCTGAACACTCTGCCCCACATTCTGAAAGGAAGGAAGGAGTCCTGTAAACAAAGTGCTCCAGGACTGACCAGAACTGGTTTGAACTAGGCAAAGGCCTCTCTGCCTTCAGAGAACAAAGATAAACTGTGTATAAAGGGGACCCAGACCCCTAGGAAATTAGATCACTTTGGGAAACAAGAAGAAACCTTTGCTGAGGAGAGGAACCAGAAGGAACTGAGGAGAGACTATCCCTAAGCTGAAGTGCTGCTTGGGGATTGGCCTGCAGTGGTTGCCTGACTGCCAAAGAAAGAGAAAAGGACTTTGTGTGCACTTTTATTCAACTTGTGAAGGATCTCCAAGGGCTTGAGAAAAGAGCTTGCCTCCTGCTGAAGTCTCAGGGACAGCAGACTTCAACCCCCAGCTCCCCAAGAGTTCTTTGGAAGTGCCTGCTGCTGTTTTGGGCCTTCTGAGGGACTGCGTGTCGCAAGGAGCTGGAAGGGCGACTCAAGAGGGAGAAGCGTGTCGCCGTCGCAGCCGCTGCCGTCGCATCGCGGATGTCGCCGCTGTAGCTGTCGCATTGCACCTCATCTCAAGAAACGTCCCGCAACCCCGAAGAAGCGTGTCGCCGTCGCTGCCGTCGCATCGTAGATGCCGCTGTAGCTGTCGCATTGCACCGCATCTAGAGAAGCGTCTCGCCACGAGGAAGAAGCGTGTCGCCATCGCAGCCGCTGCCGTCGCATCGTAGATGTCGCCGCTGTAGCTGTCGCATTGCACCGCATCAAGAGAAGCGCCTCGCATCCACGGAGAAGCGTGCCGCCGTCGGAGCTGCTGCCGTCGCATCACGGAACAAGGGTGTCGCCGCTGCAGTTGTCGCATCGAGCGGAAGCGTCTCGCAACGTCGGGAGAAGAGTGTCGCCGCCAAAGCCGCTGTCGTCGCATCCACGGAACAAAAGGTGTCGCCGCTGCAGCTGGCGCATCGAGCCGAGACTTCTCGCAACATCGGAGAAGCGTGCCGCATCAGGAAGAACTTGGCGTCTTTATTTCTTTGCACCGGATCTTTGCCGCATCTCCATCTCTGCAACAATTTCGTTGTAGAAGCGTGACGCATCGTAAGGTACATTGACTCAAAGTGTCGCATTTTAAGAACTGAAGAGAACTAAGCTAAACCTGCCATTTGAAGTACAGTATTGTGGATTTTTGTCGTTTATGGTCTTGTGTTAAATCTATATAAGAATACTTATTTTTGATATAAAACTTGTGTGGTGTCCATCTGTAGTGTTGTCACTGGATTACTGTATGTGTTCACAAATGCTTAACACACTGCCTCTGAGATAAGCCTGTCTGCTCGTGCCAAGCTACCAAGGGGGTGAGCAGGGGTTATTTTAGGAGTGTACCCCCCTACCCTGACTAGAGGCGAGGGTCCCTATTTGTCACAAGTACCTACCTGTGCCAACTAGAGACCCCCAATTCTAACAATCATCAAATGCCTTTTGACAGCTAACTGTCCACTGAACTTTCTTTGGCATTCTTTTAGAAGTTAAGTCATTCAAAGGGGTCACTATGGATCCATACCCTTTGACAAATCTTCTGTAGTACCCAGTCAGGCCCAAGAAAGCTCTGACCTGAGTCTGGGTAGTTGGACCAACCCAGTCCATTATGGTCTGGATTTTGCTCTGCAATGGTTGAACCTGGCCTCCACCCACAAGGTGGCCCAGGTACACAACCTGACTCTGCCCTATCTGGCACTTGATTGGCCTTGATAGTTAGGCCTGCTTTCTGCAGGGCCTCCAAAACATTTCTTAGGTGGACCAGGTGATCCTCCCAGGTGGAGCTAAAGACAGCAATATCATTTCGGTATGCTGCACTATAGGCTTCCAGGCCTGTAAGGACTTTGTTCACCAACCTTTGAAAAGTGGCAGGTGCATTTTTCAAAGCAAAGGGCATCACCACAAATTGGTAGTGCCCACTAGGGGTAGAAAATGCTGTTTTGGCTTTTGCATCCTCAGCTAATCTGATTTGCCAGTAGCCAGCTGTCAGGTCAAATATGCTGAGAAACTTGGCGGAGGCCAAAGTGTCTATGAGCTCATCTGCCCTTGCTATGGGATGGGCATCAGTCCTAGTGACTACATTGAGACCTCTGTAGTCTACACAAAACCTCATCTCTCTCTTACCACCCTGGGTGTGAGGTTTAGGCACTAAGACTACTGGACTAGCCCAAGGGCTATCTGAGGGTTCAATCACACCCAAATCCAACATCTTCTGGACTTGCCTGTAAATCTTATTTTTAACAGGCAGACTGTCCCCAGTGTCCACTTCATGAGTGCACCAGGTAGTCTGACTTGGAGTCAGAGAGAACATATGTCTGAACTGATTGAGAACTCTTCTGCAATCTGTTTGCTGCTGGTCAGTGAGGCTGCCGCACAAGGCTACACCATCTACTGATCCATCATCAGGGTTCTGAGAGAGCAGGTCAGGGAGTGGATCACTCTCTTCCTCCTGCCCTCATAAGTAGCCATGAGCAAGCCCATGTCTGCCCTGTCAACATATGGTTTCAGTCTGTTGACATGGAGCACCCTGTGGGGGCTCCTGGGAGTTCCAAGGTCCACCAGATAGGTAACCTCTCCCTGCTGTTCAACAATGGTATGGGGGTCACTCCACTTGTCTTGGAGGGCTGCTGGGGCCACAAGCTCCAACACCCATACTTTCTGTCCTGGCTGATAAACAGTCAACACAGACTTTTGGTCATGCCAGGCTTTTTGTAATTCCTGGCTAGCTTCAAGGTTTTTAGTTGCCTTCTTCATGTACTCAGGCATCCGGGAGCGGAGACCAAGTACATAGTCCACAATATCCTGTTTAGGGGGTTTGAGAGGTAACTCCCATCCCTCCTTCACTAGACACAATGGACCCCTAACTGGATGTCCAAACAGAAGCTCAAATGGGCTGTAACCAACCCCCTTCTGTGGAACCTCTATGTAGGCAAAGAGAAGGTAGGGCAAAAGTATGTCCCATCTGCGCCTAAGCTTTTCTGGGAGGCCTTTAATCATGCCCTTTAAGGTTTTGTTGAACCTCTCAACTAAACCATTGCATTGTGGGTGATAAGGGGTGGTAAATTTATAATTTACTCCACACTCCTTCCACATAGCAGTCAAGTAACTAGACATGAAGTTTGCATCTCTGTCTGATACTACCTCCTTAGGAAAACCCACCCTGGAAAAGATTCCCAGGAGTGCCCTTGCCACCACAGGAGCTGTGGTGGTCCTGAGGGGAATTGCTTCTGGGTACCTAGTGGCATGGTCCACCACCACTAGGTTAAACCTGTGCCCAGATGCTATTTGGGGGTCTAGGGGACCAACAATGTCAATCCCTACCCTCTCAAAGGGAACCCCCACCACAGGTAGTGGTATCAGGGGGGCATTTGTGGTGCTACCTGCCTTACTACTGGCTTGACAGGTAACACAGGAGCGACAAAACTCCTTGGTGTCTTCAGACATATGAGGCCAATGAAAGTGAGGGACAATTCTGTTCCAAGTCTTATTTTGGCCTAGGTGACCTGCCAATGGGATATCATGTGCTGGGGTCAATAGGAAGCTCCTAAACTTCAGAGGTATAACCAACCTCCTGGTGGCTCCAGGCTTGGGGTCTCTACACTCTGAGTAAAGGAGTCCATCATCCCAATAGATCCTATGGGTACCACTAGCACTCCCAGCAGCCTCATTAGCAGCTTGCTGTCTGAGGGGTTCAAGAGAGGGGCAGCTCAGTTGCTCTTGGCTCAGATCTGCCCTGGAAGGGCCCCCTGTCCCCAAGAGCTCAAGCTCCTCTGGGACAGTTCCTTCTTCAGGACTGAGATCATCTCCCTCAAGAGACTGATCTGCTTTCTGAGGCAGGGGGGAAGACACTGCCTTAACCTACTGCTCCTCCTCTTGGGAGGCACCTGGTCCATTATTCCAGAATCCAGGGCCTGTTCAGTTTTAGACATTTTTGCCTGTGACCTGGTCATAGCAAACACATCTGCAGGGATGCCCAACATTTCTGCATGGGTCCTGAGTTCAACTTCAGCCCAAGCTGAACTTTCCAAATCATTTCCAAGCAAGCATTCAACAGGGAGGTCTGCACTTACCACAACCTTCTTAGGGCCAGTTACCCCTCCCCAGGAGAAATTAACAACTGCCAGGGAATGGTCTGTCCTGACATTGCTAGCATTGGTCACTTGGTACATTTCACCAAGTATGATCTGCTCAGGGGCTACAAGATCTTTTGTCACCATAGTGACACTTGCTCCTGTGTCCCTGAATGCCAAAGCCTCTCTTCCATTAATTAAGGGCTGCTGTCTGTATTTGCCCAGATTACTGTGACTCACATAGGAGGACATATCTATGTCTCCATCACAGATCAGTACAGCCTGAGTTGGAACTCTGACTAGGCCAGAGTCCATCTCAGATCCCAGTGTTAACCCTACTACACCCTTATTAGGAACACCACCACTTGGAGCTGAACTAGGGGGAACAGTTGCCTTAGGGGCAATGGTGGCTGGAGTTGAGTCTTTGGTCTTTGTACAATCACTAGTCCAATGGGTTTTCTGCTTACAGACTTCACACCATGGTTTCTTTTGGCCTTTTCCTTTGTTTGATTGGGACTCCCGACCAGATGCAGATTTTTGGGGCCCTTGAGAAGACTTCTGGTCTTTACCCTTCTCCCCACCCTTATCACAGTTCTTAGAATCTTGCTTCTTAGAGTCACCACCTTGGTTCTGAACCTTCTGCCTCACCCTGGTTCTGACCCACTTGTCTGCCTTCTGACCCAATTCTTGGGGAGAGGTCAGATCAGAGTCCACCAGGTACTGATGCAACAGTTGATTTTGACAGTTGTTAAGGATCTGCTCTCTCATGATTAAATTATACAATCCTTTGAAATCACACACCTTACTGCCAAGTAACCAGCCTTCCAGAGCCTTAGTAGCACAATCAACAAAGTCAACCCAGACCTGAGTCTGTGCCTTTTGGATATCTCTGAACTTTAACCTGTATTGTTCAGTGGTTAGGCCAAACCCGTCAATCAGAGCACTCTTCAGGACTTTGTAGTTGTCAGCATCCTCTTCTCTTACAGTGAGGAGCTTGTCTCTACCTTTGTCTGCAAAGGAGAGCCACAAGATTGCTGCCCACTGCTCCTGAGGGACCCTCTGTACCTTACAGGCCCTTTCCAGTGCAGTTATCCATTTGTGGATGTCATCCCCACTCTGGTAGCGAGGGACAATCTTGTTCAGGTTCCTATGGTCATGAGTATGATCTCTACCTCTAGGGACACTGTTGCTGCCACCATGGGGCTCTAGCCCCAACTTTTGTGAAGCTTTCTGAAGCTCCAGGGATGCCCTGTCTAAGGCCAATTGCTCTCTCTTGATTCTCAGCTTAGCTCTCTCAAAATCAAGCAGTTGGCATTTCTTCTCATAAGAGGATGCCCTTTTATGAGAAGCAAAGGACCCTATAGAAGTACCAGAATGATTAGATTGCTGAGAAGGAGATCTTGATCTTCTTGGTAGACTATTAACCCTTCCTGGGGGAGTGAAGAGGGGGCCACTGAGGCCTTCCTCTCCTTCAGGAAGAATTGGATTTTCCAGGTGGGAATCATTTTGATCCCCCTGGCCAGCATCAGAGTCTGGGTCATAGTAGTTTTCACTACCTGGCCTTTCCTCTTCTACTGCCCCACCCAACCTGCCTGCCTCATCAGACCCTGGTGTCTTTCTGAGGTCATCTAACAGCAAAGCCTCTTTGAGGCGTTGAGTGCTTGCATGTCTCCCTGTTTTCAGTCTCCTAGAGGTACACAAATTTTTCAATTCCTGGAATGTGAGATTGTCGTACCTAGTGGGTAAGGAGTCACTTACTTCAGGTCTTGCAGACATTCTAGTGTGGTGTGGTGTATGCACCTACCTACTCTAGTGGGAACTGAAACTCTCTTGAGTTGTACAAAGGGTGTGCTAAGCCCTTGACACACAACTCTAAGTTCAGTAGAACTTACTGTATTCTAAACTTGATTTATATGTACCTATAGTGGTTTTCAGTTAGTCACTTCAAAGAGATTATCTGGTAAAGCAATAGCAAACTTGAATCCAACCGCTGTACATCAATGTGAGAAGTTGGCCTGGTATATGCTGTCCACTACTTAAAGTGGGCACCTTGCACCAGTCCAAACGACCCTTATTGATGATAGGTTTAAAGACAACCTTTATTGAAAGCTATCCTAGTGGTAGCTATGGAGAGCAGCCTTCAGGCTAAGTCTTGAAGGAGTGTAAAGCAGCTTGGTTTACCAGATTATAACCTCTTGAATAACTAAATGAAAGGAGAACCACACAAGATATATATAAAATATATGTATTTATTTCTAAACACTAACTACTAATCTCTTTATGAGATTAGAGTTCAAGATACACAGTATCACAGTATTAAAACGACAGTAAATAGCACAATACTCAGTGGGCTCCAGGGGGAGACCAAACCATATACTAAGAAAGTGGTATAAGAACCACGACTTGACTAAACACAGTGCCTAGAGCACGTAGAATCGCTGGGACCCCAAGGAACCACCCAAGGTAGTGACACAGGAGACCCACGGGGGACGTGTGCAGTGTGAGAACACAGCCGCGCGCGCCGTAGGATTCAATGCGGAAAGTCGCGGTTGGAATTTTAAAGCAAAGGGACACTTAGAAGAGGACTTTGAGCAAACTCCTTTAGACTTGAGGGGTTCTAGGGCCAACACCCACGGGAACACCGGAGTACTCGAGTTACCTCACCCAGGGAAGCCGGGTGCATAGGTGTCAAAAGGTGACGGGAATCGTCGTCGTTTTCAATGGCGATCTGCTGCAAAGTGCTGCTGCCGTGAAGGAGAAAAGTGTCCGGTGTGATCCAAGCCTGGATCGAAGATGTGAAGAACCTGAAAGCAGAGGGGACATAGTCTGGGTCACTAGCCAGTGACCAGGAGCGGAGCAATCGAATGCCCACTGATGTCAGGTGCTTGAGGTGCGAAGAGGTGAAGCTTGACTCTGCAGCCACGGGGTCCTGGAGATGTCGACGATGACCAGGAGCCGGATTCGAGCTGTCCCACAAAGGATGTCGAGTGCTAGGGTGTCGGTGATCGGATTGACCACAACAAGCCTTGGCAACAGCAACCCAGCAGGAAGAGTAAAGATGCTTCTGTGCGGACCAGCAAGGTCCTGGGGACTCACCAAGCAAGGGAGAGTCAGGGCACGTCTGGAGCAACCAGAGAGGCCCAATAAAAGTTAGAGTTGCCTTCTTGGGGACCCACAGGTCAACGGACCAGGGATCGCAAAGGGACCTCAAGAGGAATCACAAAATGGCGGCCCACGGAACGCTCGTTGAGTGTAGGCCTACAATCTTCAGTGCAATTACTGCTTGGGGTCAGGGCTAGAAGTAACCTAAAGCTCAGCCTCAGGGGTCGCTGGAAAGCTGATGCTTCTGCAAATGGTCACGGTGTCCAGGGGTTCGGGTTGCACAGTTTTCCACGAGGGATACGGGCCTCAGACTTGCTGTGGGCACAGATCAACCTCAGAGACCTAGGAAAACCCACCTCCTGTGTGGCAATATTCTTCGGAGTCCGTCGGAGCTCGGAGATGCCAACCGGTCAGTTGCGATAAAGGTGCCTGCCTTGCAGGGGAGTAACTCCTTTACTCCAAGGGAGATTCTTCAGTCGTCCAGCGTCGTGCAGATTGTCGAAGTACTTGGTTTCTGGTATCAGAGTTTAGTCCAGGTGTAATCTAAAGTCCTGTAGTCAGGGTTTCCTACTTCATACCCAAGGAAGGGGTTGGACGAACTCTGGGGACCCACCTATGGGAGGGTCAGGAAAGAGGGGTGGCTACACCCATTTCCTTTGTCCAGTTTCGCGCCAGAGCAGGGGCTGTGTGCCCCTGCAACTGGTTTGAGTTGGACTATGCACAGGGACACCAAATGTGCCCCCAGTGCAGACTTCAAAGCACTCTGAGAGTGCACCCACCCAGCCCCAATACACTAAAGCCTGTCTGGGAGGTGGTCACACCTCCCTGTGTCAAGAAACCTATTGTCCAGGCCTCCCCTGCTGGAGTTTCGTCCAGCAGCAGGAGGGCAGACTCGTGTCTGTGGCTGCAGCATCCATTTTGTGATGCCAGGGCTCTGTTAGCTGGTACCGGGTATACCGGTGCTGCCATGTCTCTCCCTCTAGAAGGGTGGGATCATACTCCCACACCAGGTACTGGTGTGGGGGTATGATTCCAAGGTGTTTGTCACCAAACACGACAGTTTTCCATGCAGCCACTCCAAAGTTAGCATTTACCGTTTGGTTATAATGCACTTAAGAGTATATGGTCTGGCTGCACCACAAACAACCCCGGAATGAAGATTCCGAAAGCTGCAGAGGGGCTCTGCTCATGCATGGGCACCCTCTCACATGAAACCCAGCACCCTGCCTTCAGGATTGTTAAGGCCTGCCATAGGGGTGACTGATAGGTTTACATGTGCAGTGATATGGAGAGATATAGGGAACCTATATCTCAGTAAGGGGTGGATACACCACCTTACACAGGCTGCTTTGGCAGACCTGTTGTGTCATTTTAAAAGGCTTCCCAGGGGTGGCCCAAACATGCTGCAGCCCCTGGTAGGCCTCTGGGGTACCTATGCCCTGGGTACATAGTATACCATATACTAGGGACTCACAAGGGTACCCCAGAATCCAATCTGGAGTGTACCTAAAGTACATACAGTCAATTTAGAGTAGAAAGCAGATAGACTGGGGTACTGATTAGCAGGGCCACAGTCTGGCTAAGTCGAAAAACAGTGAAACATCAGCAAAAGTGGGGGTAACTATAAGAAGCAGATCCTACTCTCCTACAGTAGGATTAGAACATAAACCAAAGGACCATTTACCTGTGACCAAGAGAACCAGGCAAGACCCCGCAATAGGCAGTAGGACTAGAAGGGGCTTGGGTAGAGGGGCCATACCAGAGGGGGTAGACATTCCTCTTAATAAAATCAGTAAGCTAATATCAGAGGCACTGGCCCCCATTTTGGACCGCTTAGGTCATATTGAAGATCAGCTTTCTCTCATGCTACGGGAACTAAATAAGTCACCAGCACGCATCACACTGAGGGACAAGGTTATCCAACCGAGTAGCACAGTTGCCTTACCCTATGATAGGACTGCCCACGAACTAAAACACCCGTTACCCCCTTGGATGGAGCCCCCTGTGAGGTTCCGCTCGTAGATCCCCCGTAAACCCCCTCAATCGTTCCCCCTGGGAAACAGTACCCCCTAGGAAAAATCAAAAGGTGGGGCAAGGGGTCATAAATTCCCGTAGACACGATTTGCCAATTGGGTATAGCCGCCAATATCATAACTCAAATTTAAATTACCCAGTAAATGCACTTCTTAGCAGGGAGGGCGCAAAAGACATACTAAATTTACCACCAGATTGCACCCCCTATACTCTGGTACTAACTGGAGTCCCTCATCTCCCTCCTGGCCGCCAAGAAAACTGCCAAAGCCTCATCAACAAATCAGCCCACTGGGGCCATAGCAAAATATCAACCCAGGCAAACTTGTTAGACAACATTATTATGGCCAGGTGGGTGAGTTGGCTGGGCCGCACAGTGAAATCTGTCGAGTTGGATTGTGTGGTCCTTAATTTTAGGGACCCTAGGTATGTGCGCTTCCTCCTGATGCGCTTTAATGACACACTTGGGGAGAACGACCCCATAAGGGCCTACCCGCTGTATTTTTTCTACCCACCCCATAGGAGAAACAGTTTGAGCCGAGAGTTGCCCCCCACAGGTTTAAGAACTCATGCTTGCTCACAGCGATTGTCGTTCACCCACCTGAATCGCTTTGAAACCCTCTCAGGTCTCATTGACATCGACTGACTGCAAGACTATCCTAGAGAGGCAGCTGAGGTGGGAGGTGCAGCACAGGTACGCAGCAACCTAGGGAGTGCCCCAGATGATGTAGAACCCGTAGCTGAAAGGTCTGTGCCTTCAGTGTGCACCGTACCCTAAGCACCCACTAACATATCCGGGGGCCCAGTAAACCAGGGAAACCCCACCCTTCCTTTTAAAATAATTTCATGGAATATTGCAGGAATCCGCTCTAAACTAACGAACGAGGCCTGGCTCGGGTATATCAGAGGCTTCGACATCATTTGCATCCAGGAAACATGGTTTAGAGATGATATTACCATAGATGGTTATCGCTCTTTCTGTGTTCCTGCATTACCATCAGCTGCAGGGAGGGCCAAGGGAGGGATTGCGGAGTTCATATCGGTAAAATATGGATTTATAAAAGCCAACTGTTTAGGCTCGTCACCCTGCTATCAACTAATTATGATCTCTAATTTAACTAAGGTCAGAGTACACTGGTGAATTGGTACCACAACATCTTTGATCAAAACTAACTGTCAGGTTATTGATTCTCTACAAAATAAGATTACTCAATTCACCGGGAAGTGGCAGCCGTTATGTATCCTCTGGGCAGGGGATTTCAATTGTAGTGTGTGGGCTGGTAGATACTGAAGGCCAGCCCCACTTCATTCATTCGTACCAGGGCGAAGCCTTAAACTTTATTCTTGTAGGGAATGATATAGGCTTTATAAATAGCTTGGTTAGTGACTCCTTATCGCAGTGCCCCACATATGCTGGCTGTGGCAGGGCCAACTTTATTGATTTCCTGCTAACATCTAGGAACTTCACCATGCTTGTTCACAATTTCATGGTGGAACCTAACTGTGTGAGTGATCATAACCCCCTCATCGTGCCCCTCAATTTAAAGACCCATGCAGGGAGGGCGCTGAACGCCCGATTCATTACCACCCAAATAAAGGAGTCAGATTAAATTGGGGCAAGATCAATGCCCCCAAATTTGAGGAAGATATCATCAAAGGAAATTGCCACTCAATAATGGGGACTTTGCAGTTAGACTCTTCCCCAGGGGATGTTGTCCGGGAGTTCGGGAGTTCGGGTCACTGTGCTCTGAGTTAGCCAAGTGGCTGACTAGGAGCGTCCAACATAGGGAACCCCAGGAGGTTCGGTGGTTTAACTCCACGCTACTCTCCGCAATAGAGATCTAGTTAAAGCTGCAAGGTACAAATATAAAATCGCGATTGAGGATAGAAAAGCAGAATTTAGAAGCGCAGCATGGAAAGATCTGGAGAGAGCAGGAGCCCTAAAAGATACAAAAAAATTTGGGGAAGTTATCAACCGCCCTTTATTCACTGAAGAAGTGAGGCAGATGGACTCACTGATCCTGGGAGATGCTTGGGTAGCTCACATTACTGCCATCTTTAACCCGCAGTACAAGAGGGTAGAGGAGTTCGCAAGGGATCTGCCCGTAGATTTATCTGCAGCCATCCAACTTAGCTTATCCATCACACTATCTGAGGTTGAGGAGGCGTTAGCTCAGGGGGCCCGCCTGAAAGCACCAGGCCCAGATGGTGTGCCCCTTGACCTCTTTAAAAGCAATCCTAACTTGTGGGCACCATTGTTGGCGAACGTCTTTAAGGCAGTTATCATTTGCCCCCCTCCCCCACGGACAAATAACGTGCAACTGTGCTGTCGTCAATGCCCTTCCCACGATTGTGCCAGGACGTGTACAACTTCCCCTGCAGCCCAACTGGGGCCACTAAACTTACCATTCCAACTAGTCTCCCGGCCAAGCCCGCCTGGCCACATAGCCACAAAATGCCCATTGAGGGGCAAATAGTAATAGAGCGTTACCAATGGGGTTATAGCATGCTCAAAGTTCAACACTCGTCGTCACTTTCCCAGCCACTTCATCAAACGCCACATAGTTTCCAGGCAGTCCGCACTCAGTTCCCCCATGCCCCCACCGCTGTTGTATTTGATGTGCAGTCCTCCCTTGTATCACACTTGCTCCACATGAACACCACGCCAATCAACATCCAGCATGGTCTCAGGGACAACGTCCGTTGTCTGGCTCACTATTCCTGTTATGTCCTCTGTCTCCAGCCCCGATTCAGCATTCGGTGACACAGAGTCACCCGGAGCGACAGTCCCAAGACACATGGCTCGATCTTCACCCATAGTGATTCTTCGTTCCTCCAGTTGAGTCTCATCCTAGTTCCGAATTCGTTGTTTATTATGTTGTGACCCCTCCCAGGCCGGGTGCCCCACCAGGGCCTTGTGCGCTCTCTCCACTGCAAAGAGTTCAGATTGGCCTCGCGGACACAATCAGGTGGGTATCCACTGCTCCAAGAATTGCTCTGCCGAGCCCTCCTCAACACGCTCGGGGAACCCCAGGACTCTTATATTGCTGCGCCTCATGCACCCTCCACATCTTCAGCCCGACGTTCAAGGGATCTCGTGGCCGTAGTCATCTAAGCCACCTGCTGTTTGAGAATCGCCACTTCTCCCTTTAAGTCCACTATGTCCCCCTCTGTTGTGGACCCTTTGGCAGCTACTTTGGCAAGTCAGCTCTCAGCAGGTTCATGTCGATGGACACTGTCACAATTTGATTTTCCAGGGCCTTCCTAGAGCCCTGAATGGCTGCCAGGAGTTCCGCAAGGGTTGGTCCTTCACTTTTACCTTCTTCTCCCTCGTCCCCAGCACCCGTCTGTCTTGTTATAGGCTGCGGAGGGTGACGTTGCGTGGTGTACTGTGTGATTGTGCTGGCCCCAGCGGAGCGCACTTCCTTATCTTTGCCTATCGTAAGAGCACCAAGGACCCCCCAGTGCACGTATCCTGGTCCACGGCACCTGGGTCGGTCCTCCGTCAGCTGGGATCCCTCACGTCATCTTCAATCCGCTCGCTGTGACTTCGCACTCCTGTCCACGTTGGGGGGGGGGGGAGACAGTCCTGTACCAACTCCCCTACCTCCGGTCCCTCCCTCAGTAGCCCGTAGCTGTAGGATCAAATTGCATCTGGGCCACTGTTCACCGCAGCCAGCAATCAAAATCACCCCAGCTTGTCCCTCAGGGGACCAGCAATGGCAGAGCCTCCTTTCCCACGGTGTCCCTTCGGGGCCTGGTCCACGCAGGGCCTGAGAGAACAAGGGCCACCCCTCCAATTACTATAGCCTGACTGTCAGGTCCATGTGTATGTGTACTGCCTACATCCATACCCGGTGCAGGTCCTCTACCAGTCAGGTCCCAATCCTCTAAAGGTGCCTGTCCGTTGTCTGCCCTGTGACAGGGTTCTTCAAGAACCTTCCGGGAGGGTCCCTGCAGGATCATTCTCGCTCTGCCTGGGTGCTCCGGGCCTCCACTACTGCCGCCCTCCACTTTATGGGCCTGCCGCCTCGGCCGCTTCAAGTATGCGCGGGGGTCCAGAGAGTGACAATATCTGCGGCTAGCTCACCCCTCTCCTGACTCCTTACCTGCCACCCACGCCATCGCCGTGCAACCAAGGGCTCCAGCCTAAGCCTGGGTGCTGCAATAGGTCTCCTTGCCCCCAGGTGAACACAGCAACAGGGCCCCAGTTGCACTAGCTGAGACCTCTAGCATCAGCCGCAGAAGCCCACAGCGGACAGCTCGTCAGCTCCAGCCGCTTCAGTTGGCACAGGATGAGGTGAGGAGAGCAACCGCCAGGGTAACAGCGGCCATCTCCACCTCCGTACTCAGGGCTCCCCTCCCTCAGGGCCGCTGGCACAACTCACGCCACTTCAGCAGGCCAGCCCCAGTGCTCTTTGCCACACTTTACTGCTTTTGCTGCCGGGTCCGCAATCAGGATCATGCCAGATTGAGCTCTCCGTTGCATCAGTGCACACCACCAGACACAGCAGCAGGGGCTCTGGCCACGAACCACCACCGCCCATGAGGCGAGCTGCTCCTCCGCTGTCGGTCAGACCGGGCCTCACTCAGGCAAGTTATCGCTTTCAGACGGCCGCCAAAGTTTCTCGACATCTCCACTGGAGCCCCGCAGTGTACATGCCCCGCAGGTTAGGTTTCATTGTTGGTTGCAGTCGATTTACTGCAGGATCGAGCAGGATTACTGGACAGGCCGGCCGGGAGCACAAGGGCTCATGTCCTGTCTGCATTGTTGCTTGACCACGCCACCAGGATAGTTTGTTATTAATAATGACACCAAGGTTTTTGACCGTCCTCACAGGGGTAGGGAGGGTACCTTGATCAGAGGGCCACCAAGAGTGGGACCAAAAAGAAGGCAAAAAGCCAAAAGTCAAGACCTCCGTCTTGCTTGAGTTTAACTTCAAACAGACAGTTAGAGGACATCCAGGAACTGACAGCCTGCATACAGTTCTGGAAATTAGATGCCGTTCCTGAGACATCAGATTCAAATGCGACTACAATTTGCATGTCGTCCGGTATGACATCAGCGCGAAGCCAAACGATTTTATAAGTGATGCCAAAGGAGTGACGCAGATATTAAACAATGTAGGACTGAGCAAGGATCCCTGAGGGACCCCGCACAGTAAAGAACGGGTGTCAGAGATAGAATCGCCTAAAAAACAGATTGTTCCCATCCACTAAGAAAGGAATAAAGAAGCATCCAGGCGGTGCCTGTCACTCCCAGCTTGCTCAGTTGATGCATCAGCAGCCCATGATCAACCGTGTCAAAGGCTGCCGACAAATCAAGCAAGATGAGGGCAGCTCTGCTCCCCTGATATAGTGAGAGTCGGATTTCCTCTGTTGCTTTAATGAGTGCAGTCTCAGTACTGTGATCCGCCTGAAAGCTAAATTGAGTGTCGTTGAGAAGGTTATTAGCCTGCACATAGTGCATGAGTTGTTTATTAAGGATTTTCTCAATCAGCTTGGTGGGCAGAGGTAGACGGGAGATTGGTCGATAGTTATTTGGATTTGCAGGTCTAAAGAAGGCTTCTTGATGAGAGGAGTTACGGAAGCTTTTTTCCAAGCCGATGGAAAAATACGGGAACAGCACATGAGATAAAAAATATGTGCCAACATAGGAGCAATGGTCTCAGCTACTAGGGAAATAAACCTGGGAAGACAGGGGTCAGTAGGGGGGGTGGGGGTGGATTTAGAATTGTTGATCAGGGTAATAATCTCCTCTGAGGACGATGAGTTAAATTTATCAAGAGAGCATGATCGTGAGACAGATGGACTAGCGTCAGGCTGCCCGTGGAGACCGGCGATTTGTATAATTAGACTACAAGCATATAAATAGCAGCATTGCACATATTTAGAATAAATAAATAAACAAGTCAGTGTCAAGATACTGAGGTCGACGACATTTCGATCCCTAACATATAATAGAATCATCATGAAGACACAACAAGTAATGCCTGAGAATAATGCCTGCATGTCGCGGTGGGCAAAGTGTTCCCATGTGATGACTGTATGTGGAATTCAACCAAGGCTCAATCTAGATGAAGGTTGAGATTGTATACCATACATCAGGCGAATCCAGGCGATCGGTAAGAATGTAAATGTAATGGGAGCTGGGGAATGTGACTGGAGCAAGAACTGACTTCGGGGAGGACATGGAGTGTGTCCACAATGTGTGTTCAATCAGGAATTGAATCATGTGGTGACAGAGATCAGCTGGTAAAGAATGACGTATTTCCATGTTTTGCAGTAAATCAAGATCCTCATAGACAATAAAAGGAAGAAGGGTCGCAATTCACTTCACTGCGGGGTGCACCAGAGGCAGGTGCCTCTCGTTTTCAGCAGCAGCAAACCAGAGATACGTGATGTTGAAACCGACAGTGCACCAGAGGTCTCATTCTTGTTAAGTGACAGGTGAGCTCGGCCCTCTCCTTCGCAAGAGACCACTTTTCAAGTATCAAACACTTTGCAATCTTTCACAGGGAGTGCCCCAAAAATATGGATCTCCATTCTCCCCACACCCCTCTGCCTCGAGTTAAAGTCAGTCCAGTACCAGTGATGCCGCTAGAATTGACATACAACGGCTTCTCTTAGTTTCTTTTTTAGGCCTAGGGAGCTGCACATCCAGCTGTTAGTTACATCTTACATGCAAGTTGTGAATGCAATTATTGTTAACATGTATGTAAAAGAGGTCCCACAGTACAGTTTGTGATATACAGTACGTCAGATGTATTATGGTCACACCATTATTGTACCAGAAGCTGTTATATGCAAAACAGCAGTGTTCCACAAAAGCACTAACTGTGCATCTCCTGTACAACACAGACACTCTTCTTTCAAATCCCAAGTGTTCCACAGATGTATTTTGAACAATCCCGCAGAGTACCAAAGGAGTATAGTGTTACACATGCAGTATTGGAGATTACATATTCTCATCTGAGGTATACCATATTTCCTTTGTGTCGACGTCAAAGGTGGATGAATAATGTCGACCTGCACGCTAGATTTCAAATGCAGTGGTTGCAGTTCTGTGCGTGCAGCACTGTAACCCTATCTGTCCTCTTCTGTGGACTAAACACACATCAGTACCAGTGAGCAAAAAGTGGGGGTGACCATGTCAAAAGAGGCACTTTCCTACAAAACCGCCCCCAACGAAAGAGAATGAGTCTCACCTTTCCCAAGAGACTCTTCATCTTCTAAGTGGAAAAACCTGGAAAGACCATCTGCATTGACATGGTCAGTCCCAGGCCTGTGTTCCACTGTAAAGTCCATTCCCAGTAGTGAGATGGACCACCTAAACAGTCTGGGGTTTTCACCTTTCATTTGCATTAACCATCTGAGAGGCCTGTGATCAGTTTGAACAAGGAAGTGAGTATCAAAGACGTATGGTCACAACTTCATCAGTGACCAAACCACAGCAAAGGCTTCCCTCTCTATGGCACTCCAATGCTGTTGTCTAGGGAATAACCTCCTGCTAATAAAAGCAGCAGGCTGGTTCTGGCCTTCATTGTTGGTTTGGGATAGGACCGCTCCAATCCCATGTTCAGGGGCATCTGTCTGCACTATGAACCGTAGGCATGCTTGTCTCATACTAAAAAGCTATAATGAAAGAAAAGTTCAAAAATACCTTACAGATACTTTTGCGGTGCACAACAAAATTCAGTACTACCTTATAAGAATGGGAAACTTTACATCATTCGATCTTTCACCACCATGGTCAAAGCGTCCAGTATCAACCGAATGTCGGCTATGTGGAAAAACTCAGGAATACATATCTCACCTTCTCTGCATCTGCCCAGTCCTAATCGACGATCGCAGGAAACTTCTTCGTCAAATATGGATTAAACAAGGCTCACAAGCAACTCAGGCCGCAGTAGATTTTTTGCTTAACAGGGTGTCGTGTGGTTTGTGGCCTCCTGGTCTGCCTTGCTACGTTGGCTTAGGCCTGGCTGCCATGATGCTTTTTTGCGCACGTTACTTTGTGCCTTTGTTTTGCCAGCCTCTGCTTCTGCCCGGCTATTTTAGAACTGTCTGCATTTCTGTCTTTCACCTTTTCTCCTGTTCCCTTTGGGTTACGTCTGCACAACATGTACAAGTTCGAAAAACAACGTCCCTTGTTCTTGCTGATCTGGCCAGTCCCTCGCACTTAGACATAACACTAAGTACAGCTGCACTGGAGAAACTCGTGTGCTTTTAATATTGTGATCTCACTGTTGGAGGCACTTGGAGAAAAACCTTTCCAGAGAGAAGAGCTGTGCTTGTCTGATGAAGTAAACCTTGCATCTAGATATTGAGGTATGGGGGTTCGCTTGACAATGCCCAGAGGTCTTCTATTTTTATAATAAACTAGCTTCTAGCACGGGGAGGGTGGTATGGTCATTTAGCCCTATATCCACTGCTTTATGAAATGCTTTCCCCGTTTGTATTCTATGGAATTGTAACTATGCTGATGATATTATCCTTATGCATTATGCTGATAGTACTGGCACGTGTACTGTATCTTAGAGCACGTTAGTTGAAATAAATATTTTGAACTATACAGTGTCTCTTAATACGCACGTTGTGGACAGGTATGAGTGAGTTATGAAAGGGTGTTCTTGTTCCCGCGAGTCCTGAGAGAGAGAGAGATACCGTGTTCTGGGTTGTCTAATCATTGGTAGCATCGCTGCTCATGAGACGCTACAGCTAGTCGGATTGGGATTGTGGGTACTAAGGTTTATGGTTGGCTCACCACTATACTCCGAGGTCCTATTATCCTGTGCATAGCTCTGTGTATGTGCAGAATCCCTACAACATGGCGCAACCAACGAGTGGGCTGCTCATCTGCGAGACGCTTGAGTAGTACTTGTGCTTGTCCACAACCCCCTTTGCAGACGCTTCCGGAAGCGTGTGTGACGGTGATACCTCCTATATTGACGTTTTTATAGGTTCTTTCAAGCTTGAAGTTGTTAAAAGGTTTTTAAATACAACCCTATATTGTGCTGCCTCATATTAGGTTGTCGAAATATTTTGGCCTTAAATGGCTGTCCAAATTGCGGCACATAGCCGCGCAGCGCTCCGGGCTCACTTAACGGTGTATGGAGTGCCTGACGCGGGTGTCGATCTGATCTTTGTGGTACAAGCGGATCCTGCTTACCACTTTGAGGTGTTTTACTCTTGGGTCACCTTTCCGGCGGTGGATGGGACTGATAATTTGTTCCATGAATATACAGCCACCGCTGTTCCTAATCTCTATAGACCTTATAGGAATCTTGAAGTACCGCTCACGGCATGGCAACACCGTGTTTGGTTTGATGGCGCCCTCCCCCAACTGGTTACCGCGGTTCGTATAGGCCCCTTATCGATTAAAGGGGCCACTTGGCCTGTTTTGGCCGGGTATACCCCACATCCGCGTTATATGACGCTTGCAGTCGGTGAACTGCGTAATTTGCATTCGTCTTTGATACGTGTGCATAGAGCTTTAGTACAGTTTGTTACAGGCAACATCCAGGGAGCCCCGCCTGGAGTTGCAGCCCATCCAGCTGGAGCAGGCGGTGTAACCATAAGTCCTGTCATGGTTAATACGGTGATGGGCAAGCGCCCACAAAATAAGGATGATTTTCCTTATTGGCTTGCAGAAAAATTTGACCAGCTGGAGGCAGTTTTCGAAATACCTCTCCCGTGGAAAAACACAGGATTCTGACTATTAGTTTGCCAAAGACTTGATCCCAGAGTTGGCAGAATGCAACAACTGGGGTAAGGTATTCGCAGCAGTATATGCGAAGTGTTTCGGCACTCCTTCCATGACGGTTCTCCCCTCTGTAATTAAACGTGTGCAGGATGAGCATGGCCCTGAAGCGGCTGTGGAATTAGGGATGAGACTGGTGGGAGTGTACGACATAGTAGCTGATTTGATCCTTGCAAATGTCAAGGGCGATGCAGTTAACTTTCAAGTAGCTAATGCTTTGATCCCAGAACCGGACAAGCCGCGCGAATTACCGAAAATTATTGCACAGGCTTATAAAACAATTGGCCGCAATAGCCTGGGAGTCAAGCCTTTTGCTAAACCGCAAACACAATCGCAACAACAACCAAAAACTCAATCAGAGAAAGAAGAGAAACCAGTCTTTACTAAAAAGAGCTGGAGGTTGAAAAAACAGGGTAAGCAACAGAAGAAGCCGGGGTCGCGAGGCGCATCCCTTGTTTCCGTCTCTTCTGAACGCACTTATGATTTGCGCGATAGGGCGAGAATTAAATCTCCAGAGAGATTTCAAGTCCCTGATTCGCGTTCTCCTCGTTCTTCACAGGCACCAACAACCTCCCAGGCTGGTGGAGGAGAACGCCAGGATAGAGGCAGGGGTCGAGAGGCTCCACATGGACGAGACCAACCACGACAACAAGTCCGAGGGAAATCAGAAGAATTTCAACGGTCTCGCCCACAGTTTCAGAAGAAGAAAGTTGCAGCTGTAACAGCGAGGTATGCCACAGACGGTGAGAACGAGGCTCCTGAATTGGACGTGGGCCGTGACGCTCCTAGACAGCGCCGCGGAAGTTACCATAGTGCGGGAGGCGCTACGTCCTCATGTGGAGGTGACAGCAACTGAAACATTCATTACTGTCGAGACAGCAGACACCAGAGTGGCACCCCATGACAGACTATATAATATTGTCATTCAAATTGAAGGTGACATTCAGCGTGTTATTAAAGGGATTTTTTGGGAGAATCTGACCTCTTCTTACGACATTTTGTTAGCGGAGGCGGATTGGCCGCCACCATTCGTACTTGCTGCGCGTAAAGGGGAGGAGGTAATCCTTCCGAGCTTTTCTCGTCATGTCCCCAAGGACAAAGCGGAGGCTCTCGCACCTGAGTGGGCTGTGTCCCTGGCTCCAGCGTTATACCGCAACCACGTGGGCTGGGATGAAGACTCTCCCCCCCATGATATTCCTTTGCGGTCGCTGCCATAGCCACAACCCCAATATCCCATCAAACGGGAAGCTAAAGGTCCCGTTTCCGAAATTCTGACACAGTTAGAATATCAAGGAGTGATTGAAACATGCGTGTCACCGATGAATAATCCCCTTTTCGCGGTTTCTAAACCCGATGGTTCGTACCGCTTAGTTTTGGATTACCGACATTTGAACTCTCATTGTCTGACCTTTGCAGTGCAAAACACACACAGTTCTGTGCTTGTAGACAGTCTTGTTCGTAAAAAATATAAAACTACACTTGACCTATCCAATGGATTCTACACGCACAACTTAGCCCCGGAGAGTAGCCAATGGAGCTCTTTTACCACCGGTGGTAAACACTTCAAATTCCGGCGTTTACCTATGGGCTACAAGAACAGTCCAGGCGTATTCGCTGCCCGTGTTGTCTCTTTGTTCGACGGCATAGACCCAGATGCATGTTCGTACGTCGATGATATCTATCTGACAGACAACGAATTATACCCGCATCTTTCCCGAGTGGACCGCATTATTTTAGAATTTGCGGTTTTAGGTTACAAGTTTAACTTTGCCAAATCTCACATTGCTGAATTTACCGTTTTGTTTTTGGGCTACGAGCTCAACAATGAAGGTAAGGGCTTAGCCCCCCATTTCTTGGAGAAATGTGCACTTTTGTGCCCTCCAACCACTCTGAAGAAACTTCAGTCTTTACTGGGTTTTCTAAACTTCGGGCGTACTTACATTCCCGAATATGCCCAGCGTATCAAGCCACTGTATGCCTTGATACAACCTAACTTTTCAAAGTCATGCTGGCTTCCGGAGCATTCCTCCATACTGCAGTCTTTGCAGACAGACCTACTTGAATCTAAATTCTTGTTGACGCGTGACAACCACACAAACCTGGTGATTAGAATCATTCCAGGGGCAGTGGGTTTCACATACTTAACCTTTAACGAAGGTGACACAGTACCGATCGCATACAAGTCACATCTTTACACTTCCGCAGAAATGCGCTTTTCATCTGTGGAGAAAGTTTTGACTGCAGTGCAAATGGCGATTCTAAAGGAACGCGCACTGGCACAGGGAAAACGCATTCTGGTGGTAACACCATATCCTGCCCTGGAGGCAGTGACGAAAGCGAGTGTTCCGAACTCTAAAGCTTTGCACCCCCGTTGGATACAATGGGCAACATCTTTGACGTCTCCGGATGTCACTTTTATCTTTGATTCTTCTCTTCAGACTCAGGAGTTTTTACAGTATGAATTCATTCATCCTCCTCCTCTGTCCTTGCTATCGCTTGAGGAATACGAATGTATTATCTATACCGATGGTTCGGCACAACCGGCCACGGGTTCCAAGCATGCTTATTCAGCAGCGTGTGCTATTGTTGCAGGTACCATGGTGAACGGTAAGTTCAAATCAACTGTAGTGCACACTCAGGCACTAGGAGACAGTACTGCACAATTGGCCGAACTGCGCGCATTGGTGCTCGCACTTGAGTTCGCCAATTCGGATGTGACCACTCTAATTGTGTGCGATTCTTACTACTGTGTTCAGTCTTACAATGACAATCTGTTCTTTTGGTCGCAAAACGACTACAGAGACGCCAAAGGTAGCACAATTAAGCATAAAATGCTTTGGGTTCGAGTGGCAGATTTGAAACAACGTCTGCCACTCACACAGGTGATTCACACTCTTGGCCACCAGCGTGTGGGCGCACACGCTGTCGGTAACGGTTTGGCGGACGAAGCCGCCAAATCAGCAGTAGCCACGTGCTCAGTCGCAGCAGTTACAAGATCCATGACTACAATAGATAATGATATTTTAGCAGCTATTGCTGCAACAAAGGAAGGTGCTAATTACCCTAGGGGTTTCCCTTTCAAATACTCTTATCAATTAGGTCCCGAACAGGCTCCTTACGTAAAAATTCCAGACGTTGGTGATCGGCTGATTCCCAACGCGGACCACAGACTTTCCTTGATAACAGCCGCACACGAAGGCATGGCTTTGGCTCATGCTGGCGTGTCTGCAACGGTTTCCATCTTGCAGCAGCGTTACTGGTGGCGTGGTTTATACAAACAAACCCGTACTTATGTGCTTTCTTGTGACGTTTGTCAGCAGATTAAGCCTTCCACGGTTACACGGCCACCACAGACCCCGCTCTGCATTTCAAACAGACCTTTTGGGTGTGTTTACCTGGATCACTGCGGTCCATTTTCTTCTGACACTGCATATAAATACATCTTAGTTGCAGTTGATTCGTGCACACGTTTCATCTGGGTTTGGCCACAACAGAGTGCTGACGCTCGAAATGTCATAAGGGATTTGCGTGTCTTTGTGGGAATTTTTGTCTGTGGCACCTTCCATTCTGACCAAGGTCCGGCATTCGCCTCTAAGGCTTACAAGGACGCAATGGGTTCACTGGGGGTGCGGGTGAAATTTTCGTCTCCATATCGGCCTGAGGGCAATTCGATTGTTGAACGAATGAACCGTGACTTAAAGCAATCCTTGACAGCTAGAGTCTTAGGTACTGGCAGGAACTGGCTGGCCCACTTGTATACCGTACAACGTGCACTTAATAATCTCCCTAGAAGACCTCTGGGTGGGCGGACCCCATACGAAATGCTCTTTGGCATACGAATGTTTGTGCCCGAGCTTGATGGTCTAGACATGGCGGCGCAATCCGCCATGTTTGATGTAGATAACCATTCTACTATGTTACAGGACTTACAAGAAGCCCGAGACAAACTTGCAATCGCACATTTACCTTCAGCCACAGACGCTGCGCTGCAGATTCCGGTTGCCGGCTGGCTTCCGAAGATTGGAGATCTGGTTCGAGAGAAGGTGGAGAACAAAAAAGAATTTGGCCCCTCTTATCGTGCACCAGTTCCAGTCCTTGGCTTGAAGGGAACTCGTACAGTCATCTTACCACCGCTTCCTGGTCACAAAGAGAACAGATACATCTCAGTGGAAAATGTCAAGCTACAACATCTGGCCGATCCTGAATAGTGTTACACCAGCGGTCTCTTGTCCTGTCATTTCCCGGACAAATGTTTGTGGCCCTCCGGCCCGAACGGTCACTGATGTTGCTATCGAGATGGTAGATTTGCCTGATTGCTTACTCGACGACCCGGACTCCCCCTGCAACGAGGAGACTGAGTATACTTACCCCGCCAACAAGTCGGTGGCTCACCTACCAACAACGCCACTGAGCCCAACACGTTATTCCTTTGACTCAGATTGCACCTCATCACATGTCCCATCCAAATTCAGTATTTTTGTATCCTGGCTCAGAGACAATTTTTTGATTTCCCCTTGGACATACATCTGGTTGGTACTACTCCTGATTTTTCTCTTTATGTCAATTGGCTTTGTCACAGTGTTTTTTCTACTCATCAATGGTCACTATTTACCAGAACGCTCTGCAGTGACCTGTGTCGCTGGAACTTTGGCTCCACATTCATCATCTCACATCATGAAGCGTGACCACACATTTGTGAACATTTCAGCTTTTCCAGTCGCTGATGGCATCGTATGGGATGCAGTAAATTTCCAAATTCATGGACCAACCGAGATTATTAATGTACCAAATGTCCTCCGTGTTTCAATGGGTGATGTCGTTAAAAGTAATATTCATTCTGACGATTGGGATGTGCATGCAGTTGAATCATTATTTACTGATTTGAAATATTATGCTGCTTTTAATGCTGAAGATTTGTACATGAATTTTGCAAGTTATGCCGATTTGTATTGTTACCAGCATTGGGGCAACCATTTTGTCCATAAACCAAGTGCACTGCGTGGTCCTTTTAACTACACCCAATGGGAGCATTGTCCAACCCCTTCGCCAGGTAGCTCCCAGACTCTTAGAAATAAGTTTGCTTACTGTACAGACTTTGATAGATCGAACCCTGGGTCCTATTATTTTAAATTGAACACTTCATCCACGCAGAAAATCATGCTGACCCACACCAAATTGCTATATTCGGGTTCCTTTTTGAGCGCCTTAGCTGTGGGTGGTTATGAATACTGGAAGGATACCATTGACTTGAAATCTATTTGGGGCTCTAAACCATGGCAGGTGCAAGGCACAGAAGCCTTGCAACGTGCTTGCCTTATCCCGGCCCAAATTATATTTTTGAATAATACCATCTATCAAACTATGTGTTGGGGTTTGGCTACTTCCAAACAATTGAATGCACCTTCCATTCCTGTATTGTCATCCGCTCCCAACTCAAGCTTGCATTTCAATATGTCCCTTGCATCGGTGCAAGCTTTGTTTCAGAACAATTCGTTTAATGTCTCCACGTTTGTTCAGTCACCCTGGTTGGCGTGGCCGACGGCAGCAGACGCATGCCAGCTGCGTTTTCATGACTCAGCTCCTGGATACAAACAGGATAGGCCAGACCCGAGGTTTTCTGACTCTCGTACTGTTACGACATATTCTGTTGGTAAATTATGTAAACAGTGGTTGCAGCACTCTTCTTTAGATTCTGTAAAACAGCATTTGTCCCTGCTATCAGGCAACATTGATCTGTCCGATTTTGTTCTGGGGCCTCGTGGCCCTCGACCTAAGAGATTCATTTATGAGACCTATAATGAACTCTGGAAGCTTTCGCAAATTGAAGCTGCTTCCCGTCTAAGGGAAATAGATCAGGCAAATTTGGAAAAGGTGCTTGCTGTTGTTGACAATAGTATTAATACCCTGTCTTCCCGCATTTACACGTTAGAGAATATTGTGCCCTCTGTTGTTGATATTGTACAAGATGATGTTTCTGTGTTCTATCATGGTCAGAATCAATTGCGTTCAGTTATGCAGTTTGCATGGACTTTGCAGACGCTTAAAATGGGTAAAGTTCCTTGGCACTTTTTGGACACCTCTGCCTTATTCCTGCCTTTTAATTTAACTGACAAACAGCAGTTCATGTCCATGAAAGATGCAGCACACACTCTGTTACATATCGAGAAAATAGAGCCCTTACCATTCTCTGTGGCAGAATTGGATTCTGCCGTGTGGCTAGTTCACGGGGTTATCGCCTTGCCTTTTTCTTTATTTGAATTTAGTTTGTGCATGAAACATTATCCTGTGGGCCGTTTCCAGCCCTTGGGCAGTGCCTTCCTGCATGAACTTTGGTCCCTGCCTTTCATGTATAAATGCCTGAGGGACGGGAAGGAAGTTTTTCTCACAGGGGAGTCATGCGATTCTACTGTGGGTCATTCCCTTATTTGCAAGAACATTAAATTGATCGGAGCTTGTAACGTTTCAGCTCCGAATCTTGCTTGTGTTTTAAGGGGCATTCCTGCTCCGGCTATTTCTCCTACTTTCACTGTGCTTGCAAATGGTAGCTATCTGCTTCTGAATAATCAAGACTGCTGTGGCATGCTGGCCGGCATACCCTATATTGTTACCGTTTCACACAGGGTTGTCTGCTGCAAAAATGTGCTTTTTCCTCCCCCGCACGACATCATAGATAGTTCCATTTGGCCTTCCATTCCTACTTTGAAGGCGGATTTCAATAAATTGAGCAGAATAAAGGCGCTATTATTGAACCAGGAGGTTATGCTCACATCCGCCCGGGAGACATTCATTCTCCAGGTGGCGAGTACCCACAGTGAAATACAGGCCCTTTTGAACACTAACCTCCCACAACATTTCGGTGAACTGATTCACCGTGTTTTTCATGCATCACGCACCGAAGGTCTGGTGCACTTTTTTAAAGTTGTGGGCTCTGGCATTGTAACCTCCTTTCAAACTATCTTTGGTGTAATACCGGCTTTTATTCCTTCCATTTTTTCCAGCGTCTTTGGCGGCTTTCCGTTGATCCTCGCCTTAGCGGCTGGTATACTGCTTTTGGTCTGTTTACTACGCAATGGCTGCACCTCCTTGGGCCCTTCTCGACCCAGGTCGACTCCAGATACTCCGTGAGCGCATCCTCGCTGGCTTCGGCATCCTGCCATTGGCGACGCTCAGTGTCTCCTATAGATTTTCTTTTCGCTTTGCGTATTTCCCTTGCGTGCAACCTGTGATGTCTTGCATCAGATGTCCTTTCTCGTGGTTCTTGGATTATTGCCTCTCCAATACGTCTCTGTCTCGACCGGATTTTGTCCTGCTTTTGGGTCCCTTAGAGGCCCATGAACGGGACTGTTCTGGTGCAGGCTACATGGCGCGTGCGGCTGCACTGGGGATTTTGGCACAATGTGATATCTGGGCGGCTGCTCAGAATCTCCTACAACAAAGTTATATTGAGTATCACGCAAGTTGTCCCGCAATGCTGTTCGCTGCTCCCTCTTGCGAGGAACATGACTGCAGTTTTGATTTATTGGACTGGATGGCGTCGCTTTTTTCCGACGCTTCCAACGATGTCCTCTTGGAAGGTGTGGCGTTTTTCTGCACTTACACTCTGTTGGATTAAGGGGGCCTTCGCTTTCCGTGACCTGCCTCGCTGGATTTTTTTTTTTCTTCTTCTACAATTTTTTTCCTCTCCCATTCATTGTCCTTCATGGGGACTGTTCCAAAACAGACGTTTCTGTTCTGCTCCATCTAGTTGGACTATGTCTTCGTCCTATGTCTTCGCCAATGGACTGCCCAGGGGAGGGTGTCGTGTGGTTTGTGGCCTACTGGTCTGCCTTGCTACGTTGGCTTAGGCCTGGCTGCCATGATGCTTTTTTGCGCACGTTACTTTGTGCCTTTGTTTTTCCAGCCTCTGCTTCTGCCCGGCTATTTTAGAACTGTCTGCATTTCTGTCTTTCACCTTTTCTCCTGTTCCTTTTGGGTTACGTCTGCACAACATGTACAAGGTCGAAAAACAACGTCCCTTGTTCTTGCTGATCTGGCCAGTCCCTCGCACTTAGACATAACACTAAGTACAGCTGCACTGGAGAAACTTGTGTGCTTTTAATATTGTGATCTCACTGTTGGAGGCACTTGGAGAAAAACCTTTCCAGAGAGAAGAACTGTGCTTGTCTGATGATGTAAACCTTGCATCTAGATATTGAGGTATGGGGGTTCGCTTGACAATGCCCAGAGGTCTTCTGTTTTTATAATAAACTAGCTACTAGCACGGGAAGGGTGGTATGGTCATTTAGCCCTATATCCACTGCTTTATGAAATGCTTTCCCCGTTTGTATTCTATGGAATTGTAACTATGCTGATGATATTATCCTTATGCATTATGCTGATAGTACTGGCACGTGTACTGTATCTTAGAGCACGTTAGTTGAAATAAATATTTTGAACTATACAGTGTCTCTTAATACGCACGTTGTGGACAGGTATGAGTGAGTTATGAAAGGGTGTTCTTGTTCCCGCGAGTCCTGAGAGAGAGAGATACCGTGTTCTGGGTTGTCTAATCATTGGTAGCATCGCTGCTCATGAGACGCTACAGCTAGTCGGATTGGGATTGTGGGTACTAAGGTTTATGGTTGGCTCACCACTATACTCCGAGGTCCTATTATCCTGTGCATAGCTCTGTGTATGTGCAGAACCCCTACAACAAGGGCGCATCCTCAAGCTATTTGCGGCTTAGTCAAATTCTTAAACAAAACAGACAAGCTGCTAAGAGCTGCTACTCTACCAAATACTGGTTGAAAATAATCTGCACCCGAGTGCTTATAGGTTTTAAGACCAGGTGCACTGTAGAAGATTGATATTCAAAAACCTGAATGCATACAGGACATTGTGAGCCTATCCAGAACTTGTGAAAACACTTAGCTCTCTGCTAATGAGCACATTTTTATCGATGCACAGTCACTTTTATCTTTGTTATAATGGGTGCAATATCAATGTTAGTGGCTCTGATTAGTAATATATCACTATTAATCTACTCACAAGACATTGCTATTTTTTGCTACTATTGTACAATATCATTGGTCAGTGCTTTTATTAGTAACCACTTTTTTGCATGTGATATGGATTCATAACAATATTTTAAAAAATCTTATCAAATTATATTTTTAAAGGTTTGATTTGGAATTAATCTTAATTGTGCTGTTTTATATGTTCTATTAGTTTGCAATGGCTTAAATTAGTTGAGCAATATTAAAATTAACTTGAAACTTGCTTTGAATAATCTGGAGCTTTGAGAATGGGTGTTGAGCATATTGCTTCCTTCAGAGTGTCAAAAGCCCTTTGTCAGCTCACTGTCCAGTTTACCTTCTTTGGTTGCTTCTTGTAGGTAATTTCTGTGAGGGGTGCCACAATAGTACTATACCCCTTCAGAAACCACCTGTAGTACACAGTCAAGCTGAGGATTGCCATTACTTGCGTCTGGGTGGTTGGACTCTCATACTCCAGAATAGCCTGGATCTTGGGTTGTAAGGGTTGAACATGGCCTCCATCTACAAGGTGGCCCAAGTATACAACTGAGCCTTGTCCTATCTGGCATTTGGTTGCCTTGATAGTGAGTCCTGCCTTCTGCAGAGCCTCGAGTATCTTTCCTAGGTGGAACAGGTGATCCTGCCAAATGGAGCTATAGATAGCAATATCATCTAGATATGCAGCACTAAAAGACTCCAGCTCAGCCAGGACTTTGCTCACCAGCCTTTGGAAGGTTGCAGAGGCATTCTTTAAACCAAAGGCCATCACAATGGGGTGACTCAAATTTGCTAGTACCCTGATGCCATATCAAAAGTACTTAGAAACTTGGCTGCACCCAACCTGTCAATTAGTTCATCATCTCTTGGGATAAGGCAAGCGTCCGTTTTAGTGAACGCATTGAGACCTCTGTAGTCCACACAAAAGCTCAGCTCTGGTTTATCTCCCTTGGAATGAGGTTTGGGGACTAAGACCACTGGGCTGGCCCAGTGACTCTCAGAGGGTTCAATCACCCCAGCTCCATCATCTTACTGACCTCAGCTTTGACGCTTTCCTTAACTTGGTCAGACTCTCTGTAGATTTTATTTTTTACAGGTTGACTATCCCCAGTGTCCATATTATATGTGCACCAGGTTGTCTGACTAGGGGTTCGGGAAAAGAGCACAGCATGCTTTTTTTTTTTTTTTTTGTCCTCATTTTGCCAACTCTCATACTGAGTCTCCCCCTCTATCTCTATATTCCGTGTGAAGACCGTCTGAGAGGAGAGGGAGTACTCTCTAAGAGTAATGCTGTTACTGGTCCCATCTCCACTTCTACCTGTGCGCCCCTTAGAGAGACCAGAACCGCCAGCACTATTAGGCTTAATCATTGGACCCGCTTGTCCTTTCTCTCCATTCCAACAGTAAGGTCCAGATCTTATCTCTGCTTTCTGCATCACAGGCCATATCTGATTCGCTTGTTGATATAGCACTCTTTAAACATTCAGCAAAGGTCGGTGAATTTTCAGATTTCCACTTAATACATATTTCGCGTCTTACCAATATTACTACATAGAAGGTAAACATAGAACCCACCTCCTTCTCCATCCCTTCTTCTTGCGTAAGCCCAAAAAATATTAAATGTGGGCTTACCTTCATCTTTTCCCCGAACATCTCCTAGAAAATTACATACGTCCAACCAATATTGCGTAATCTTTGGGCATTCTAGAAACATATGCAAATCATCTGCTTCTTCATGCTTGCATCTTGGGCAACAATATTGATTACCAGTAACCTTCGACAACTTCCACAGGGACCAGTAAACTCTGTGAACGGTAAACAGATGATTTCGTTTTAGTGAGGCAGGTTTTACAGCTACTCGTAACATATCGAAAGAATCCGTCCACAGAGTCTTGGCTTCCTCCTCCCTAAATTCTTCGCCCCATAGGTTTCTAATGTCAGTACTAAGCGTATCCTCTGCTTCCACGAAGGACCAATACCAGAAGGAAATTTCCTTCTTCCAATCGTCTGTTCTTGCAAGCTGATCTAGCTTCAAATCTTCCTCCTCGTGCGTCCATTTTTGGGTTACCCACCAGGAGCCTAATTGATAGTATTTGAACCTTGTCAATTTCCCCTGGTCAGGTTGCTGAGTGTTTCCCAACTCACTAATCTGTTATCCTTCATAAGATCTGCCCAATAAAATATACCCCCTGCATGCTGACCCAGAACTTGCTGCAGTTATTTTGCTGTTAGGCAGTGAGGGTATCTGAAAAGACAACTCCTTCAACACACCCATCCTTAGGGATTGTTAGAGAGTAGGCCACGGAGAGGTGCATTCTCTTCTTCCTGATCCTCATCAGTGACCATGAGCATGGTCACATCATCCCTGTCATAAAAGGGTTTCAGGCGATTCATATGGCTAACCCTGTGGGGACTGCTGGGAGTGCTTAGGTTCATCAAGTAGGCAACCTCCCCTTTTCTTTCAAGGCTAGGGTAGGGCCCACTCCATTTGTCCTGGAGGGCCCTAGGTACCTCTGACTCCAAAACCCATACATTTTGCCCTGGTTGAAATTCAATTAGTGCAGCCTTTTGGTCGAACCAATGTCTCTGAAGCTTCTGGCTTGCCTCACAGTTGTGGTTTCCTTTCCCCATGGACCCAGCCGTCCTGGAACGAAGGCCAAGTACCTAATCCACTATGTCTAGTTCAGGCACTTTGAGAGGCTTCTCCCAGTCTTCCCTCACCAGACTCAGAGGACCTCTAACAGGATGGCCGAACAGAAGTTCAAACGGACTAAAGCCCACTCCTTTCTATGGCACCTTTCTGTAGGCAAAAAGCAGGCATTGTAGTGATTTCTCTTCTGGGTCTACATTGGTTCTCCTTTAGTTTTGCAAAATAGATGTTTTAACCTGCCTCTGCTTTGCACAACCACACATAATAGATCTGTTTTTGTAACTAGACATTATTCTAGAAATATGTTGTATATGTTATTTGTCATTTAGTTACTGTTGTCGGGTTTAGTCTCAGGATTCAGTCTGCACATTTCGTACAAGGTCGAACAACCCTTTGTACTGTTTTCTTGTGCCCGGTCAGCAACATCTCCTAATGTTTTAGGCATAACATTGTAGCACAGCTGCAGCTTTCCAACAAAGTAGTTCTTATCATACAGAAAGTTTCTCGCCCCTAGGGGGGGCAGGGAGGAGAATTCCGGCAGAGAGACAGGTCCTGGAATGAACGCAGCCAGCCGTGTGTAAACTGAGATTGCACCTATGATGCGGACTACCTAACTACAATACCAGGTATAGGGTCCATTGCTAATCCCAGAGATCACTAACATATCCCTATGCTAGCATAGTGAGGGTAGGCTTGGACAAATATATCTTTTGCCATGGTGGGGTTTTTATTGTATGCAGCCTGCGAGTAATGCTGATTACGTTGCTCAGTTGTATTTGCTTAGTTATCGCAGCACATTTGCTTCATAATAGACTATGATAGTTTCAATTAATATTGTAAGTTTTCTTTATGTCTTTCTTTTGTATACTATGGTCATGCAGGAGTGAGAAATTAAAGGTGATGATCTGTTTCCACGGTTCCCTTGGGGACTAAAGGGTCATGTTCTAGGCTGCCAAAATCACCTGTTATTCTGGGAAGGTTATGAGTTCAGGTGAGGCACTGTGAGCAAGCCAGGATTTGGGCCAACAGAACCTAGCGTGGTAGAGAGACTCAGTCCCTACATTCTGACGCTCTGTTATTGTAAGGCAGAGTTCCGCCTTACTAGCAGACTCCCTTTGACATGGTGCTACCAACGATTGGTCAGTGTTGGAACTGGTACTTTCTGGTTGGCTGAGGCGATGGCCTAGCTAGGCAGAACCTACCACTTCCGTCAGGGGCGGGAGATTACACTCACTGTATAACCTGCGCTCCACCTTGGGTAGCTTGGCACTGAGCAGTCAGGCTTATCACAGAGGCAATGTGTAAAGCACCGGCACAGTATTCACTCATGATGGAGGGTCCCAAAAGTCCCGTATTACCATTTAACAAGAAACTCATTACTGGTTTGGCACTACCCACCAAACATGATACTCCTAGATAGGCCCTACCAGGCAGGCTCAGATAGAATGTCTTAAATTGTCCACTTTCCCTTGTCCTGGTAGCACTTCTCACATAGGCCCAAGCCCAGCTCCCTAGATAACTATATCTTACATAGGCCCAAGCATACCTTCCTAAGATACAAATGTGTAGGCCCAAAAGCAAGTGACTCTTGCTCTCATTTTCATAATAATAATGAAACAGACCTCGTAGGCCTCACTGATCTGCTAGCAGAAATCTGTCCCATCCACCCAGATACAACATTAGCCTGTCTTGTAACTTTCCACAGTTACAAGAATAAGGGTGGCCCCCACCCACATGACAATGTGATGGAACATCTGGCAGTGTCACATGCAAGATTTGTGATATTCTTAGCTATGGGACTTTCCGCGCTGGCATTAAACTGGAACTCAAGGCAGGAACATGACCAGGAATTAATATATTAAATATTAATTCTGAGCATTTTACGGTAAAAGTTATCCTTTGTTTACTTTTTGCGGGCAGAGAACTCTGACCATCTGCCACCAGTTCTGTTTCATCATGATACCACTTCTCATATAAAATTTTCCAGTAAAGCAGGTGGCCAAGTGGCCTGCGTCAGATCTCGTGTCAGGCGTAGGCGTAAGTTCTGCATTTAACCATATAGTTCTGCATTCAACCATATAAAAGGTCTTCACCCAGGTCCAGGCCCTGAACTCCTCCTATAGTGCTCAGCACTTGAGTTCCCAGTCGACTGATCTCTTCTCTAGGGCCTAGAAGCCTATTCTGAGGTGGTAATGCTCTTCTTTGATTGCCAGCCTTTTGGCTTTGTCAGCCCCTCTTATTTAGCTCATCAAAGCCCAAGCCATTGCATTTAACTTAGTTTAAACTGCGTAGTCTTGAATGGTGTTGCTTTCTTAAGAAAAGATTTGCCTTCTAGGCACTATCCTATTCATCACCTTTAAATTCAAGGTTGCCCCTTGGGCAGCTGCTCATAGAAAGATAGATAGATATACATTTCTGCTTCGTTTGAACATTTGATTTATAACATTGTCGATGCATTTATTTTTTCATCCTGATCATGTGTTGATGGGCAACATTTAAGTTGAACTGTTTCCTGTGGTTTTGAATTGCTTAATAAAGTGCTACTGTATTTGACATCGTTGTTCCTTCCTTTCAAGAGAACGTGCAGAGCGCAGGTCTTGCTCTCGTGAGCTGGTAAGCCATGTGTGACCACTGCAGTGTCTCTCCATTTACCCCCCATCAGCTGACGACCGCGAAGGTCTCGTGCGGACGGTTCCTCTGCAGTGTGGACCTGGGACACGCCTGCGGCTGCCCATGGCCTCTCCCCGCCTCTCCCCTCCACTGACCGGGTAAGTCAGGGACACTTTTTTTTTCCCCTGCCTTTCCTCCGGTCTCTGGTGTGTGTGGTCCGGTGGATTGGGTCCTCCGGGGTGTCGCCGTGCCCCTCCCTGGTCCCCTGTAGTTTCTGTCGTGCCACGACCGCCGCCCTCTTCCCTCTTTGTGGCTGGTCACATCTCTCCGAGGCTCTTTGGTGCTCTGCTCTTTAGTTGTCGTGGTTTCCTTTTTGCTGCGTTCTCTTGCCCATTCTGTCTTTGGCCTCTTTGTCGTTGCCTTTTTAAGAAATATTGTGCTCTCACTTTCATTGCCGTTTTCACTTCCTCGTTCTTATCTTTGCCCTTTCCCTTGCATATGCTTCTGGTTGATGCTTACGGTTTGAGTCCGGATCACGTGGTTGATCGAATTCTGGCATTGTGCACAAGTGCTTCTGCGGCGTTTTATGTTTTGGTATCTATAATATGTGGGGTTTTTAATTTGCTTCGTACTGCTTGAGGTTTGAGTCCTGGGAAACACTTCTGTGTGTTTTTCGAATTCTGGCATTGTGCACATGCGTTTGCCGCTTTCCCATGTTTTGACATGTTTTAATATTTGGCGCACATTTTTTTGTATATCATTATAGCAGGTCTTTGACGTTGTTTTTCAATTGACTGTTTGGATTTAGTTGTGGGCTGTTGCGCCCTTGACACGGTGCACAAGTGGCACGCGTATCTGTAGTGTTGTCGCACTTTTCTATTAAGGGTGTATCCCGCCGCCATTTTGTATGCTCTTGCCGCCATTTTATATTCTTCTTTACAGATTCTCTAAATTACTTTCCCCTTTATATTTTCACCTTTCTGTTCTTTCACTCATTGCCTTCCTTCTCATTCAGTTGCTATTTATATATTGTTCTTCTTGCAAGACCATTCTCTTGTTTTCAGCGTCAATGCGCCCCTCCTTCCTCAAGATTCTCTCCTGTGTATTCACACACCCGTTCTTCGCTCTCTACAGTAGGTCCCTTTCTGATTCCATTTTGCATGGCTTGGGTGCCTTTCTCTTTTTATTTCTGCAATTTCTCTCAGTCTCTCCCCGGCGCCTTTCTCCTTTGTTAACTGCGCCACTCCAGAAATAGGAACAGGCCACTTGGCACTCTCTGACCCGCTGTGACATCGACCCCGCCTTCTTCTCCGATTCTGTCCCTTCACAGAACGTGGAAGTAAGCCTCGCAGCTCCACTGTAGGCCCCCTCGCCCCTCCTTTCTGTCTTTCCAGGCTGCTTTCTCAGCCACCACTGTTACATTGATACGTATTCCTTTTTTAAATGCATTTCATTTATTTAATTATTGTTTATTTGTTGTCCGTTATGTCTGTTTCTTGTGCTTCGTTTTGTTAAACATTTATTAGCCCTGCTGTCCCACCACAGTTCTCTCCCGCCACCGCCCCCATCTGTTGCTGTTCTGCCAGCTTTACACTCACTAGCCTAGCGGCAGACTGCTAGTTATTATTGTTGACTCAATTGCCCCCACTTTTCCTCACTATTACGGGCAGTTGCGCCAGGTAGCTGTTGTCTGGATTGTCTTGCCTTTAATACGTAGCCGCAATCCCGCTAAGTAGTTGCACTTGTCTTCATTGCACATTATCCATACATTGCGCCTCTTTTCTTCTGTCTCTCACATGTTTTGCCTACCATTTGTCCAGGCCAATTGGTAGCCAAAGTGGGGGTGGAGTCGTATCTCCATTCCTCCTGTTAGCTCCCTTAAGCCCCTTCCTCTCAGGTATGTCCCTTGACCCCCCATATTATGCTTTGGCCTGATCATCTAACAGTATTTTGATCTGTTTTAGCGAGACAGGAATACCTGGGCCTGCTAAAGTATTTTTAAACATGTGAGTTGAGAGTGCTTGAGTTCACCGTGAATATTATTGTTATATTAGTATATCCTGTTTTCAAAGCATTACGTGTTGCTGAAGTCTCATCATCATTCGATGGCGATGAGACCCTGCTAGTTAGAATACCAAAACAAAAAAGAAATTAAATAAATACAGTGGCGCAGTATCACAGTTAATATTACGTTTACATTTACGTTCCCATAAATAGCTAAACTTTCTGATTCGCTAAAGCACACAATGACACCCCCTGCTCCATGTCATGAGGGTAGGTTATAAATGCTTTGAAATACATTGTTACATTTAACTGGAAACACAGGCCTACAATTCTTGTTAATAAAATTTAGGCATTACTATAATAAGCTCACGAGTGGAAGGAAGTACTTATGAGGAGAACATTGGAGCGCAGCCAGAGGGCTACCACTCGGTTTACATTGTTGATGAGCACTGGGAAGGCTCACACACGTAATGATTGATAACGATCATGAAAAACAGACATATAGATGCAGTTACACTACAAGTACCATGATGTGCCTTAGTAGGCAACATGCAGGTGTTGCACCCCACATACAGCCGCAACACAAGGCAATTAAGACCCAAATAATTTACTCCTACCTGCGTCCAATTCAACAGCCCAGGCAGTGGAAAGTGCCACCTCTTCAGGCACGGGCAGGTAGCCCAAGTGCAAGCATAGATCTAGGAAGTACAGCTACAGAACACACACAGTTGGAGTTAGCTAGTAGCAAAGATTTTGAAATTGTGTCTCGTGGCCAAGGAAGTTAGTGACATTGGACTAAGAGCAACATACATCTCGGACCAGATGGTAATTATTAGAGAGAAAAGAGGAGACAAGGAGACAAATTGATGGAATGGAATGCACACTAACTACACCCATTTTTTAATAAATGATAAAGTAAAAATAAGTTTATGAAAGGGATGTAATCTTTGTGCAGGACTAATGGGGGAGTAGAGAAGATGAAGTGCCAAGGAACAGGAGTGCGGTACCGTGAGAGAGGAGGGAGAGGTAGTGCACATTGGGGTCCACCTCTGAAACTGGACAAATTAGGAGAATAATTTGCAAGCACCAAATGAGACACCACTTGTACTTGTCTGATGGGAAATGTTTTGTGGCTTTCAGTGAATAGAAAAGACTGAAATTGCATTTCACCTAATGGTATGTTATCAGCCCTGTCCTTCTCAAAGAAATGTACTGCTACCCAAAGAAGGTTAAAGGTCAGTTATTGCCTGGACATTAGAAAGTGTAGAAACAAATTAATGAAGGCCACACCACCAACTTCCATAGGAAAGTAGAGCTATTTTACCTTTGATACAAATACACAGATTAATTCAGCTATATAGAACAATAATATGATTAAAAATATAGGTCCAATACAATTATTATAGGCCTTTAGGAGAAAAGACTAGAATATACGGCGTTTACACAACATGCATGACACACAGAGAACGTGCTTGAGCCTGTGTTTGACTTCATGGTCATAAGTTCAGATGCTACCAGGTCTACCAGGTCTACTTAGCATTTTATCGTTCTGAAGTGAATAGATGCGGGGTCTGATCAACCCTTCATCATTCTGAGGTGGATGAAATGAGTACCATTGAGTTGAGGGAACGATAAGGATCTGCTGTTTAGCGTCAAAATACCATTCTGAGTAAACGTGCACTTTACAAAAACGCCATATTATTTTATAATAAGCTATATTTTACGTACAATTAAAGACAACACGTGTCTGGATATTACGAGGTATTGAAGGGTTAAAGGATTTCTCTTGGGCTGCCGTTATATTAACGCTGGCCGCAGAGTCTGGCCGTTGAGCCAGGCCAGAAAGACACAATGCAATAGCTTCCTGTGGGTACGAACGAACAGGAAATTAAAATATATGTATATATCTGTATACAGTTAGCAGAACATGGAGAGCTGTGTGAATGGAATAACAGTTTTGAAAAAGAAAATAATAGTTTTAGTGTATGAGTTTCCAGTTTAGTACAACAGATTATGTCAAGTGCGTTGTGAACACTTTTTAAGTTTTAAAGAATGAATTAGGAGAGACTGATTCTCTTCCCCACCATGGCAGACATGCCTATATTGAACAAAGCTAGAAAAGAGGAACATGAGAAATAAAATGTCTAAGATCACACAATTTGGTGGACGGGGAGCCGAGATTAGATACAGGGTTTCAGGTCTCGCATTATGAAGTTTAGTAACTGGGTATGTATGTATGTGTATATATATATATATATATATATATATGCTTCGTTCCTCTATGACCACTGTACTGAAGACACGCTACTGACTGGCAACATCTTTGCCTGGCATCAGTTTAAAGGGTTGTGCTGGGTTGAAGTGGTGGTGAAGAAAATAGTGGGTTTTTTGCTTGAGGTAAAGTCAGCTGAGTGTGCATGGATATATAAATATACCCATGTCCTTCAGTGACACATTTTTCAGAGAGTGTTGTTTGGCCACTAAAGGTAGCTGGGGTATCACCAACAGGGGACGGTGTGTATGATGCAACTGATCCCAGCTTATTTGTTCAGTTGCAGCAACAAGAGCAGACTGTTGGTAAAGAATGAGCCTATACAGATATTGTCCGCTTTTGGCATAAAGTACATGTAACTCAGGGTTTCCATCAATGTTTAGCAGGTCATTTAGCAGGTCTAGTGGCTCAGGGTCTGTGTCCACAGCCAGCCATCATGCCATACATATCATCTCCAATGCCACGTTGTGTATATTTCAGAGGTGGGGACCACATTCCCCAGGCATGTATTGGGTGCATTACCTTTTCTATGGAGAGAGTGAGACATCACTTGTGCTGAGGGCTGATCAGCTCTGACAAGATAGGCCTTAGATTTTGGTAGTAATAGCACGGGGTGGACAAACAGGCGTGCTGTGAAAAATAAAAGAGTATAAGTAACACAATTGTTTTAATGATTGACACTCTGCCCAAAGGGGACAGCAGTAGCATTGTCCAGAATATGGTCCACCATCGAATTCCAGACACACATCTATCTAGATTGCCACCCTCCAACTTTACCTCTATGAAATAAATTTGGATTCCTCGATATTTTAAAGTTTCCAGACATATGATGGGTGGTGATCACTGGGGCCCCTGAAAAAAATGTCATCCAGTTGAATACACCCTACCAGGTACGAACACTGGCCACCCATAGTATATATAACAACTAGATCTAGAGCAATAAGAGGCCAGGAAGCCCTGTCCGTGTCAGTACCACAAAAAGATAGGGCCACACCAATGTGTTGAACGTTTTTATAGGTGTTAAATTCAGTGTATTTGTATATTTTATTTCTGAATGTTGTGCCTGCACAAGGGCACAGCTACTGTTGCGCACCTAGCCACAGGTCATAGACTGAGAATGTTTGGTGAAGAGTAGACAACATATTGGGTATGACAGGTGGGTTAGGTGTGAACACATTTGGAAAAAAAAGGTTTTTGATGTACCTAATAAAACGAAAATATACAATAAACATAATCCTATAAATGATTTTACATATTCATTAAGTATTGTTTTTACCATTAAATCCGTTCACATCCATTTAGTATCATTATTTAAAGGTCCATTATCAAAGTGTCCACTCAGTTGTTAAATGGGTTCCAGCATTACCACACAGACCTACATAACCCATTACATCACATAAAAGTTCATTTCACTATATAGAGGTTCATGCATCTTTTTAATTCATCATGCTCAAACACATATATATCTTCCCTCATTCAAACATTCATACAATTGATCAATTATTTATCCAAAATTATATACTGCTGATCGTGTATGAGGGGGGATTTTGAGGGTTACACAACCAATCCTTCCAAAATTACTTTAAAATACACAAGGGGTCTATATTAGATCAAATGTTACGTCACCATAAGTTTCCCACACGTTTGGATCAAAGCTGGACCATGTGCCCACTGTGATATTAAAGCAGCAACAAATCTCAGCAGTGCCTGAACGGACTACTTAGGAATAAAATAGGCAAGATAAGTACTACAATTAAAAGAAAGAAAGAAACAAATAAATATTTAAGAAAAAATAAAAATAGTTTATTGCCTAGGGATCACCCTATTTTCACTAAGGCATATTCCAAGTTCTGATCAACACTTAAAGCCCCATCAGCTTGTCCCTGAACAATTAATAAATATATAAGTACCAGCAACTATACATAGAACCGACATGACCTAAAACTGACACTGAAAGTTCTTTTGTATTTATGAAAAAAAAAATGAAAAAAATAAATAAATAAGAGAAAATGTGTTTGACTTAACAACGTGCTGCGAAGTTGGTACACCTACATATTTGCTCATGCTTAAATGAAGTTCACATATATGTTTTCTAGGAGTACTATTTCTTGGCCTACTTCTGTAGTCTTGTGAATTCACAAAAGTTGTATATCTGCACAAATCCAAGGACATGGGTGCACTTTATTTATTATTACTTGGCTAGCTTCACTGTGAGTGACTTCATTCTGTTCTTTCACAAGGAGCATATCGACACACAGTTGTTTTATTCTGTGCCAGTAACAACTGTGCAATGTGTGATGTTTGACACTAAAACAATTTTTATTTTTTGCTAATGTTTGTTATAATGGTGAGGTCCCAGCAGCTCCCACAGAAATATTGTAAGAAAAGGATGGGTTGCGCATTGACAGAGCCAAAGGGCTGACCAACAATTTTGGACCTACTGGCTTTGCCAATGCTTGCTTATTTATATGTTGCAAAGAAATGGTACCTACCATATTCCAGTAGTTTACTGAGCATTCTGAGAGCAGTATACATAGCCTCACATTGCTAAATATTGAACATATGTGTACACATTTTTATATTCTAACGACTGTCAGTAGTACAGTCTGAGCTTACAACATTTACTTAGAGCGCCCACCCTAATAATAGAGGCTTTCAATTAATGAACAGTAAATACAAGTTTGAACAGCATTATAACATGGACACAAATATTACCTTCACTGCAGACAGTGCCCTTACATGATCCATAATGTGGTACTGCAAACTAACAGCCAAAGGGTTTGAGCTGTAGGGGTTAGGCCTACTTGTCCCAAGAGAGAAAAAAGATTTTCATCTGTGTTTGCTGTTGGGACAAGCTATAGTACAATGTTTTAAGTCTTCTTTTGCTTCTGGAGATAATGAATTTCTTTTTACAGTCTTGTACAGGGACGCCAATATAATTTTTAGGTTCTTTCCTCCATTTGGAGTTCCCTCCTTACCTCAGCTGGCCAACAAATGCAGCGTGCACCATTGATAGCTCACCTATTGCTAGACATGTTGCTATCAAAGTTTCAATTGTAGAATGTGCTGCACACACCTCCTCCAAGGACTATGTATCAATTGGTAAATAATTTATTGATGCAGATGTACAAAAAGGAATAGCTACTACACATGATATCATGACATAAATATAAAGGATGATGATATGTACTATGACCCTAAGTATATTATTGGAAGGGCTGGGTGGGAGAAAAGGAAGAAGGGAACAAGGGAGGATGTATGCAAAAAGAAAAGGAATACGGTTAGGCCCAAATGGAAAAATATGTATACCAACGATAATGCTTGGTCCCATGGCCCGTCTTTTTCATGGTTCATCACTTGTAGGACCTGATGGGAAGATCAGCCTGTTTTCCTAATGCTGTATTTCCGCTGCCCCAGGCCACTTCATTTCCCCACATTAAATGGACTTCATCAACATGACCCCTACTCAAACTACAAGTACGTGTTGGTTATTGTGTGCATGATCAGCAATTGGACTGAGGTATGCCAATCCAAGAACGGCAATACACAAATTATTGCCAAATGGCTCCTGAAAGAGTTCATACCGCGTTTTAAAGTACCTATGTTTTTGGGTTCTGACAATGGACCGGCGTTCATCTCACATGTGATTGAGGGGTTGTGCAAGGGGCCAGGAGCCACACAGAAAATACATGTGTTCCACGGAAACAACCAAGTGGGAATGGTATCCCAAGCTCATCCTGAAGGGTTGCATGTGCTAAAGAAAGAGGAAGAGTGTGTAAGCGGATACCAACGATACATCAACTAAAGACGTCTGGAAAAATGTATGCCCCAACCCCTCAGTCTACAACCTGTGACAACGAGACATCTATACCTTTTTCATCACTTTGTTGTCCTCATATCGAATGTGCCTAAGTAATAGAAGTGCTAGTAACCTCTCAAATTACTTGAAGACAGGCACCAACGGTTACTTTTTCTGTTTACAGGTATCATCTCTGAGGCTCTACCTTATTCTTCAGCAGACTTTCTTCCAACTAGTCACACTAGCCACACGTACCAACGATTGGAACAATGCCTCAAGACTTTCAGAACAATTAGAGAAAATGATCATGGGTGCTGCTAGCAGCATTGACCCCCATTCCTGCCATTATAATGACTACGCTCCTTAAAAGTGTGTTGTGATCACAGTATTATACCTGAGATACTGCTTAAATGACACAGAGATATTGTACCAAAGTGAATAAATAGCCATTGATAAAGAAGGGACAGTTGACACCAGTTCTGTTTCATCATGATACCACTTCTCATATAAAATTTTCCAGTAAAGCAGGTGGCCAAGTGGCCTGCGTCAGATCTCGTGTCAGGCGTAGGCGCAAGTTCTGCATTTAACCATATAGTTCTGCATTCAACCATATAAAAGGTCTTCACCCAGGTCCAGGCCCTGAACTCCTCCTATAGTGCTCAGCACTTGAGTTCCCAGTCGACTGATCTCTTCTCTAGGGCCTAGAAGCCTATTCTGAGGTGGTAATGCTCTTCTTTGATTGCCAGCCTTTTGGCTTTGTCAGCCCCTCTTATTTAGCTCATCAAAGCCCAAGCCATTGCATTTAACTTAGTTTAAACTGCGTAGTCTTGAATGGTGTTGCTTTCTTAAGAAAAGATTTGCCTTCTAGGCACTATCCTATTCATCACCTTTAAATTCAAGGTTGCCCCTTGGGCAGCTGCTCATAGAAAGATAGATAGATATACATTTCTGCTTCGTTTGAACATTTGATTTATAACATTGTCGATGCATTTATTTTTTCATCCTGATCATGTGTTGATGGGCAACATTTAAGTTGAACTGTTTCCTGTGTTTTTGAATTGCTTAATAAAGTGCTACTGTATTTGACATCGTTGTTCCTTCCTTTCAAGAGAACGTGCAGAGCGCAGGTCTTGCTCTCGTGAGCTGGTAAGCCATGTGTGACCACTGCAGTGTCTCTCCATTTACCCCCCATCACTCACGATAAATAAACTGAGCGTCACAAAAAAGAGACTTTACAAGTGATGTATGTAAATAATGTTTGTATTAAGCACAAACAATAATCAACACAACATGAACATCAGGTATTTCGGGGCACAAATCACAATTGGCAATTTTACTAGCAGTACTAGGCCCAACTGTGTTGAAATCACATCAGTAATATTCACACTTGGGAAAGATTCTATTCTAACGAAGCCCCCCCGCCCCCAGCACCCGTATGCGGTGTCCACCCCGGGTCCACCTTACGATTCTTATAATTCAATACCACACAGTTAAAGGAAGAACCCCGGGTCACAAAGATATCAGAAATCTGTACATACGAAAAATGATGACACTTTTTAGAAGCACCATGGGTTGAGGCCACACAGGTAATCCATGTCAAACGTAGTGTTCTTTTGGCAAGAAATCAACGTGCAAAGCAACACCACCGGCCAGTGTCATGAATCACAGGTGGTCCGCAGACTGTCACTCCCACACACACATTCACTCCGCACCGATACGCTGTGCAATGGATATCAGGCAGGTCCGTACGCATTGCACTTGCACACACATGCATTCAGCACTCTAATGCGGGGCACTGGTACCCAGCAGGTCAATCGATAACACACTGCAGACCCCTTGGCCCAAGCCTCCCTCCACCCTCCAACTCACCCCGACTAGCCTACACCCTCAGATTGGGGATAAACTCGTCCCCCCCCCCCCCGGACACTAGGACGCACACGGCTGAAGACACTCTAAGTCAAGGTCCCAGGGAAGCAGATGGGGGTAGGTAGCAGGACTAATTAGGAGGCAGTCGTCAAAGGGGGTTTGGCAGCCACTCGAGAAGTTCACCCACAGGATGCGGAGCAGAAACGTGCTGAGGGCAATAGTCACATCAAAGGTTTCCACAAGGGCCTTCCGGCACCAGCCAAGTTCTATGAAGCACAGGGGGTTCACGCAGTCTCTTGGCCGGCTTCTGATAGTTTTCTGAAGCGTGCCTCCATCCCAGTCATCAATCTCACCACCCAGGCCATACTACCTGACAACACAATGTCATTGGGGCGGGCCGGGTGAGGAGAGGGGAGTTGGTTCGCTGCACTGAGGGCCAAAAAGGGAACAATCGATGAATGGAGAATGAAGCAGGGTAGCCTCTTGGGAGAAGAAGGCATTCCGTCAGGTACACGTCGATCAGAGTGGCACCAAGGAAATCCGGGCACAACGCCTGGTGCGTGATGATACGGTTGGCCCCAGACCGTTCCGGTAACACACAAAGAAGAGTTGCAAGTTCTGTACCTGCCTGGAAATGAGGCACAACGTCTGGTGTGCGTGGATATGAGTCACACCAGACAACTTCGATCACACACAACAAAGAGTTACAAATTCCATGCATCCCTGGAAATGAGGCACAATGTCTGGTGTGCGTTGATATGGGTCGCACCAGACAATTCCGGTCATACTCACAGGCACCAGTTCAGCAATGCCTCATGAGGAAGAATGAGACACTGCTACCGTTACCCCCCCAACTCCAAGTGTCGCACCCTGTGAATCGGGATTGCACGCAAAGAGCATCCAGTCGGCATGTCACACGATAGAGATGCGGCACGATCAACTAAGTGGGCCACGCTGGATCCCACAACCAGTGAATCCACTCACCACCAACAAAATGCTTATATGTGCCGAGGCCCTCAAGATGTGGGGACTACACACCTTAGATGCAAACAAGATTTTTGGGGGTCTGAACAAGGCAATTGGGTCTCCAGGCACAATTCTTAGTTCCACGCTCATGCCACACTACCAGTTGGGATTCAGCAGACGATGTGGGCACTTAAGAGGGCACCCCGCTCCAGGTGTCAGAAGTAGACGGTGTGGGTCCCTCGGAGGAGATCTTTGGTGTCCCTGAGACCTCCAAAAGAACAAGGGGCAAGCCAACAAGCCCTTGGAGAGCACACTTCAGGGTGCCACACAGCTGCAGGTAGTCGGGCCAGGCCAACTACTATTCAGGAAGGGCAAGCGGCCCCCTCAATGGCAGTAATCTCCTTGTGCACAACAGATTGCTTTGGCAGAGTGTATCACGCAGTTCCAGTTTCTCTGGTCCCACATCCCCACAAGCGTAATCTCTGCCCTGCTGAAGTATGGCACCAGTAGTTATACTGTAGTGTACCTTTGAAGTTGGGGGTGGTTCAAAGGGTCTCCTTTTGAACCACAGATGTCTCCCTTAAATTTCAGTCCTGACTGCTATGAGGCCGTGGAATGCAGATCTTATTCTTTGATGGGGCCATGATCTGGCTCCAGAAGCCAACTGTCAAAACCTCTTCCTCTGATCTATCCAGCCAGGCCTGCAAATGGCAGAGATCTGTCATTCCAGTTCCATGCCCAGTGTTTTAGAGCTGTCGCTAGGGAATGCCCATTTGTGCTCCCCCAACCTCCAGTGTGGACTGGAGCCAAGCATAAAGGCACACAGAGAGTTTTGGAGCAGAGAAATGCCCACTGTCTAGTAGTGGCATTTCTTCGCTAATCATGACAAAACCACCTTTATCATTGGTAAGGGCTTGCCACTGCAAATCCAATGATGCGAAACATTATGAGACTGCTCCACTGCGATCCACTATTGCAGCCTGAAGTAATTTCACCCCTTTCCCCATGTTAGCCTATGGGAAGAACTAACCTCATAGGTAGTGAAAACACACATGGGTATTCTTTACTACCTGGGCAGGGAACACCCGTGTGTCCCTGCCCTGCCTTTCACCTACCACTCTCTCACCCCTGAAGACATACCCTAGGGGGCGCTCTATTGGTAGTGAAAGTCCTCTCAGGCTGGCTAGTGATTCATAAAGGCCAGCCTGAGCAGATGCGCAAATTGCGTACACAAAGACCCACAATGGCAGGCTGGACACATGTTTAGAAACACCATACGTGCAAGTGCGCACACCAGCCTGAAATGGCAGGCTGGACACATGTGTAAAAAACATCAGGTAAGCACCACTTCCTAATATGTATAGGAAAGTTGTGCGCTTTCACACTGCATTTACAGCTGGAAAGTGCCCAGAGCGTGAAGGCCACTACCAGAGAATCAGCAAAACCCAGGAGACAAAAAGCAAAACGTTTAGGGAAATGCTACCTGAAGAGTACAGGTCTAATATGTGACCCCAGACGAAAGTGTGTGGGGGGGGGGGTTCTACCCAGCTTCTAGGTAGTCATCCTCACTAAGATGGAAGAACCCAGACCGACCATCAGTGTTGGCATGGTCAACCCCTGGTCGGTGCTCCACCCAAAACTGCATCACCTGTAAGGAAATGGACCACCTCATCAGCTTTGGTCTCGCCTCTCATCTGCATTAGCCACCTGAGGGGTCTGTAGTCTTGTTTGAACCAAGAAGTGAGTGCCAAACAAATACAGCCTCAACTTCTCCAGGCCCAGACCACCGTGAAGGCTTCCTTTCTATCATGCTCCACCTTTGTTACCGGGGAGCAAAATCTGGGAGATAAAGGCTACCAGCTGGTCTAGGCCCTCATCGTTCAGCTGAGACAGCTCTGCCCGATACCGTGTCCAGATGCATCTGTCTGAACAATAAATTACAGAGAGAAGTCAGGGGCCCAGAGCACAGGAGCTGTGCACGTGGCCTGTTTGAGGGAGTCAAAGGCAATTTGGCAAGCCTCGGTCCATATTACATCCTGGGGCTGATTCTTTGAGGGCAGTTCCGTCAAGGGGGTCATAATAGTGCAATAACCCTTGATGAACCTACAAAAGTATACGGTGAGGACCAAGAAAGCTCTGAAGGCCGTGTGGGTTTTGGGGGGCTTCCAGACCAGAATGGCTTTCACCTTGGCCTGGAGAGGTTGCACCTTACCCCTGCCCACCCAGTGTCCCAAGTACACCACAGATCCTTGCCCTATCCGGAACTTACTGGCCTTGATAGTCAAGTCTGCTTGCTGCAAGGCCTGAAGTACTTCCTGGAGGTGAAAGAGATGATCCTTCCAACTGTTACTAAAGAAGGCAATGTCATCTAGACATGCAGTAGAGAAGGCCTCCATACCAGCAAGGACCTGGTTCACCAGCCTCTGGAAGGTGGTTGGGGCATTCTTGAGCCAGAACAGCATGATCCTCAATCGGTAATGCCCTTCCCGGGTGGAGTCGCAGTTTTCTCCTTGGCTCCATCGGTGAGGCAGATCTGCCAGTATCCGGAGGTAAGGTCGAAGATACTTTAAATACTTGGCCAGGTCCAACCTGTTGACCAGCTCATCAGTCTGAGGAATGGGATGGGCAGTCACCCGGGTCACCAATTTTAGCTCCCTATAGTCCACACAGAACTTTAGTTCAGGTGTGGTGCCTGCTGTAGCGGCTTTTAGCACCAGAACCACTGGACTGGACCAGGGGCTGCTAGAGGGCTCTATCACCCCCAATTCCAGTATCTTAGACACCTTCGCCATGAAGCTGGACCTCACCTTATCCGACAACTGATAAGATTTGCATTTGACAGGGAGGTTGTCGTCTGTGTCCATGTCAGTGGTGCACAGGTGGGTAGTCCCCTGCATAAGGGAGAATAGAGAGGGAAACTGCCGCAACACTTGGTGATAGTCCATCTGCTGGTCAGGAGTCAGGGTGGGGACTGGATCACTCCTTTTACATCTCCTTAGAGTCCAGGAATTTGGGGAGAGGTTCACCCTACTCTTCCTCCTCCCCATCCATCACCATTAGCATGGTGACTTCAGACCTCTCAAAGTGTGGCTTGAGGCGATTGATGTGCAGTACCTGGAGGGGCGGCCGTGGGGCCTTGAGATCCACCAGGTAGGTGGTCTCCCCTTCCTCTAAATCACCTCATAGGGCCGATTCATCGGTCCTATAGGGCCCCTGACTCTACAGCCTCCATCACCCACACTCTGTCCAGATGTTAACTCCACAGGTGTGGCGTTCCTGTTATACCACTCCTTCATGACACCCTGCCTGGTTTCTAAGTTGTGGGAGGCTTGCTTCCACAACTTAGCCATTTGGCTCCGGAAGGCCAGCATGTAGCTTACTACATCCCCGGGAGTTCTCTTGGGAGGCTGCTCCCAGCCCTCCTTGACCAAACACAGAAGTTCCCTGACCAGGTGCTGAATAAAAGTTCAAAGGGGCTAAAACCCACTCCCTTCTGAGGGACCTCCAGGTAGGCAAACAACAGGCATGGTAAGAAGACATCCCTCTTTTTCCTTAGGGCCGCTGACAGGCCTCTGATCATGCCTTTCAGGGTATTGCTGAATCTCTCCACAAGCCCATTAGTTTGGAGGTGTTAAGTGGTGAAGAACTTATATGTCCCTCCATACTCCTTCCACGTAGCCTGCATGTACGCAGACATGAAGTTTGTGCCCCTGTCAGACACCACCTCTTTGGGGAATCCCACTCAGGTAAAAATCCCCATCAGGGCCTTCGCCACCGCCGGTTTTGTCGTGGTCCTCAGAGGGACCGAGTGGCGTGATCCACCTGAACCAGGATGAACATGTGCCCTGTGGCCGCCTGGGGATCCATATGCCTCACTATGTCAATACCCACACTCTCAAAGGGGGTGTCAACAACGGGCAATGGGTTAAGGGGAGCTTTACGTTTCTACCCCCACCTTGCCACTGGCTTGGTAGGTCACACAGGCCCTGCAGAATGCATCTGAGGACACACAGAGTCTGGGCCAATAAAAATGAGGAGCAAGTTAGGCAAAGGTCTTTTCCTGGACCAAAATGTCCTGCCAGGGGAATGTCATGGGCAAATTCTATTAGGAAGGCCCTATAACACTGGGAGACCACCAGGGCCCTATAGGCCCCCTGGCCAGGAGTTTTAGACTCACTGCACAGAAGGTTGTCTCTCAGTAAAGGTGATGAGTCCTGGATTCATCACTGGCTGCTTGGACTCAGCTTGCTGCCCCAGGCCCTCGAAGGTGGGGCATTGTCTCTGTGCCCTACAGAACTCCTCCCTGGTGGGGCCTTCTTCCACTTGCCAACAGTGACGGCTGGTGACATTTGAAAGTGGTGATGCGTAAAAGTTGGGCATGACTTATGTAGCAAGCAAGCTTATTGGAGAAACTTGGGGTCCAGGTTGGGTCCTCCTCCCAAGAAAAATTATTGGTAAATGGTGCATTTTAAAGCAAATGATTGCAGTGAGAAAGCAAGGTTTGTAAAGCAGTGGGAACGTATAGTCTAGAAATATTAAACAAATTAAAAAATGCACAATATCTTATTGCATTAATATCTTCAAGCTACTGTAATGTGCAAATTGGGCAGTGCAACAACTTCAGCCCTTTAAAGTGTATGCTTGCCCAGTGTCTTTCACTGCATGCAGCATCAACTTTGGAAGAAAATGCTCTAACCAGGCTTCAGGAAGCACCCACAACTGCTGGCTGCGATCAGTCATATAGAGATATGTGCAGAAAGGTCTTTTAGTGGGATGGAAAAAGTGGGGGCTCCCTAAAACGGAACATTTTTCTCTCAACTGTCTGAAAGTCTTTTCTTCTTTTCAGAGTCACCTCAGTAAAATTAGGCAATAAGAATGCCATGGACAGCAAGCATAAATTACTTTGAACAAGAGTGATTCTGGCTGGGGCGGTGTTTAAAGCCGACCAATTTAAACTTATGCCACAGTTTACTGGAGGAAAAGACCAACTTAAACTTATGCCAAAGTTTATTGGAGGAAAAGATTAATGGAACGCAATTAGGTTCCAGGCTGGTGACAAGCAAGCATTCAGGAAGAGAAGCTTCTGCAGGAAGACCAGAGGCCTACACAAGGGCAGGCACTGTCAGCCTCTAAATGTAATGACAGCAAAAACAATTCAGACAGACCGAAAGGAAAAAATACACTTTGTATTTAAATAGTGATCATTATGAGGGCATTCATGCGGGATTAAGAGGCCTTCTTACAAGTGCAAATTTGGGAATTAGTCAAATTCATTGTCTTTGAAATTTTGGCTCACCTTTTTTTAGTACTTGCTTGTTATCTGCTGTGCCAAATTATCCCACGTCTTTTCGTGCAACCCTTAAATGAAAAGTGAAGGATTGTTTGTGCGTACCTGATGTGGCAGGTAAATACATGCAGCTGATCTGACAACAATACCAGTTACTTATGGTGACTAGTAAATCTTCGAAGTTATGCATTATAGTAAAACAGGCCCACTGCTGTGGGAAGCACTGAAGTAGAATTCCTCTGCTTTGCAAGTAATTATGAGCACTGTAAAAAAAATGCAGGAACCCAGCGGAGAAGCAATTTACAAGTTGGACTTGGAACATACTTTCTCTGCGCGAGGAAGGCTCCTACCTCTGGTCACACCCTGCAGCTTGCACAGAATCGCTGCTTTATGTAATATGTTGATGCAGAGTCCAGACCCCCGCTGGCGACCCCTCAGGGGGGTTGGCAAACTCAGAGGAGGCGGTCCTTTCCTCTGATACCCCAAGGAACACGAGCCGTATCTACAACTCACATAGAGTCAAACCACAGGCTTCCGAGAAGCAGGCACACTCAATGGTGTGCACGTGTAAGAGCAGTCTCTCAAATACATGCAGTGCACACATAAACAACACTCAGCTTGACTTTCACATACGGGCTGCACAAAACACCAAAGGCTTCAATCCAAATTCATACATATACTGCCCTCATCCTTCTTTTTCTCACAACCAAAGAAGCTTTGCATCACCACGTTGGTTTAAAATGCAAATGCTCATGCATTCATAGATTGGATACACCTGCACCACCCTTCTTAACCCCCCACCCCATGCCCGCGCGGATCAAAGGTAGAAGATAAGACCTTTCCTGACGAGAAGAATGCGGCATTATTGCACCGACCGGAGGGAATCAAATTGAAAGCAGTGCCACACACTTCGGTGTTGGGGGCTGCGGCCAGGGGTGAGTCAGGGACCAGGGTCAGGGGAGGTGGGTGAGGGGTGGAAGGCTGATAACATCTGCAAGCCACGAGAAAAGGGTCATTCCGCCCGAGTATCTCAGCGGTGTCCTGTTTAATGCCTCCGACCAGGTGGAAACTACCTGCGGTCGCAAACTCCTTTCAGGGCTAGACACCACCTTTACATTAACATGAAGGGTACATTTACATTAACATGAAGGGCACGTTTTAAGATAATAATCTCCGCGTTCGCTTGAATTCGCCGAGCCCCTTTAGTGTTTCCCACTGACAGTTCATTTATTTCTTTATAAATGTATTAAGCTCTTGCAAGCGCCTTGATTCTGGGGTAAAATCTTCAAATAAGTGGCTGCGAATGGGGTTGTGCCATTGCTATTTGTTACTGAAAAACATAACTGAGCATAAAGATTGATTGGCTATGTAATTCTGCTTGTGGTGCGGACAGAGACAATTTTTACTTTAATGTTTTGACTGTCGATATACTTCGGATAAAGTATAATTATGTGTCTTTTAATAGGAAAACAACGAAAAATAGAGAGGGACCCCTTGGTTCAACCAAAGGAATAGGGTACTCTAAACAAGTAAAAGAAAGGTTTATCCTTTAGTTATACATAATAGTGACAGAAAGCCTCTACTCATTCTATCCACTCCTTATACAAGCACTCAAACACACCCACTCATATGAATGCCAGGCCCAAATAGTAGAATCAAGACACTTCAAGAATAAAATCCAATACATTTTTTTTTCTCTTTTTTTATTAAAAACTGCTGCTCATTGAATATGTTAAAAATTACAATAATAACGTAAAGCAAGAGAAACACAATTTCCACTTGCCTCCAACAATACACTTGTATTCAAAATAACAATTCATAAAAAGACCTATTCATAATGTCAATACCTCAATACCTAAACAAGAGAGATTAAAAGACAATTCACTTTGTCATTATGAATATCCAATGGTTCAGCCTGAAGTACGAATTGTGCAAAATGTGCGTCGACGCGTTTCGATGGTTTTACTATGTTCTACACCATCTTTTTCAAGACAAAACGATTTACTCTCTTCAACTTCAAGACTCAAATATACGTGTTTTCCAATGATCAATCCTGTTTATTACTACCAAAACGTTTTTTGAAATAGTCCTACCGTCAAATTTTATATAGCCATCAGCAGTAATCAATAACTTAGAAAGCTTCTCAGCGATGTTGATCTGGTAAAACGATTGACTATTCATTATTCATTAAGTCAGCCCTTCATCAATTGGGCCTGATATCGCCTTGACTGCTCACGGTACGGGGCTCTCTGGTAGGTGGCAAGAAGAGAGCCCTGTACCGTGAGCAGTCAAGGCGATATCAGACCCAATTGATGAAGGGCTGACTTAATGAATAGTCAATTGTTTTACCAGATCAACTCCAGTGTGAGTGAAGAAGACACTATCAGTGTAGAATAATAGTGATATCTTAGGTTCTGGTCAAGGTGTTATAGATAAAGGGTTAATCAGGCATATTCTGATGGTCTACAAAAGTTACCACTCACAGCAAATTTACTCCAGTATAGGTACATCGCTGAGAAGCTTTTGACGGCAGGACTATTTCAAAAACGTTTTGGTAGTAATAAACAGGATTGATCATTGAAAACACGTATATTTGAGTCTTGAAGTTGAAGAGAGTAAATCGTTCTGTCTTGAAAAAGATGGTGTAGAACATAGTAAAACCATCGAAACGCGTCGACGCACATTTTGCACAATTCGTACTTCAGGCTGAACCATTGGATATACTATAGAAGTTTATGTACAGGGTTTCAGTTGATCTTTCCCTTCTTGCCAACAAATGTGTAATTCATAATGACAAAGTGAATTGTCTTTCAATCTCTCTTGTTTAAGTATTGAGGTATTGTCATTATGAATAGGTCTTTTTAGGTATTGTTGTTTTGAATGCAAGTGTATTGTTGGAGGCAAGTGGAAATTATGTTTTTCTTGCTTTACGTTATTATTGTAATTTTTAACATATTCAATGAGCAGCAGTTTGTAATAAAAAAAGAAAAACATTTTTTATTGGATTTTATTCTTAACGTGTCTTTATTCTACTATTTGGGCCTGGCATTCATATGAGTGGGTGTGTTTGAGTGCTTGTATAAGGAGTGGATGTAATGAGTAGAGGCTTTCTGTCACTATTATGTATAACTAAAGGATAAACCTTTCTTTTACTTGTTTTAATAGGAAAAGACACATGGCGATAATACTGTACTGCATTGCTCTGAACCATTATTGGGCCCCCGGTAGGGGGTGGGGTCGCGCGAAGTGGTGGGTTGGGGGGGTTTGAGGGTGTCACGTGGGTGGGGGGTTTTGCGTGTGCAGGGGGGTGTTGAGGACGCTCGCGCAGGGGGTGTTGAGGGGGCTCACGCGGGGTCGGGTGGGGAGGTCACGCAGAGGGGTTCGCGCGGGGGTTGGAGGGTCTCGCGGGGTCGGTCACACGCATGGGGTTGGGGGTCACGCAGGGTCGCATGGCGGGGTAGTGGGGGGTTGGTGCGGAACCCGTGGAGGGGGGTTGGGTGGGTCGCATGTGGGGGGTCACACGGGGGAGTTTGGGGGGTCATGCGGGGTGGCCATGCAGGGGGTGGGAGGGGTCGCGTGGGGGTGTTGCGCAGGGTGAGGGAGTTGCGAGGAGGTGCGGTTGGTCGCACGGGGGAGGGGAGGGGGGTCACGCAGGGGTATGGTTGGGAAACGGGGTCACACGGGGGTTGCGCGGTGGTGGGGTGGTCGCGTGGTGGTGGGGGGTCACACAGTGGTGGGGGGGTGGTTGCGTGGTGGTGGGCGGGGTCACGCGGTGCTGGGCGGGGTCACACGGTGCTGGTAGGGGGTCGCGCGGGGGTGGGTGTGGGGGGTCACGCAGGGGTGGGTGTGGGGGGTGCCCAGGGGTGGGTGTGGGGTGGGTTGTGCGGTGGTGGGTGTGGGGGTGTTGTGCGGTGGTGGGTGGGTCGTGCAGGGGTTGGTGTGAGGGGGTCGTGCGGAGGTGGGTTGTGCGGGGGGTTGGTGTAAGGGGGTCACACGAAGGGTGGGTCGCGTGGGGGTGGGTGTGAGGGGGGTCGCATGGGGGTGGTGGTGGGGTTGTGCGGGGATGGTGGTTGCGCGGGGTGGTGGAGGGTCGTGCGGGGGTCACGCAGGGGTGGAGTGTCATGAGGGTCACACGGGTATTGGTTGGGCGGGGGGTCATGGGGTGGTGGGTTCGCGGGGTGGGGGATTGGTGGGGTGGGGGTGATGGGAGTGTTGCTGGGGGTTGGGGGTGTCATGAGGGGGTGGGTGGGGGTTTTACACGGGGTGGGGGTCACGCAGGCTGGGGGGGTTACGCAGGGGTGGGGGGTCACACAGGGGTGGAGGGGTCACGGGGGTCATGTGGAGCTCACGGGGGTTGCCTGTGGGTTGGTGGGGGGGTTGCATGGGGGTTGGTGTGGGGGGGGGTCGCGCGGTGGTTGGTGTGGGGGGTCACGCGGTGGTTGGTGTGGGGGGCATGCAGGGATGGGGTGAGGGGGGTCATGCGGGGGTGGGTGTGGAGGGGGTCGCGTGGGGGTGGGTGTGTGGGGTCTCACGGGCGTGGGGGGGTAATGCGGGGGTGGGTGTGAGGGGGTCTTGCGGGGGTGGGTGTGGGGGGGTGGTCGCGTGGGGTGGGGGTCACACGGGGGTGGGGTTCATGATGGTCATGTGGGGGTTGGTGGGGTGGGTGTCACAGGGTGCGGGGGTCACAGGTCACGGGGGATCATGGGGTGGGTGGGTCGCAGGGGTGGGGGGGTGTTGCTGGGGGGGTGTTGCTGGGGGTCACGAGGGGGTGGGTGGGGGGTGTCACACGGGGGTGGGGGGGTTGCACAGGGGTAGGGGTTGCACAGGGGTGGGGGGTCATGCAGGGGTGGTCCCGTGGAGTGGGTTGGGGGTCGCTTGGGGATTTGAGGGGCTCATGCGTGGGGCGTTGGGGGTCATGCAGTGGTGGTGGGGGGTCGCGTGGTGGTGGGGTGTTGCGCAGTGGTGGTGGGGTTGCGTGATGGGGTCACGCGGTGGTGGTTGGTGGTCGCACGGTGGTGGTCGTGTGGTGGTGGGTGGGGTCACGCGGTGGTGGTTGCGTGGTGGTGGGGTCGTGTGGTGGGAGGTCCCGCGGGCGTGGTGGTGTCACGCAGGGGTCACGCGGGGGTGGTGTGGGGGGTCGCATGGGAGTTGGTGTGGGGGGTCGCATGGGAGTTGGTGTGGGGGGGTTCATGCGGTTCTGGGGGGTTGTGCGGGGGTTTGTGTGGGGGGTTGCACGGGGGTTGGTGTGGGGGGGTCACTCAGGGGTGGGTCGCACAGGGGTTGGAGTGAGGGGGGTCACGCGGGGGTGGGTGTGGAGGGGGGCACAGGGGTTGGTGTTGGGGGGTTATGCGGGGGTTGGTGTGGTGGGTCACGCAGGGGTGGGTGGTGGGGGGTCGCACGGGGTGGGTGTGAGGGAGGTCATGCAGGGGTGGGTGTGGGGGTGTCGCATGGGGGTGGTGGGGGGGGTTGCATGAGGGTGGTGGTGGGGTCGTGCGGGGGTGGGGGTGGTGCAGGGGTCATGCAGGGGTGGGGGGTCACACGGGGGTGGTGGGGTCATGAGGGTCACGTGGGGGTTAGTGGGGTGAGGGGTTGTGGGGATGGGGGGGTTGCGGGGGTGGGAGGGTTGGTGGGGGGGTCACGGGGGTCATGGGGTGGGTGGGTCACAGGGGTGTGGGGGTCGCAGGGGTGGGGGGTGTTTGGGGTTGGGGGCTGTCACGAGGGATGTTACGCAGGGGTGGGGTGGGTCGGGTGGGGGTTGCGCAGGGGTGGGGGGTCAAGCAGGGGTGGAGGGGTCACAGGGGGTCACGGGGTGTTGTGTGGGGGTTGGAGTGGGGGTTGTGTGGGGGTTGGTGTGGGGGGGTCACACGGGGGTTGGTGTGAAGGGGTTGGTGTGGGGGGTCACGCAGGGGTGGGTGTGGGGGGGTCATGCAGGGGTGAGTGTGGGGGGGTCGCTTGGGGGTGGTGGGGGGGTTACATGAGGTGGTGGTGGGGTTGTGCGGGGGTGGTTGTGGCGCAGGGGTGGTGGGGGGGTCATGTGGGGGTGGGGGGGTCATGTAGGGGTGGGGGGGTCACACGGGGGTGGGGGTCTTGAGTGTCACACAGGGGTTGGTGGGGTGGGAGTGTTGGTCGGGTGGGGGGTCACGGGGTGGGGGTCACAGGGGGTCACGGGGGTGGGTGGGTCACAGGGGTGTGGGGGTCGCAGGGGTGGGGGGTGTTGCTGGGGGTTGGGGGGTGTCACAAGGGGGTGTTACGCGGGGGTAGGGTGGGTTGGGTGGGGGTTGCGCAGGGGTGGGGGGGTCATGCAGGGTTGGAGGGGTCACGGGGGTTGTCTGGGGGTTGGTCGCACGGGGGTTGGTGTGGGGGGGTCACACGGGGGTTGTTGTGGGGGGGGTCGTGCAGGGGTGGGTGTGGGGGGTTGTGAAGGGGTGGGTGTGGGGGGGTCACGTGGGGGTGGGGGGGTTGCTGGGTTGGGTGTGGGGCGTCACGTGGGGGTGGTTGGGGCTTGCGGGGATGGTGAGGGGGTCGCGCGGGGTGTTGGTGGGGGGTTTGCACGGGGCTGGTGGTGGGGGTGTATCAGGTGGGGGGGTCGCACGGGGGTGTGGTCATGCAGGGGTGGGGTCGCACGGGGCTGGGGGTCATCTGGGCGTTGTGTGGGGGAGTTGCGCAGGGGTGGGTGTGGGGGGTCATGCAGGGGTTGGTGTGGGGGGTCACGCAGGGGTTGGTATGGGGGGTCGCGCAGGGGTGGGTGTGGGGGGTCACGCAGGGGTGGGGGGTCTCACGTGGGGTGGTGGTGGGGTCTCGTGGGGGTGGTAAGGGGTGCGCGGGGGTGATGGGGGGATCGCACAGGGTGGGGGTCACGGGGTGGGGGGCTTGGGGGTCATGGGGGTGTGAGGGTCACGTCGGTGAGGGCTCACAGGGGGTCACAGGGTGGGGAGGTCACGTGGGGGTGGGGGTGTTGCTGGGGGTGTTCTGAGGGGGTGGGTGGGGGGTGTCACGCGGGGTCACGCAGGGGTTGTGCAGCAGTGGGGGGGTCATGCAGGGGTCACGCAGGGGTCACGCAGTGGTCACAGGGTGGCTCATGGGGGTCACGGGGTGGGGGTCACAAGGGGGGTTCACACGGGGGTCGTGCAGGGGTTGGGGAGTCGGGAGGGTCACGCGGGGTGAGGGGTCAGGAGGGTCGCAGGGGGGTCGTAAGGGTCGCGTGGGGGTCACGTGGGTGGTTCGCACAGGAGGTAACGCGGGGTGGGGGGTCACATGGGGTGGGGTCATACAGGGGGTGGGGGTTGCGCAGGGGTGGTGGGGTCGCACAGGGGTGGGGGGGTCGCATGGGGGTAGGGTGGTCGCACGGGGGTGGGTAGGATGGGGGTGCGCAATCAAATAAAACCTTACCTTGCCACCGGGTCCCGCGTTTCTGCTCCTGGTCTCCTCGTTTTGGAACAGGAAGCACAGCCAGGACCCACTGATCAATCACAATGTTGCAGTGCAGTGTTGTGACCAATCACATCGCTGCAATGCAGTGTTGTAATTGGTCTGAGCACCGTGACACGCCGCTCAGCCAGGGACTGGAGGGGAGGACATGTTCTCCATGCAGGCTGTAATGCTCCATGCAGGCTGCAATGCAGCCTGCATGGAGGAACAGGGAAAGTGCGCATGACTGGTATGGGTGGGCCGAGAGGGCCAACCAAACAGTCATTGCGCAATTAGGAGTGGGCAAACCATTCCTCCCCTGCCCTGCTCCGAGGGCAGAGCAGCCCCACCCGCAAACAGCACGAAGCATAAAATGATAATAACAAAGTTATTATTATTTTAGGTTTCATACTTTGCAACCTTAACCCCTTTGCTGTTAGGCCTTTCCCCCCCCTGTGCTAAGCCTTTTTTTGGGCTATTTGGGGTAGTTCGCGCTTAGTCCCCTGTAACTTTTTGACCACATAAGGTAAGCACGCCAAATTTGCGTCCTTTTCTTCCAACATCATGGGGATTCTAAAGGTACCCAGAGTTTGTGGATTCCCCTGGAGAGGACCCAGAAATTAGCTAAAATACAGCTAAATTTTGTTTTTTTGGAAAAATGGGAACAAAGTGCTGCAAATGAAAGAGTCTGGTTTTTTCCCTGCAAATGGTATCAACAAAGGGTTTGTGGGGCTGAAATCACCATTTTCCCAGCTTTCAGGGACTGAGCTAGATGGGTCCAATGAGGGAGTCGTACTCTCTCCTATACTGACAGAAGACGTGCAGAGAGAGACTTTCGCCAGTTTTTGGGACAGTTCTCTTCCCTTTTCTCACTCACTCCAGGACTCACCAATTGGTGCACCCATGACATTGAAACAGGAGATAACATGCCTCACAGAAATAAAATTTACAGGCTGTGCAATCTTTGAATCAGGATGAGGTTTCCAAGATGCTGGAGCTAGGGATGATTGAGCCCTTCTGTACTCTCTGGTCCAGCCCAGTGCTATTAGTGCTATATGTTCTTCCGCCCCTTAGCACCACCCTATAACTCAAGTTCTGTCTGATTACATGGTCCTATGTTCAGTCACCTAGAATGGTGATGGTCACCCCATTCCCAGAGCTGATGAGCTCATTGACCTGTTAGAGGGTGCTTAGTTCCTCAGTACCTTTGACTTGACATTGGGGTATTAGCAGATTGCCCTAATTAAGGGGGCCAAGAAGAGATCAGCATTCTTCACCCCAGAAGTGTGCTTTCAATTCAAGGTTACACCCTTTGTGATAAAGAATGCCCATGACACCTTCCAGAGGTTAGTCAACCGGCTCTTAGCTCGGCTGTAAGACGTCAGTACAGCCTACCTAGATGATATTACTGTCTTCAGCTTCAGCTGGAATGACCACCAATACCACCTCAAAGAAGTGCTACAGGCCCTGTAACAGAGAAGCCTGACTATCAAAGGCTGTAAGTTCCAGATTGGGCAGGGCTCAGTGGTGTATTTGGGTGACCAAGTTGATGGAGGCCAGGTACAATCTCTCCAACCCAAGATTTAAATTGTTATGGCTCAGGAGCCTCCCAAGACCCAAACAAGATCCTTCTTAGACCTCACTGGATATTACAGGAGATTTGTCAAGGACATTGGCACTATTGTTGCCCCCATGCATGAGCTGACTTCCACGAAGCAGCCAAAGAAGTTGATCTGGACAGAGGCATGCCAAAAAGCCTTTGACACCCTGACGGAAGCCATGTATTTAGCACCAGTACTTAAGGCACCCGACTTCAGTAAGAAATTCCTCGTGCAAACAGATGCATCAGAGCATGGTATTGGGGCTATTCGGTCACAGCAAAATGATGAGGGCCTGGACCAACCTGTAACCTTCGTCAGCAGGCAGCTACTACTGAGGGGACAAAGGTAGAGTGCAATTGAAAGGGAAGCCTTTCCAGTGGTCTGGGCACTGAAGGAACAGAGGCCATACCTACTTGGGACTCATTTCTAGATTCAGACATACCACAGACCCCTCAAATGGCTGATGCAAATGTGGATGAGAATCCTATACTGTTGAAGTGGTGCATCTCCCTAAAGGGTATGGACTTAATGGTGGAATATCGCCCTGGGACTGACCACGCCAGTGCTGATGGTCTTTCTGGGTTTTTCCGTCTTAACAAGAGCACCCCATGGGGTGGGTAATTCTCCCACCTTTTACTGAGGTGTCCCAATGTTGCAAATAACCATCTTTTTGCATGTTGTACCCTCAGATTTTTGCCTTGACTGTTTTTACTGCCTGTAGAACTCTGTGTACTTTACTGGTTTGGTAGTACTCTTGGAAACATAAGATGGGCTACTTCAGGATTTTCTGACAGAAAACCTTGTGGGGTTTTCAGAGAACCTTGAATTCTAAGAAAATGCCTGCAATTTGGAGAAAAAACAGCCTTTCATAGATCTGATTTGAACTGTCAGCAGCTAACAGTTCAGAGTTGAGAGCATTTTTTTATTAGCTGGGTCAATGGTGACACCCTGATCAGCGCTGCTAAATGTTTGGTTATGAGAAAGTGGGTGATGTTCTTTGCTTGGTGAAGATAGCAATTGCAGGTTCTTGTGATTTGAGTTGCTGGGCTATCTAAGGGATCTTTATGGCCAAGGACTAAGCATGGCTTTCTGACGTTAATAGAAAGAAAAGTCAGATGGGAACGGTGATCCAGTGACCAGGATTTATACCTTGTCTCTGATTCAAGCACCATGAGCTCATCTAACGAGTTCATCTTTTCATGTGTAGGCATTATGACTTTCAAGACTGAGCATCTTTGTGTTGTTCTGCTGCATAATTACAGAAAGTTTAGAAAATTAAACATTGGTTCACACTCTAGCAGGCATCTAAAGGAAGCAGCTACATTAAAGACCTAGCAAACCCTTTAATATTTTTCCACTCTGTTGTTGGAAAGTGTTTTGGGAGAGATTAAATCTTGTTCAGGTCTGTTGTGGCACTGGGCACCCACAACCATGATGTAAACAGAGACTTTAACAATGGCAATAAAGAATATAGAACATTTACTTCTTAAATGTGTTATTCTCCATCATTGGAATCGATTTTGAATTCACAAATCGTAAATTGCTCGGCCTGAGTGGTAGATCCAAGCATGGTTGTCCTTCCTGAGACAAAGCTAGATAAATACGAATGAATCTATCCAGAATATACTTTGTGATCTTATTTATTTAATTTGGGAGGACTGTAATGTGCTGGCTTTATATGAATCACTTTTAATATGAGGCACATATCCTAATAGCGGAGAGAAGAGTAATGCTATGGTCACTTGTAAACTGTGAAAGAATATCCAAATTTAACCACTTCCTTGAAAATCACTGTCTAAAGGCTTAGAAGCTGGAGAGATTGATTTCTTTAGTAGGAGCTTCAGCACATTGAGCCAAAGAAAAAGTTACTTACCATCAGTAGCAATTTTTCTGATGGACACCTATTCACCCCGCAGATTCTTCACCTTATGAATTATTCTTCCATGTGTCAGACTAATATGGGAAAAAATTTCCCTAGCAATATCTTTCTAATTCTGTCATGTGGCTTCAGTTGAGACTCTGCCTCCGGACATGACAGCATTGGAATATGTTAGGCACCAACCAGTGCAGTGGCTTAAGTTCTGTGCTCTACTATGGCACCGAGAGAACAATAAATGTTAGAAAAACAGCTCATAACACATTTCCATACCTTGGGATCTTATTAGGCATGGAACTAACTCATCAAAGGAGGAAAGAGGGCAGTGATAAATCTGCAGGAATATTATGTATCCACCAGAAATACTGTTACTTGAGGTAAGTAACTCTTGCGTCTAATGAATACACCTTCCTGTAGATTCCTATCATTATAAATGAGTTCCAAAGCAATAGCTCACTGGAAGTTGGGATTCAGTAGTGCCTGTTAACCAAGTAAGTCATACAACACAGCCCAGACAAAATTCAAATCAGTATTGTTGTCCCCGGATCCACCCTTACCCTAAAAGGAGCCATGTAGCTGCTGGGGTGTTTGAACTGGCTGTAAAGGTTGCCTCTGCTAAGAATGGGCTGCTTCGCAATAGCCTCAGAAATTTCTAATTTTTGATGGAATTGTCTTCCTGGGGAGGCTAGGTCCAACGAGTAAACTGTAGCTCTTCTGTTTTGGAAGCGTTCCAGGGAGGAGTCGATCTTATTTTTGAAAAGCCTTTGCTGTTGAAGGGCATGTCCATGAGTGTAGCTTAGCCATCCCTGGAGAAGCTCTTAAAATGCATCCAAGCATATCTGAACAGCGTGGCTGCCGTGTCCATGGATTGAGTAACGGTGTTCGCAGAATCCAGGTCGCATTTCATGATCTGTGTGGATGCAACCAGACAGTAATTGATAAGGCTGTAAATGGCGTTTTCATGTGGCTGTGTTAGCTTATCACAGAGAGTGTTTGCCAACTCCTTTAAGACATGAACATATTAGCCAAGAAGCCAGGTTGCATCAGCAGTTCTGAGGCAAAGCAAAAACTTTTCAGCTCATACGGTCATGTTTCTTTTGAGAGGAGCCGTGGAGAAAGCATTTGGGTTTTGCTTTGGTATGGCAGCCTGGTCTGCCAACTTTTCTGAGTACAGGTGAGAAGAAAATAGCTGGGGAGTTACTCCCACCAGGGCTATGGCATCTGGCTATCTGTTGACTGCTGGACCTGAAAAGGGCTTTTACCATGCAGCTTTGACAGGATCCAGGAGAGTTTTGTTAATGCAAGACCTTTATCACAGAGGATCTCACTCAAAAGTTTGGACTTTTCTTCCTTGTGGGACAATGTCATTTCGAAGGGTTCAGCTGCTTTTCATACCACAGTTGTACATGGGGAAACATCTTCTTTCTGAAGCATGGCCAGAGTGGCAAGGGATGTTTTGTTCTGGTAAAGTGACCAGCCCACTGACAGTTGAAAATCCAGATATAAACCAGCATTAGTGTTACAGTGAGGGAGGAAGTTACCAGCCACCAAATTATCAGCCTCTGTGCAGCCATAGCATCGTTGACAGAGACAAACAACTCCTCCATCTAGGCAAGTCTGAGCCCCGATGAGGTACTCTGCCAATGGAACATTGTGGCAGTTCGGCTTAACTTTCTCTCTTGCTGCACAAATTGTTTGATCCAACAACAGCGGCCTTATGGGCATCGTTGTAGTCCATTCCATGGGCAGCATCTGTGTCAAAGGAGGCTCACAGCAGTAGGGGATAGCGCATTGGCAAGCTTTGAATACACATTAGGTGCCGGGGCTGGAGCCACTAGAGATGCAGCGCCAGGGTCGCCAAGCCGGTAGGAATGTGCTCACCTTGGGGATGGCCCAGAAGGTAAAGGAGCCGTCTTGAAAAGATCTAACATAGCCTGCTGGAAAGTCTTGACCTGTGCGTGGTCTGCCTATGGATCTGGAAACTCCCCTCTCACCTTTTTCAGCAACGTGATCATATCCGAGGAAGAGTCTGGTTTGGGGTACATTCTTAAAGATGCCAGCAGCAGGACTGTTACCTCGAGGAAGAAGAGGACTTCTCCTTCCTATGGTGTTGTTTGTGTTTTTTTATGGGAAGAGCTCTTTCCTTGGCATGTAATTTACCTGGGAGTGAGGGAGTGAGGGAGCTCGCTTTTGTGTCTCCCTGTAGGGTTTAGCCAAACACAACTTCCATCAACCTCATGGCCTTTGGGTGCATGGAGACACAAGAATGGTGGACTGCGGTGTTGTATTACGGTCCACAATGCCACATCAAATGCCATCTGGCTGTAAGAAGTACATCTTTGTGCATCACCTACGACAGCACTTAAACCATGAAACTTTTAGAGGAGACATTTAACCTAGTGGCAGTGAAAAGGCTGAAGGAATGTTTTGCTGCGGCACAAAGAGAGCATGCCGCACCCATGTCATTGAGGTGCAGAAGAACAGAAACTAATGCCAGCGCACCTGTGGCACCCAAAGTACTCCAGTGTGATCATGCCGTGGCACCCAAAGTACTCCAGTGTGATCATGCCTGGAAGCAGTTGCGGCAGAAGCTGCATGGAGGCTCTTGGTGGCACTGGAGAGCTATTGCTGAGGAATGTGTTTTTTCGGACCAGTCTGAAGCTTGCAAGAATAATTAATAAAGAAAGAAATCTGTGGGAAGGTATATAAATCAGAGTCATGTTTTGCCATCTATGATTTGACTACATCAGGGGTTCTACACTACATGATGTCTTGAGTCATGCTAACCATTGCCCATGGCTATCAATGTCTCCACGCCTAGCTTCACACGCTACAGCTACAATGACCTCCTCCTGCTTTTCTTTATTTTCGTGTAGCAGTGACAGTCCAAGGCTTCTAAAGCCTTTTCCGGATTTCGGGATAGGAGATTGCAGATTCTGACGCATGCTGTGCAGAGTTCACAAATATAGCTCTTGAAGCCCTTCAGTGCCATCAGCGTACTCTGTACTTATCCGTATAACCTGTAAGATGCTCTCTAACCTCATAACTCAGAGCAGTATGAAATACTACATCTCTGTGTGAGGGTGCTTCATTTGAATCAGCACACTTTATTTTGGTATCCCTGGGAATGGAAAACGATTAATTCAGTAAAAAAACACAGAAGTGAATGATTTGATTAGCTGTGAGTAGAAGGAAAATGTTATGTTATGTTCGCATGTTTTGTATAGCGCACAGCTGCCTCAGCAAAGAGGCGTCCCAGCGCTGAAGCAGAACATAGGGGCTGGTAACCAGAAAGGAGGCACTTAGAGTGAGGGGAAAAGATGAGTTTTGATGGCCCTACGAAAGGCCATGTAGTTGTTCATGGCACGAATGGGCAATTGCAAAGCGATCCAAAGCTTGGCAGCCAGTAAACGGAAAGAGCGCCTGCCCGATCGCGCCCTCCTCATTCGAGGCACAGTCGCCAGATGTTGTCCTGTCGAGCGAAGTTGGCGCGTAGGAGAATAGAGTGAAAGCAAATTTGACAGGATGCCAGGAGAGGAAGATTTCAGAATTTTAAACGCAGTGCAAAGGACCTTAAATTCCACTTGGCTGGCAACAGCCAGCCAGTGTAGGTGACGTATTGCCCTAGAGGTGGGGCAGGTTCTAGGGAGACCCAAAAGGGTTCTAGCCGCAGTGTTTTGAACTCGCTGTAGTCTCAGGGTTTCGGTCTTATTTACCCCTAAATACAGTGCATTGGCATAGTCCAGTCTTGATAAAATGGAGGCCTGAATAATCATTTGCCTGATGGACGGGTCAAAAAACCCAAGCAATGGTTTGAGCCCCCTAAGTAGGCCAAAGCAGGTCCCTGCAACTTTCTTGGTTTGAAACTGAAAGCTGAGGGCCGAATCGACCCAGACACCAAGGTCTTTCACCACCTGCTTAGGGGTAGGTGCACAGCCCAGTATGGCCGGCCACCACCGTTCCCCCCACAGCTCTTGATTATAATTATGGCCTCTGGAATGAACTCATAGGCCACGTCTTGCCATGAAAAATCACATCACTTTGATTTGCTTTTTTGCCAGAGGTTTATCAAATGATATAAATAAAGATCCTGGGTCACCTTGCCGCCAAACCTGACAGTTCTTTAATGGTATTTAAAATTCTGTCTGACTACTAGAATAGTGCCTAAGCTACCTCCAGTCCCGACTTACCACAGGTGTGGTGTTTAAGTTCTCCTTCATTGCAGCATCAGCATTTTCCAAACAGAATGTCGCGTTCAGTTTCTACGGACCAACCAGTGGTCGAGGAATTCCTTCAGAAACAATCCTACCTTTTCAATGCAGGCCTCTGTCTTCTTTAACAACCTTCCCTGTGCATGGGTGTTCATGGTTTTATGGCAACAGATCGAAACCTGAATGTCCATAAGAAGTCATCCTTAGTTTGCTGTAGTTCTGTCATGCTGGCACCAAGAAACCTTTGTTGGCAAGCTAGCATTTCATAAAACGATTACCACAACATAACATAACAAATGCTACTGGTCAAAGATTCTTTGTATTAAGTGTTTTTATTAAAATGTTTACATCTATATATAATCAGAGATCTATAGATATATATTTTTTCTTACTACTTCACATTTTCAAAAATTACTTCTCATAAAACTTGAACACAAAGCTTTTGTAAGCTTTACATTATATTCATTTTTTTTATAGAAACTGCTACAGGACAATCCAGTACAAGCTGGTTTATTTACCACTTTTCTGTTTAAGTTTTAAAATTATATCTGGCATCCCTTCTCTTTAAAAGCACTTGTGAAATTTTCCAACGTTGTGTTCAAAATTTGAGATCCACTAGGTAGGTCATGCCCTCTTTTTGGCCACTGGATGATGTAGCTGTGGCTGCCCAAGTGGTATGACCATCTACAGAAAGGGAAGAGAAGAGGCATGTGCGAATTAAAGCATTAAAAAGTCTCAAAGAACATGACATTTCCAGGCATACTATAAAGGAACACTCTCCATTTGTTGCAACTCACCATAAGTTTCATCCAGCAATACAGTTTTTAGGTCTGGCCTCAGCCGAGACCTTTTGACGTTTGTAAAATTACATGTACATATAATCACCAATAAGGGCTTTCAGCCAGCCTTAGTCATCTGCTAGTCAGCTGTTCCCCCATCCACATTTTGTTCCACAGCCTGAAGCATACAGCATGGGGCAGTGGGTCAACCGATTCAGCCATTGGCTAACTTCACTGTGAGGGGCAGCATTCTCTTCTTTCACAAGGAGTGCATCCGGACAGAAAGTAGTTTGCCTTAGTGCCACGGACCACTATGCAAAGTATGCTTTTTGAGACCAAAAATTATTTTTGCTTTTAGCCTACGTTTTATTCTAAAATGGCACGGACCTGAAAGCTTTTATAATGTTAAAGGTGTTAAAAAATCATGACAAAACATAAAATGATTTGACAATGCCAAAAGACTAGTAGCCAACACCAGACCTATTAGCTTTGCAAATGTTTGTTCTCCATTTGATTTTTATCCTATCTAAATTAAATGCCCATTCAGCAAAAGCATATGGCACCTGAAGAACAATGTACTGATGTTATGATTCTTATAAGTACTCTGTTTTCCCCATGTTTTTCATCTTTTCACATATATTCAGGTGCTAGACTTGATCGGGAACAATTTCAAAATCCTTAGATGTGTGCCAAGTGGCATCAAATTGTCTTAATTGGTGAATCCTTATTCGTGTAACTGTCAGAAGTATTCTATAAACTTCATAAAGGTGACACATTCAGCCCATGATTAAAGTTATACCTTATTTCTCTACACCTCATGTAGTGTCCTGCTGGACACATTCTAGTGTTCAGAAGTGTGATGTATATACACGTTACACCCATCCATCACAGGCGTCACTGGTCAGGTGATCCTCCTATTAAAAGGGGCTGGACGTACGTGCCCTGGGCCGGCTTCCAGAACCATACTACTGTGTGTGCATGCCTTATTCCAGTGGCGGCTGGTAATTTAGGAGGGAGGGGGCTGACGGGACACACGCACACATACACGTTCACAGCCATGCATTCACACATGCGCGCGCACACACACACATCCATTCACAATACTCATTGCCAAATATTCATAAATACATGCACGCATGCACCAAACATTAAATAAAAAATAAAAAATCACACTTAACTGCAGCTCTGCTTGGGGTATCACAGAAGGCTTGGGACTGCTGCTTGCCAATGAGGGAAGGCAGCAGTCCCAACATCATCACAGAGTGGGATGGGGTCGGTGAGACTGCTGACCCCATCCTACTCTGTGATGAAGTGTCACTGATTGACACTCGACCCTGGGCGCTTCAGGGCTTAAAACTGAAACGCCCAGGTGCGAGGAAATGAGTGACGCTTCCCATTGTCACGAGGAGGGGGGCCTCGAGGTCCTTTGCTGAGCTGAGGCAGTCACGCTCACAGGAGCTGTGACTTCCTTAGCACAGCAAAGTTCAGCTCAGGCATCCAGGAGCCGGCGCATTTAGTGAAAGTCTAGCTTGTGGCTGGCTGACCTGAAAATGAACAGTGTCCGTCAGGCTGACCTTTGCTCAGCCTGGCAGACACTGTTCTTGAGGGGCAAAAGGGGAGGGCGCTAGGCCCCTCAGCCCCAATGGACCGCCCGCGACTGCCTTATTCACAAGTATGTGTGCCTAGAGCCCACAACTTTACAATGGCGACGAAGGGGTCAGCCCCACATGTCACCTGGCAGCTGTTTTCACCGTGTGGGGTTAGTTAAGCCTGCGCCTAGGGGCCTGTGCCTTTTGCCAGCACGACAGCAACTGAGACTGCACAGAGCGAGAAGACGGCCACTCACTGTGTACGTCGCCCCCCACGGCTAAGGCCGCAGCAGCCGCCATCTGCCGTGAGCTAGCCCGTTGACCGGCTTGATCACATCAAAGCAAGACAGCATGGAACAAAAGAGGAACAGGCCTCATGGCCCACTGCCATGACCCCAAGACAGAAGTGGCGGACCTGAAGCAGTGGCCAATCACCCGCCGGGCAGGAGGTGAGCCCACGGGTAGAACTGTGCAGCATGGCTAGAGCGACATCCGTGTATGGGGGTGAGATGTCGAAGCTAACACCGTGCTGCCGACTTTCTCGCAAGAGATGAGAGACTTCCCCCATTCCTGGCATTGCCCACGTGCACAGACAGAAGAACTGCACCGATAGTAAAGTGGGCAAAGGGCCCACAAGTGAGAAAGATAGTGCATCTAGAAAGTAAGAGCCGCTGCACGCTGCCTGCCACCCCACTGTACACCTGGGTATGCCCCAAAGTACTGTTGTGAAGGTGTGGTGTGAAAGGGTTGGGCGAAGGCCCATTGTGGTGCCGTCAGCTGGAGGAGGCTGAAAATAAGGAGAATGCAGGGCAGCTGTGCTGCAGTGAATATGTCCATGCCCCCATCATCACTCACCTGCCTGCTATGACTGGCGAAGTAAAGTGGCCTTGCAATGCCCCCACGGCCGAACCTGAACAGTTAATCACATTGACCGCTGCTGTGCAAGTGCGGCAGCATCACCGTACGTTTGATGGGTGCGACACGCTGCCGGCCGTGGGACTGGCCTTGCTCCTGTGGTGAATGTTCTGCGTTTCACGAGCCGCAAGTATGCAGCCCCCGGCAAAATTTGCTGCTGTGTCCTCCTGCATGGAGAACAGTGTCACTTAGTGGTGAATCATCGCACCGCACCAAGAAACTGACTGCAAAGGAGGGCAGCCCGACGGCGTTTTAAACGTCTTTGAAGATATAAGCCTGCCCGTCCAAAAGTCTGCGACCCCCCACCTCTAAATGTGTAAAATCAGCACCTGCATAAGGCAAAAGGCCCCCAGCATCAGGAAAGCTGCCTCGGCCTGAGTGAAGTAGTGGCTGCAGCGCCACCTGGCGGCAGCTCAGTGGACCGCACCAGCGCTGTATATAACCCTACAATGCCCCCGCGGCTCGGCCTGAAGCAGCGCTAGCCGAAGTGACTGTAGAAAGGCCCGCAGCATTGAGAAGGATGCTGCGGCCTGTAAGAAGTGGCTACAGCGCCACTAGAGGGACTCCAATGCGGTGGCCCCGACCGGGTGAAATTCAGGTCAAAGACAAGCCGCCTGGTCACACCAGCACGGTGTGAAAGCACTGCACCGGTGTTTCCAGTACCTAGTAAGTGACTGACAAGGAATGCAGCCCCGACGAGGCGCCCGCAGCAAGAGTCACTGGGCCCCAGCATATCGGCCCACTGCAGCATTGAGGATTTTGCACGCCCCAGGATATAGACTGACAGAGGAAAGCTGCCCCACCCAAGAAAAGAACATCCAGATTCAGCGAAGCCAATGGCCCCTGTTCCTCAGTAGGAGAGAGGAGACAGGCGGATTGTACAGAGAGTGTGGCACTATGGAAAGAAAGCACCAAGAAAATTAAGAGACTGTTAATAGTGCACCACACGCCCGATGGGCTAGTTATCCTTTGAAGGGGCTAGACTGTGAACCCCTGTACATAGAGGAAATTGCATCACACGCCCCCAGTGGTGAACAGACACTACTGCAAGCCAGAAGAATGGGCACCCAAAGCGCCAGAAGAGGGCGCCCATGAAGAAGAACCAAGAGCGTGTAAGTCAGAGGTGCGCCTAAGCCTGCACCCAGAAACTTGACAGCACGGGCAGGAGCCCGGGAGAGAGAGACCTCTCTGAAAAGGAGCAATGCTAAATGGAAGAGGCTGCTGCCAGCAGCCCGCTACACGCCACACAAAGTGACCGACCCTGCTAAGCATGCCTGAATGGAGGGAGAAGCAAGTGCCGCGACGGCACAGGCTCGAGGCGCAAGCATGACGTGCTCGAGCGAAGAAGATGGAAGAAAGGTGACCCTCCAGCCCGGGAGTGGAGCACCAAAAAGATCCCTGAGGGAAGGGACCGGGCTGGTGAGAGGTCCACGAGGAGAAGAGTCAGGTCCTACAGAGAGGACAGGATGCAACCAGGGTGATCCCTATGAAAAGAAGATCAGTCAATCAATCAATCCATCAGGGGTTTATAAAGCGCGCTACTCACCCGTGAGGGTCTCAAGGTGCTGGGGGGGTGCAGCTCCGGGTCAGTCGAAGAGCCAGGTCTTGAGGCTCTTCCTGAAGGTGTGCAGAGTGGGGGAGCGTCTGATGTTGACTGGGAGCTCGTTCCAGGTCTTTGCTGGGACGTAGGAGAAGGCTCTTCCGCCTGCTCTGGTTCTGCGGATGCATGGGGTCTCTGCCAGGGCGAGGTCGGCGGAGCGGAGGTTCCTTTTGGGTACGTGGAAGGAGACTCTTTCGTTGAGGTATTTGGGTCCGATGTTGTGGAGGGATTTGTAGGCGTGGGTGAGTAGCTTGAAGGTTACTCTCTTCTCGATGGGGAGCCAGTGGAGGTCTCATAGGTGCTGGGTCATGTGCTTGTGTCGTGGGGTTCCGAGGACGAGTCTGGCTGCGATGTTCTGGATGGTTTGGAGCTTGTGTAGCAGGGTTTTGTTGATTCAGGCGTAGAGGGCGTTGCCGTAGTCCAGTCTGCTGGTTATGAGTGCGTGGGTGACGGTCTTTCTGCATTCGGGGGGGATCCACTTGAAGGTCTTGCGGAGGATGCGGAGGGAGTTGAAGCAGGTGGAGGCGACGGCGTTGATCTGGTGGGTCAGGGTGAGGGAGGAGTCTAGAATGATGCAGAGGTTCCGGGCGTGGCCCGTTGGGATGGGAGGGTTTCCGAGGGCAGGGGGCCACCAAGAGCTGTCCCACGCAGTGGGGGAGGGTCCAAGGACGAGGACCTCTGCCTTCTCCAAGTTCAGTTTTAGGCAGCTGTCGCTCATCCAGGCTGCGACATCTTTCATTCCTTCTTGGAAGCTGAGTCTGGTGTCTTCGGGGTTCTTCGTGAGAGAGAGGATGAGCTGGGTGTCGTCGGCGTAAGATACTATGCTGAGCCCATGCTGTTTGACGATGGCAGCGAGACGGGCCATGTAGATGTGGAAGAGCGTGGGGCTGAGCGAGGATCCTTGGGGTACTCCACAGTTGATCTCTGTAGGTTTGGAGAGGAAGGGAGGGAGTCTGATCCTTTGGGTTCTGACGGAGAGAAAGGAGCGGATCCAGTCGAGGGCGGTTCCTCGTATACCAGCGTCGTGGATTCTGGCTGCGAGAGTGCGGTATGAGACGGTGTCGAAGGCTGCGGAGAGGTCTAGTAGGATGAGGGCCGCAGTGTGGCCCTGGTCGAGTAGCATGCGGATGTCATCGGTGGCGGTGAGGAGGGCGGTCTCGGTGCTGTGGTTGCTGCGAAATCCGGACTGGGAGGAGTCAAGGATGGCGTTCTCTTCGATGAAGGTGGTCAGCTGGGCGTTGATGAATCTCTCAGTGACTTTGGCTGCGAAGGGAAGGAGAGAGATGGGCCGTTAGTTTTTCAGGTCCGTCGGGTCGGCCGAGGGTTTCTTGAGGAGGGGCTTGACCTCTGCCCGCTTCCAGTCGTCGGGGAAGATGCCGGATTCGAGGGAGGCGTTGATGATCCGGCCTAGTTCGGGTGCTATGGCGGCGGCAGCTCTGTGGTAGTTGTGAGGTGGGCAGGGGTCCGTGGGGGTTCCTGAGTGGGGGGTCCTGAGTGGGTGTTCTTCATGGTCGTGGTGGTGTCTTCAGTGGTAGCAGGTTTCCAGGTGGTGATGGTCGGCTGGTTTTCGGTGGTGGAGAGGGGGGTGGTGTCCGAAGTCTGTTCGCTGAAGTTGTCGTAGAGGGCCTTGATTTTCAGGTGGAAGTAGGTGCTGAGCTTGTTGCAGGGGTCCTGGGATGGTGTGACGACAGTGAGAGGCCTGGTCAGGAGACAGAGGAGAAAAGAATCAGCCCTTGGGGTAGTATGTGACCAGGGAGGTCCATGTGAAGTGCACATCATATCGAGAGGCCTGGTTAAGAAAAGAAGAAGAAGAGCGTGACAGGATTGGACAATGCCACGTCTTGAAGAGGAAAGGAAAAGTGAAGAAGAATGTGGCACGATGCCATATTGTGGAAGAATCAAGGTGAAGAGTTTGGCAAGATGTTACATTGCCACGTTGTGGAGAAGATAAAATGGAGAAGAGAGTGTCCCAAGGCCACAGCACTAGATTGCGAAGAATATGAAGGAAGAAGAGAAAGGTGTGCGATAGACACCCATCACACAGCAGATCACTGACAGTCATCAGTGATTGTCATTGTTGTCAAGTGCATCACTAGAACCACGTAAGGAGCACTGTACATCTAGAGTGGATCCCTGTGCCTGCGAAACACCCAGAGGTCAACAAGGCATCCTTGGCGCCGTGGCCACCCAGAAACCATCTGCGAGCCCCCGTGAACCTGTAGCTTGAGAGCCATCAAGTAGATCTCCTCAGTAGAATCCCCCATCGCTCCATACGCACCCACATTTGAAATATGTGAACACAGTGAGACCAGACTAGTCCGAATGACATCACCGAGGTGAACTAAAACCTCATGGACGTGTGGTCAAGAGATCCAGTATTGCCCGGCAGATGGCCTGAAGATACTCTGTGGTGCTGTGTTTTGTTGTTTGTTCTTTCCTCATAGGTTGGACTTTGTTTGGTTCCTTTCCAATAAAGTTTGGGAGGGATGTAGTGTCCTGCTGGACACGTTCTAGTGTTCAGGAGTGTGATGTTTATACATGTTACAACCACCCATCCCAGGTGTCATCGGTCAGGTGACCCTGCTAATAAAAGGGGCTGAGTGCATGTGCCCTGGGCCAGTTTCCAAAACTATACTACTGTCTGTGCGTGCCTTATTCACTAGTATGTGGGCTTAGAGCCCACAACTTTACACCTCAGAGGACAGAACAAAAGGCAGCAGTATAAAAGGTACCTAAAGAGAAACCAGCATTGGCAAAGCAAATGGGTCACACTCTAAAATAATGAGCTTTCGACTTTGTTAATGCTTTTTTGCCAATTGCATGCATGCACATATGTAAAGAAACATGTGAAAGCATGGCAGTCAATCTTGGAATAGGTTTTCTATTAAAAAAAACCTGTTTAAAAAAGGTCACCAATGCGCAGGCATGCATCGTGATGTGTGTGTGATCATGTCATGTGACAGGCAGCCTTTTTATATTTTACTCATCTTGCATACATGGTAGACGGCCATGTTAAATCAGTATAATTAGAATAAAAAAAAATAAAAGAAGTTGCTCTGAAGAGCAGCTTGGTAGCCCTTTCCTGTTGTCGGGCCAGGTTAAAAAAGAAAGAACAAATTAATTACAGCCAGGGAGCGGGATGGGTGGGGCAGGAGGCTGGGAATCAGAGAAGGGAAATGTAAAAGAAAGTGCACATTACTGGCGGTGGAAGAGAAAGGAAACACATACCTTTCCGTGGAGTGGCTCCATGCAAAGAATCCCCTCAGGTATGCAGTGAAAGGATACAACTCATCCAATAAGAAAAATGTAAAAACAAAATGCTTCTGGGCAGGACAAACACATGTAGAGTGTGGAAAGCGGTTGAATCTGGTTCAGGGAAATGCGATTAACAAAGCCTTCCAATCAGCTAAGTGGCTGACTCAGAGCCCACACTATATATTGGAAACAATATCTCTGGTCACCAGACATCTAGAGCTGCCTGTACCTTCGACCTAAACATTTTTAGGTCTCGCCTAGCGTTGCAGCGCATGCGCTGCTCTCTTTGCGAGGCATGCAGTATACACTATAGCGTGGAAGCTCTCTGGAAGCTCCGCCCATCTTTTTGATTGGCTTACATCCTAAATGCTGCCTTCTGATTGGTTTTAGGCTTGTTAGTTCCTCCTCCTGACAGCCATGTTGTCATTTGTATCCTTCCCTGGCTATTGGCCCCTTTACTCCCACACTATTTTCTGCCCTGTGTCCCCCCCCGCCCCTCCCACAGTCCGTGACTTCTTGCCCCCTCCCCCCCTCAACCCCTCCCCACTCCCGTTCGTGCCTTCTTGGACGCCGCACTCCCATTTCCAATGCAATACGTCTCGCGTAAATGCGAGTCGTATTGCATTGCAAATGCTTGTTTTAAAGTAGTGCGCGTTCATTAACAGGCAGGCCCGACGAAGCTGTGGTGTACCGGAAGTGACATCCCTGGGGTGCACCGGAAAAGAACCCTCGGTTGCTCCGGAAGTCTTGTTTCACTCGCAGTCGCAGCGAAAGAGCTGTAACGTGGCCGCACAACAATAAATCCAGGCGTGGATTGCATCCCCTTCTGGCCTGTCACTCAGTAAAGATGTATTTACATGTAGCATTCCTGTACGAAACTGCGTTCTGTTTCTCCTGAGATTATCATATAGAGTTTTTTTTAGTGCACTACATAGAGAAAAGAGGCTCTTGCAGCGCTCGAATCTGGTATTCTGTGGATACGGATACTTTTCAAAGCCCACACAGCCTGCTCCGAGTTTTGCAGCCCTCGCACCAGCAGGCAGCTTTGATGTGACCTTAGAGACTGCGGTGGGCGGGGACCAAGGGCGGGACTAATGGGTGGGGCAATGGGCTCCCGTTGGCTCCGGCTTCCTAAACGAGCACAAACCGCAGCCTGTGCATCTCATTCGCAAGGCAGCGACTGGACTCTCGTAGTACACGCCGAAGACGACAGCTCTGCAGGATGGTGATTAAAGTTTACATTGCCACCTCATCCGGATCCACAGCCGTAAGCAACCCTCTCTTTATTTGTCTGCAGGCGCGAGCAACTTCTGTTCTCTCCTTTTTGATTGAAAATGGCTATTTTACTGTGTTGTAGAATAAAGTTTGTGCTCACGGCGAACTTTCTGGTGCAATTCACTTGTAATATTTACCTCCCTTTAAGACGTTAGTGTCTGGTGCTGTATATAAAATGCAGTGCGTCGTGTATGGTGTGATGTTCTTGAACTGTCTAAGAAAGTTAATAGCTGTACAGGTACGTGAACTTTTGAGAAGGTTTAGGTTTTGTTGTTTACCATAGCTAATATAACTCTTGGTACTTAGTTAAGCTGTGCACATGGGTTGATGAAGACATTTAGGGTATCCTTTTACATTAATCTATAAGGAGAATTCGCGAGTGATGTGCATTGCCCGTGGTGTTTATAGAACGTTGCTCGCGTTGTCAGATACCTAACTTGTGCTTGGGAGCCATATTCACGTCTCGTGCACTCAAGACGCCCCTGAAATACGGAGAACGAATCATCCTGTTTCCTGAGATCACCTATAGCATTGTTCATCGAGCAGTCCTTGGGATACAGACGCTACAGTAAAACTGTTGTGTCGTCAACAGAAAAGCATTCAGCATCATCTAAGATGCTGAGGTCGAGCCTCACGGCTGTGTCACTGTATCTTGTTCCTTAGGAATCATTAATGAATCAAGAGATTCGCGAAATATAGAGAACATGCAAAATGTTTTAATATGTTAAATATGTCACTTACGTACAACCCCCACATTTCATTTGATTTTTTTTAGTTACCCTACCTAGAGTAATTGATAAAATCTGGGCCTTTTTTAGGTCGAGCATTCGACACCTCTTGTATATACTTTAGTATATACTTATATGTGTATGTACTTTGTGGGCTCTGGAGCTCAGCCCTAGGACTTGTCTGCTTCCGCTTAGGGACTTTTTTTCTGTTCAACTGCCTCTATTTAACTGTCTTGATAGAAAATGACCAGCAGAGGTCAGTAAAATATCAGAACTGCTTTCTGCTGAGGAACTTTTTTTTATTTTTCTGGCAACTGCCTCTATTTAGCTTTCTTGATAGAAAACGACCAGCAGAGGTCAGTAAAATACCAGAATCACTTTAGCATTCTCTAGATTCCAGTCCATAGAAATTGTCTTCCATGAGCACCCGTAGACAATAATATTTTTTTAAATCTTGTATTTTCAGTGACCACCAAAAGCCCTGATTTTATGTCTAAAACAGAGCTTTGGACTATACCATTTCCCGCTGAAATGCAATATTTCTCTCCATGTGTTCCCATACCTGGCGTGTCACGCAGTTTGGTGCTTACTTTCCCTCCATGTTAAAGAACAGTAGATGTTTCAGCACCCAGGCTAATGTGCTGCATAGCTAAATACATATAAGGTCCCAAAGGCGATTGCATTGCAAATGCTTGTTAAAATTACCAAACGTTCTCAGAAATAGAGAGGTGGGGGCGGGAGGGGTTAATGATGAACCTGCTGTTGCTGTCAGGACAAAAGCCCTGTGCATTCCTTTGATGCTGTGCGGCTGTGGCTTGTACATTTTCTGGACAGCCGTGGGTGTTTTCCCCATTGAGTTTGACAATCCTTTGAGACCAGCGGATGTTTGACCTTTCAATGTACATTTTTGCTGGCATCAGAGCTAAATAAGGGAACACTTAAAATGCACCCCTTTTGTGAGAATGGGTACTGAACTGTTAACCCGGCTTTACATTGACAGGCAGTGGTGGCTGCATATCAGGACTGAGGCCGATTATCTGTACCTCTTGGAAGACCTCTATCTGCACTTTCTTGGAAAGATCAACTCTGTCTACCATAACTGGGGTCCTGGTCCTTCATCATGTCTGAGGCATTTATACAGGATATCTGCAGGGAGTATGATGTGTGAGTTTGTGTGTGTTACGGGGGGTGTTTGTGTTGGTTTGCGGACTGGCGAGTGCTGAATGCCATTGAACTTCTGTGTGCTGCTCAAGATGGTGATCTGGTGATGTCTGGCAGTCTGGAAATATCTACATCAGACATTCTAGTCTGTATGCATCAAACATTTCCAATGCCATTCCTGACAATGTCAGCCTGGTTGGTTGCGGATGGTGCTTGCATGACCAACCCAGATCTTTTGTTTTAGTGCAGGTTCCCTTGCCATATGACACTTGCCCCCTCCCCCCATTTCCCACTCAGTAGCCATTACCTGTGTTTTGGCTATTTGCATAGCAGTGACACCCTAGGCAGGCCTAGGACACACCCCTAGCTGAGCCAGCTAAAACTGGTCTCATTGTAGACAGACAGGAAGATCGCAAAGTGGACAGTAATGCAGGAAACCTAAAAATTACTCTCACAAAAACAGGTTTTCTGGACATTGTGGTTTTTTTTGTGTATTGTATTTGTGAGTGCTCTATTTTACTTGTCTGCTACCAAATCCTTCCCCTTTTTGTAACGTAAATTACTGACTTGATATTGACATTATTAAGTGTTATCTACTATGTTAACTATATTCAGAGCTTTTAAGCCCTTCGGTCTACTGGGGAAAGCCTTGAAGCTCACATTTGCTAAACTCAGAGAGTTGAGTGCTCACAGAGCAGCTCTTGGCTGCCATTGTTCATGTATTGTGGCCCTGGAGCACTCTGGATCTCCCACTGTTGCGGAAGTGATGGAGTAGAGCTGCATGTAGGCTTCAGCCCTACGCACTGGTGTTGGTGTCTTTATTTACTTCATCTTCTACGCCGTCACACACAGATAAGTCTTAAGAAATTGTCACTGATAGTGTGCTGGTATCTAATTTGGGAATGTTTCACATGTCTACACAGTGGTTTCTCATGTAGTCAATGTATAAGTTTAAGGTTGTTTTAGGGTCAAGCTGATGACGCCTCTCCTTCTCTTTCAAGGGATGTGGTGGAGCAAAAAAGGCTGGTAGAGTGATCGATTATTCAATTTGAAATTGATGCCATCTTTGGCAGGAATGCAGCCTGAGCCCTCCCCACAAAAATATGTGGTAAGAAAGTAGTAAGGGGGCTTGCACCGACCGTGCCTGCAGTTCATTCATGTAGCACACAGACATGATTGCAACTCAAAAGACTGTTTTGATTTTCATAAGTCATAAGGAACATCTATGTATAGGTTCAAATGGCGGGCACATAAGGACCTGACAAATGGTTTATGAGAAAATGTGAATTTTGCTGAAGAATGTATAGCTGCAAGGATAACATCCATTAACTCAGTGCCAAGTTGAAGCAGCACAGCTGCCTCACTCCATAGCCATGCATAGAGGTGTAGGTTGCAGTGATACGAATGCAGGAGTCTCTCCCGTAGCTGAGACAAGATGACCGTCTGAGGAGTTAGCCGGATCAGCAGACAAATGCTCAAGTTCACAAATTCTGGGTACCACACTATCCTGGCCCAGTTTGGGGCTATTGTCTGCTCCCAATCAGTCCTAGCTTTCCTCAGAACCTGAGGCAGAAAAAGAAGTTGGGGTAACAAGCACAGGAAACGCGTGAACCATAGCAGGCAGAATATATCGTCAGTGCCATTCATGAATGGAACGCCAATACGCAATACTTTTGACACTGCGAGTTCTTGTTGGCGGAGAGCATATCTACGAAGGGCATGACCCACCATTCGAAGATGCTTTCTGCCACTTTGGAGTGAAGATGCAGTTTGTGATCCACCAGGCTACAACTGCTCATCTTTTCCCCTCTGGCTTTCAGTAACCCTGTAAAATGGCTGGCCATCAGGAAGATCCACTCTTTGTCCAGTCACCTCCTAAGGCATGGGATACAAGACCCCACTGCACCCTGATTGCTGCAGTACCACATGGCAGTTGTGTTGTCCATGGGGATCCCCCTTTAGTAAGTCTGGTGCCAGAGCAGGTAGGCCAGGGACCTTGTGAACTTCAAAGTTTTTCTTTGTAGTTTCCCCCACATCAAAGGAACAACTGAGTATAAGTACTGGACCCCTGATGCCACCAACTCAGGACACTTCTGGACCTGTGACTACTCTTTCAGGAAGAAGAACTGATGTGCGGCTGAAAAGACTGCCACTCTGCTGGACTGCTGCTTTGCTGTACTCTTGCCTTGCTGAGTGGACCTGCTGCCTACTGTTCCTCTCCCTGGGTAAAAGGGACTAGACTTGCATCACTTGAACCCAAAGTGACTCAAAGGACTTGCTGGCTTCCCTCCTGTTTCCTAAGTCTCAATGACATAAAAGACGTAGAATCCCCCCCCACCCCCATTACAACCCTTGGGCTCATCTGCTTGTGGGCATGTCCTGTCAAGTGATGCCACACCAGTCCTGGACCCTTGAAAGTGGACTTAGAGATTTGATCCAGTGGAACCGATGCATCCTCTGCTGCGAAAGCAGAATTGACGCATCACTACTTTTGTGGGAACTGTACTGGCGCATTGCACTTGGAACCACTGCATCACACTGGGAACCACTGCTTCGGAACCGACACATCGCCTCCAACGACGCATCGCATCTACAGTGTGGAGAAATTCGGTACATTGCATTCAGAACCATCACACTTCTAAACTGATGCTGTACTCATGGACCCGACGCATCATCGCAGTCGCATGGAGAAATTCTGCGCAGCACCTAACCTGCATGGGGTTAAACAACTCATCTCGCTGTTGCGACCAGGATCAAGGTACTTTTGCTGTGGGGACTGCGTAGATCCTGTATCCGGCTCGCGCTCCATTGTGGTTGGCCTGAACTCTTGACTTTGTCCCGGTCCAGCACGGCCAATTAACTCTTTAGGTGCCACTTGCTTCTAAGCACTATACTTTGCATTCAATCTTTAAAAATAAATCACATCTCAACTTCTCCTGCATGGATTTTTGTAGTTTTGGTCTTGTTTTATGCATAAAATCATAATCTATTTTATAACCTTGTGTGGAGTATTTCTGTGGTGTTTTTACTGTGTTACTTGTTTAAGTGTTGCACAAATACTTTACAAATTGCCTCTTAAGCTAAGCCTGACTCCTCTGTGCCAAGCTAAAAGAGGGTGAGCACAGGATAATTTAGGGTGTGTTATGACTTACCCTGACTAGGATTGTGATCTCCACTCGGACAGTGTGCATACCTCTGCCAACAAGAGACCCAATTATTAATACTCATTTACAAAAGTAACATAAAGTTATGTCTGCCAGACCAGAACCTTCTGGTCACAGGTGTATATTTAGTGTTTGTTGGTGGTCGCAAAACCTAATACCCAGAACCAACAACGGAGCGCCAGCTTTTTTTTATATGTTATTTTATACGGACAATGCAGCAATTCATGTGGTAAAGTCAATTGAATGAAAAATGGAGAAGTAGGAAACATTATTTTTAAATGTGCCCAAGATGCTGAGTTTAGGAATAGTAGTTGCTTATAAAACTCTGTCTGTGCAGTTACTAATGCTATCATGTAATTTAAAGAACATTTTACAAAATGTGTTCTTTCTTGCACACTTGCTTACATTTAGAAGATGAAGATGGAGATAAAATCATCTGATAATAGCAAGTGTTCAGCCATTCTATATTTCCACACTTCTTCCGATAAAAACAATACTCCACTTGTATGGCAGTTCATATCGTCCCCTACAGAACGTGGGGACATCATACACAACATTGAAACATCAAAATCTTTGCCTTGCAAATAGACCCATTTTGGCGATGAGGGTAGCTGCAGTATTTTGTCCAAGGCCCAGCCTCCACCCAGGGAATCCCTCTAAACCTAGACATTTCTGAAACTTAGACAGCCAGTAAATCCAGGGTAATGTGGACCCCACAACGTTTTCTCAACCACAAAGCCCTGCCAACCTCAAAGAATGGCTAGACTTATGCATGTTTTTCACATTTCTGTGATGAGAAGTTCCGGAATCTGTTTCTTCCACTCAGCGTTCCCACACACCTCTCAATAAAGTCAGTACATAACTTGTGTGGCTGGGCGCGGAGCATGCCAGTACCAACTGTGGAACCAGATTGTTGTCAGAAGATGCTGGACATGAGTGGCACTTCAAGTTCTGTCCTTGTGACTTCTCACCTGATTTCACATGGCTATAGGGAGTCGATTCTTGCTTAGTTTTCTTGCACTTATGGCATGTTTCTGATATGACTTACCCAAAGACTTTGAGCCAAAGTAGGATTTAACACAGGATTGATCTAGGGAACAACCTGCGAGTCGGAGCAGGAACCGGACTGCTGTTTCGAGCCCAACATTGTCTTATGTATGGCAGTGTAGAGCTTTACTTCCCACTTCCTGATTCCTTTCCGGTGAATGAGGACACATTTCTCATAGGACTTTGAGCAGTGATCAGAGCCCAGGCACCATTGATGCATGTCGTGGGGGCCTGTGACAGACATATACTTCTTGCAGTCATGGCACAGTTTGTATCCTGTTTTCTTCAGAGGAGCCATCTTTCCCTGCACAGTGTCTGTAATTTTTTGGGAGTCGTCTGAAGATTGACAAAGTTGGGAGTGAAGCTTGAGATCTCAATCAAAGGGGGCAGAAACAAAATGATGTCAGGGCACAGGGGAATGCCTATATGTAACTCCACTCTGTCACTTCTGAGGCAGTACATGGTTGATGTGGAGCCACATGGCACTACTAAGAGGTGCACGGAAGTCATTGCTGTAGGAATTCTCTAGATCTGGTGTTTCAACTAGGATATTCTAAAGGTGACAAATCTGAAGTCAAACGTATCCAACAGAGAAAAGGCTTTGAATGGAAAGCGTTTTGGCGACTCCTCAAGAAGCAAAGTGCAAATCTTTGGAACACTAAGATGGGTACCATGAGACCTTTACTTTGACAATATTAAAACATTCCATAGCCAAGGGGGCTGCAAAATCCAGAAGATGATGAAACCCAGAAACAAGTGAGTTCATGAAGCACCCTAGCCAGACACTTTTCCTTCTGTATCAATCGATAAGATTTTGTTGAATAGTGCCTACCAGTCAGTACAGCAGCATAAGATAAGGACTGGTACCCTGGTTATAATGCACCACACAGCTTCTAAGCTTCACAGCACAGGATGAAGTTAATCAAATGAAGGTCCTTTCCCCTTTGTTGAAATATCAAATAATCCATGGTGTTTGCGAATATTTCCAGGGGCCACATCTTTCTCAAACAATCATGGACAATCAGATTCACTTCTGTCTGTGCTTCTTAATTTTACTTACTGAAATCCACCACAGTTCTGAAAATAATCCAAATTTAGCAAAAATGGATCCCTGAGTGAACATCAGAGGGATAGTTCCATGGCTACAAAGTCCACAACCGCTGTTATCCCATGTAGCAGAAAGGTCTATTGCAGGAGTCTTTCAAAATGTAAAGAGCAGATCTACCACCTGCTGGTGGAGCTCTCACTTGGCGGCTTGGCTAACAGCCTACTCTATCTTCACAAGCGTTTGCATTTACACTCAAATGAGCAACATAAATCATTATATTGTGACTGATGGCTTAAAACCAAAGATGGAAAGGCCCTATTTTGTCACTTTTCTTGACCAAGGACTTTTCAGTATTGCTGATTGTCAGATCAGTCACTGGGCAGTTCTGCTTTGAGAAAAGAAAGGAAGCAGGCACTAAACAAAAACCTTAAAACGCTGTTGTGATATTGACTCTCCTAGTGATTTCAGACAGAGCATACAGATGTGAGTAGCATCTCTGAACCTGGTACTCTGAACCTGCCATTATGATATATGACACTGGCAAGCGTAGAGCAGCCTGGTACTTTGGCACGTGAAGTACCATTTGAGGCAGCTTAAGAAATGCAAGGTGTTCTTGTAGAGGCTGGAGAAAACACTTCCAGGTCTTCCATAGGACCAGACAGAAGTGGTAGGAGAAATGGCAGGAATATACTGGAGAGGCAAAAGAACTGCAAAGAAGAGAAGGGAGAAATAGGGAGGTCAAAAAAGGCCGTCTGCAGGAGACAGGAAACAAACTAGAACCCGAAATATTCCCAGTAACCTCTTGATGCTTTAAAAGAAGTTGTGAAGTGTTGAGTGAGGTATCTAGCTCGTTTTTTAAGGACACGTAGGAGAATAGGAAGGAGTTCCTGCTATGAAGCATGTGCAGTGACCTGTTTTCAACAGAGCATAAATATGCAGGTAGAGACCCTGTACTTTTGCGCACGTTCATTTGTTCTGAGGAAGGAGATGAAGAACACTGCATTCTCCAATTGGTTCCATTGCCCAGGTATACTTACTGTCCACCATGCACCTTACCACTGCCATCTCTACCTACATCACAATAGCCAGGTCCTTCAGGTAGGTGACCACAGGAATTGATGGAGTGATGTTTGTAATCCTCTGGATTATGGTGTATATGCCATTCAGAATGAGTTAGGTATGAGGGAACACTTTTTCAAAAATTATATTTTCATAGTCCTGACAAGAGTTCACAGACCAAGATGTCTCTCAAATTGGTCCCCAACCCAGCATGAAAGCATCTACCACAACCATTCTTGGTGCCAAGGTGGCCAGAAGTTCTCCTAAAAGGAGGCTTTCTGCTGATTTCCACCCTGCAAGTTCTGCATGCAACCTCAGGGAGACTGGAAAACTGTTGCAGAGCTGACTTCAACCCAAGCTCCCCTGCAGTCCCTAGATATTTGGTTTGAGGAGCCAAAACTATGCATAATGCCACAAGTTCCAAAAGGGGAAGAAAGATAGCTGGATCCAGGTTGAAAAAATTGATTTCTACACCTCTCTCAGTAGGGTGGAAGCCCTTCCATTTGGAAAAACATCCAAAACAGTGCCTATAAGCCGCTTGGTAAAGTGAGAACATTTTGGCAATCAGAGAAAACCCAGATTTTGGGGAATGCATACTCCAATTGTAGATATGCAGCTAATTTTGAGGTGCTATCTGCATGTATGAGCCAATCGTCCAAGTAAAGTACGATAAGGACCTGACGGCCCAAGTGTGCTGGTACTATGGATGTAACTTAGATGAAACTCTCAGCTCTGATGCTCATGGCGTAGGAATGGCTGTCATTTGGAAATGCTTTCTTAGCTCAAAGCACAGGAAATGACGGTGGCAGAATGTGAAAAGTGGTCTCCTAGATGTCCAAAGAGATTACCTAATGTGGACGTTCCTAGTCTTGAAAAGTCTCTGAAAGGGTAATATTGTAAACATGTCCGTTTTGATCAAATTGTTGAAGACCTTGAGGTGCAAGGTAGGGCAAAATCCTCCAATCTTGTCCTGCAAATATGTGGTAGCGCCCTTTGCTGCACATTTTGAGTGGAAGAAGTTCTATAGCATCATTTGCTGAAGCCTTCACATCTTGTCAAAAGGGTGTTTCGATGGCAAAGAGAGGTCCACGGAACATAAACAAAAAAGTGACTTGATCAAGCACAGTCAGATACAAAACTGTTGTGGGCAAATGGGATGCCTGCCTCTTGACGTCATTCAAGAGCGTGAATCATCTTGGTGCTCGCGCGGCCTCCTAATCAGCCGACACTGATAATTGCTGAGACTCAAGCCTGTCCGGGTGACCTCTGAGGCAGATCTTTTGTGGAATCTGCAACGGTTTGCTGCCCACAAACTGTCAACCTTCAGGTTACACTTATACATCTGCCCCTCCTCTGCAATGGTGAAATCCATTTCCCACCCCTAAAACACTAGCACCACAGATGGTTCAGCCTGCAAGACCAGCCCCGCATGAGGACTCTCATATGCTACGAAGGGTAAAGGTACTCCAAGCGCAGCTCCAGATGTCAGTGCACGACCAGCGCATATAGCTCAGTTATGGAACCGTCAACCACTGCTTTCTGATGAGCAAGAGCGGGGTCCCGTTCTTCTTCCAGAGTTTCCTGAATCTGCGTGAATCTATCTATGCAAGTAATCTGTACTGCATCAATTGCAGAGGTGATTTAAATTGAAATATGTACCTCTGTAAAGCAGCAGCGAATCATTGATGATATGATATGTAAAAGAGTGAGGCAGGGGTAGGTTCTGCTGCAATATGCAGTTAGTATGAAATATCAATGCATGATTGTCATGTGCCCTCTTCATCCATTCATTCTCATGACTTTCCTGCTTGGCCACTGCATCACAGACAGTCTCAAAATAGGGTGAAAATAAACGGTCTAGGATTGGTAAACATCTATGAGACACCTTTGCAGTGGTAGAGCCTGCAGATTAAGTAGGTACTTATTTGTTAAGTTTGTCATACCAGACACTAAGTTCTACTCTAGGCTATTCATCTCCAGTATAGTGCAACTAAAACTCACTTTAACTTCTGCAAATATTGTGGTACATCCGATTATGTGTTGCTTTAAGATTTTGCTTTGAACCAGTGCAGGTGACCTTTCACCCCTTGTTAATTGAGGAGTACAACCCATGAACACCTGAGCGTAGAGCGCTTTGTGGCTTTCATATGACGGAAGAAGGTCATTTCAAACTACAGGTGTCATGTAGGCAGTAGCTGATCAATACTGCGTCAGCTGTGGTTGCGATACTGTGAAGATCGTACTGTGGTACAATCAGATTTTTTAAATATTGGTGCAAACGACATCATTTGTCTACTTATGAATGGAAGGCTAGTCCTGACTCTTCTCTAACCCTCTGTCTTCTTGAAATATTTCTCCATCAACAGGACCTACTGTTAAATCATTAGACTCCATCTCCTTCGCAACATTTTAATAAATGTTTCCAAAAACGCAAGCCATATTGAACTTTAAGTTTCAGCATCTCCCTTCATGCCTCCATGATTGTAAAACAAGTCGAAAGGACATATGAAAATACAGCAACTTTTCTTCAGTCATGATCAGACTTTGCTTTCCAGTGGTGAAATATAAAGTAAGAAAAGGACTTTTATTTACATTTTATAGAGCACCCACCATCCATAGCGGTGTCTACAGTGCTCATTCACAAACACTCACTTGTCTATCCATTTATGAATTTACTAAGTCAACCCTTATTCATTCATGTACTCATTCATCCATCTTTCCACACTTTGACTCCTTGGATCCAGCAAGCTATTATTAGTAATTCTATTTTAGGAGTTTTATTGTACCAACATTTTCAAGTTGTCATTCTGTGCTTTTTGCCACATTTGTATATTCTTTGAGATCTGAAGCGTCATTTGAGGGGGCGTAGGGTAGTTGTTCTTAATTGATATTTTCAGCATAGCTCTGCAATGTATCCCTGCTGCAACAACCCATAGCATAGCTCTGAAGGTGAATAATCAATCTAACACAGCCAATATGTAACATTGACCTAAGTAGCCCAGACCTCTTGACTTTGCCAATACTTGTTGAAAATATGGGGGCACAAGCAGGTAAGAGAAAAGGCATAGAGGTTTAGAAGAAAGGAGTTGCAATAGTCAACCATTTAAAGAATGAAGGCTTAGCAAGGAGTCATCCATTGTCGAGGAGGGCCGATACTCCTTATATTTAAAGGTTTGAATCTGGAGACACAATCGAGAATAAATTAGTGAGCAGGAATAGTGGGGGACAAATAATTTACAAGTAGAGGAGAAAAAAGTGTTCTGATGTATATGCCTACCTGCAGATTCCTCACCTTTTCAATATCCCAGGAACCAGACTGGATTTGGAAACTTTTCTCCAATAGCTCTCCAATGCCAGTAGGAGTCACCAGCTCCAAGTCGGCCTCGCACGCGACACCGCATGTCACTGGAGCCATAAAGCACACCCCCATCTTCATGGTTACATCAGTTTCCTTTTTTCTGCCCATTCACACATTCCAGACTAACTCTCCCGAGGAAAAAGGGAATTGTTATTTGACGATTTCTCTCTCCATATATCGTATTTAGGTGCTGTTCTTGGCGAAATGTCTCAGCCAAACAGATCCGGTTTCAAACCATGCAGAGACTGTGAGGGGCAAATGTCTATCACAGGCTCTCACAAAGTCTGCCTCTGGTGCCTGGGTTCTGACCATGACAAGTGTGGATCCTGTCAGAAGATGCATCCCAAGGCAGTTAAAAAAAGGAAGGCCAGGATCTAAATGGCTATAGCTCAAGACGAAAAGCAGAGTCATAAGAGGTCTCTCGTGTGAATCCACTCCCGGCACCAGCATTTATGAGCTCAGGGCTGAGGATGACGCAATCATCTCTTGCAGTGCCCAGCTTAACTCTTTTTGTACCGGAATCCAACATCTCATGGGCACCTCAATCAACGTCATTGGCACTGCAGAACACTCCACCGACTCCACTTCTATCGGTGCCAGAAGACACTCAACCTATGTCCCCTCCACTTCAACATTTCTCGCTACCATCAATGAAGGGCTTTACTATGGCACCTCACAGATCGAAAAGGGAGGCACAAAGATGTTTAGAGGAAGAAAGTTTCAACGGGGGCGAGACTAATCCTCAAGATGATTAATATGGCACTGATCAAGATGAGAACCAATCAAATGTGGATCCTAAATATGAGGGACTGAAACATCCAAGTGACCTGGATACATCCCTGGAATGGGAACTATCTCCCTCAGACATTCCTCCTCCAGAAGTCACCTTCTACCATACTGTGGTAAGGAAAGTTGCAGATATGTTGAAATTAAATTTGTCAACAGCAGAAATAAAGCCTAACATCCTAGCAGAGGCCCTTCAATCCTACAGTGTTACATCTGAGCCTCTTCTCCCATTCAATGAGGTGCTCACTGAACCTATTTTGGTGATTTGGGAGAAACCAACCAACTTTACAGCAATTTCTAGATTAGTCACTAGAATGTATAACCAGTGCCAGGAGATCCTGCCTCTCTTTCAGCCCACCCATCTCCCGAAAGTTTAGTAGTTCAGGCCTCATGCTCATTCAAGATGATGCCGGGGCAAATCCCCCCCCACCAGATAGAGAATCAGTGAAGATGGAACACTTTGCAAAGAAAATCTTCTCAGCAGGCAGCATGGCATTACAATCTCTCAATGCCACTTGCTTGCCAAAATGATATGTTCAGACTTGGCTAAATTCTGCCCAAGTGGTCACCTCCAACCTCTTGGAAGATCTTAGAACACACTTTTCTGAGTTGATAGCTGACAGGGAAGCTGAAACCAAGCAAGTTATCCAATCAGGCCTATTTAGAAGCCTCCCGGACTCCCGAATAAAAGTCTATTGCCAGGTACCGGTTAGGCAATTTTATTTCATGCACTCACTTTCTAGGCCCACATACCCGCATGCACAACTGTGGCGTCTCTCCTTAAAAGATCTCCGCCAAAGAGCCCTCTCGCGGGGCCCGTGGGGAAAGCAGCGCCACCCACACGAGGAGCCAACGCCCGATGATGAAGCATGACACCCGCAAGGGTGTTTGAGGGCACTTTTTCCAAAAGGAGGAATTCCCCACCTTCATGGATATCCAATCTTCATCATATACAGAAAGAGACACCCCTAACACATTGATCTAAGCTACCAGATTAGGTCGCTTCCCTCTTTTTTCATAGGAACAGTTACCCCTTTGTGATTACCACGTAATTCTTTGGGAGCTTTGGTACTGGACCTTTTCCTACTGGCTCCCAGTCCCCCCTCTCTCGTTTGATTTATGACCATGAGTGGTGTCTGTAACCAGAGGTGGTTCGGGACATTGGCTCTGAGTGAGCACTGCCTGAAATTCTGTGCCCTCCAGTATCTAATGAAGGGAGCACTGGGGGGCTCATTTGACCTCAAGCGAACTGCCTAACTCCTGTGCACATTTCCCCCATATCCTTAATTCCATGAGTATTGAGGAAGATTTGCCTAGAACAGGCCCAATTAATCTTAAATGCCCTGGACTGGCTGAGAAGGGTGTGGTATGCAGACATTTTTCACCTTTCCCTGTGCTCTCTGCTCCGTCTCCCTGACAGGGTAGACCTCCTCTGTCAGTCACAGGGTAAGGTTCCACACCCCAAACTCCAGAGCCTCCAACTACATGCCTGGAGATTGAGCAGGGCAACCTGAATTCATTCTCTTTACCCCTTGAAGTAGTGGACCATTCTCTCCTCTAGACACCTCTCCACCAAGACTGTTAACCCCTTCTATGCTCATGATGGAATGGTTCCATCATGAGCACAAGTTCTAGTGTGCTCATGACGGAACCATTCCGTCATGAGCACATGCTCAGGAAATCCCTCTGCTGCAGACAGCAGAGGGATTCACCATTTATTTTTTGCCTGGGGAGGTGGGGAAGAGCTTCCCCAACCTCCCCAGGCATATTTTGGAATTTCATTGCAATGACGATCGCGCGCATGGCGCGCAATCGTCATTGCAACAAAATCGAAACTGAAACTTAGTTTCAGTTTCTCAGTTCGGTGCTTGTGGGGCTATCTCAGCCCCCGAGCACCGAAAAAGGTGGGAGAGGTATCGTTGGAAAGGGGAGAATCTCCCCTTTCCAATAGTACCCTTCCCTAGTGGATCCCTGCTTGGGGATCACCCCAGGAGGGCGATCCCCATGCAGGGATCCCCCCACTAACACCAGGGATGGGGGAGCGGCCCCTTGGGCAAGGGCCTTTGCTCCCCCCATATTAGTTTGGTCGCAAGTCTTTCTGCCCCCCCGGGGGGGCGGATAGCCCGCTAGAAACCAGGGATTATTTTTTTTTATTGACGTTGGGGTGGGGGCTGCCCAAAAAGGGTATGGCAATGCCCCCCCCCCAGAGAAATGTAAGTCTTTCTGCCCCCCTGGGGGGCAGATGGGGGCAGGAGCCCCCAATATTCCCCCCCGGGGGGGCAGAAAGCCCACTTGGAACCAGGTTTTTTTTTTTATTGACCATGGGGTGGGGGCTGCCCAAAAAGGGCATGGCAATGCCCCCCCCCCAGAGAAATGTCAGTCTTTCTGCCCCCCCCGGGGGGGGCGGAAAGCCCACTAGAAACCAGGGATTCTTTTTTTTATTGACGTTGGGGTGGGGGCTGCCCAAAAAGGGCATGGCAATGCCCTCCCCCCCCCAGAGAAATGTAAGTCTTTCTGCCCCCCCGGGGGGCAGAAAGCCCGCTGGGAACCAGGGATTTTTTTTTTAATTGACATTGGGGTGGGGGCTGCCCAAAAGGGCATGGCAATGCCCCCACCCTTGCCCCAGAGAAATGCCAGTCTTTTTGCCCCCCTGGGGGGCAGACAGGGGCAGTAGCCCCCAATCTGCCCCCCTGGGGGGCAGAAAGCCCACTAGAAACCAGGGATTGTTTTTTTTCTATTGACGTTGGGGTGGGGGCTGCCCAAAAAGGGCATGGCAATGCCCCCCCCCCCAGAGAAATGTAAGTCTTTCTGCCCCCCTGGGGGGCAGATGGGGGCAGGAGCCCCCAATATTCCCCCCGGGGGGGCAGAAAGCCCACTAGGAACCAGGGCTTTTTTTTATTGACCTAGGGGTGGGGCCTGCCCAAAAAGGGCATGGCAATGCCCCCCCACCGCCCCAGAGAAATGTCAGTCTTTCTGCCCCCCCGGGGGGGCGGAAAGCCCACTAGAAACCAGGGATTCTTTTTTTTTTATTGACGTTGGGGTGGGAGCTGCCCAAAAAGGGCATGGCAATGCCCCCCCCCAGAGAAATGTAAGTCTTTCTGCCCCCCTGGGGGGCAGACAGGGGCAGTAGCCCCCAATCTGCCCCCCTTGGGGGCAGAAAGCCCACTAGAAACCAGGAATTGTTTTTTTTTTATTGACGTTGGGGTGGGGGCTGCCCAAAAAGGGCATGGCAATGCCCCCACCCCTCCCCCCAGAGAAATGTCAGTCTTTCTGCCCCCCCGGGGGGCAGAAAGCCCACTAGAGACCAGGGATTTTTTTTTTCATTGACGTTGGGGTGGGGGCTGCCCAAAAAGGGCATGGGAATGCCCCCCCCAAAAATGCAACAGTCTTTCTGCTCCCCCCAGGGGCAGATGGGGACAATAGCCGCTGACCTGCCCCCGGTGGGGGGGTCAGAAAGCCCACTAGGCACCAGGGATTTTTTTTTATAATGTAGGGGTGGGGGCTGCCCAGAATGGGCATGATAATGCCCCCACCCCAAAAACAATTACCACGGTCTTTCTGCCCCTCCCTGGAGGCACATTGGGGCAATAGCCCCTTATCTGCCCCCGGGGGGGGAGGGGGGTAGAAAGCCCTCTAGGCCTCAGGATTTTTTTTTTTTATTCAGGGTTGAGGTCAGCCCAGAATGGGCATGCCAGTGCCCACACCTCCCCAAAAAAATGCCACAGTCTTACTGCCCCCGGAGGGGGGGATGGGGGCAGTGGCCCCTGATCTGCCCCCAGGGGGACAGAAAGCCCACTAGGCGCCAGCGATTACGCTGGCTTTTTTTATGCGTGGGGGCTGCCCAGAATGGGCATGCCAATGCCTCCACCCCCCAAAAACATAGCCACAGTCTTTCTGCCCCCATTGGGGGCATATAGGGGTAACCCCCCCGATTCCCCCCCCAGGGCGGCAGAAAGTCCACTAGGCACAGACTTGTTTTTAGCAATGTGCCTACCTCTGGATTTTGGGCCCTAGCGCAGCCGGCACAAAGGGAATCCTAGCAAACCTGTACATTTTTTTAAACTAGACACCAAGGGGAATCCGGAATGGGGTGACTTGTGTGCCTCTCACCAGGTTCTGTTACCCAGAATCCCGTGCAAACCTCAAACTTAGTTTAAAAAAACACATTTTCCTCACATTTCTGTGATGGAAAGTTCTGGGATCTGCGTGGATCCACAAAATTCCACCCACCCCGCATTTCCCAAAGTCTTCTGAGAAAAATGGTACCTCACTTGTGTGGGTAGGCCTAATGTCCGCGACAGGAAACGGGCCAAAACGCAACGTGGACACACCACATTTTCACAGTGAAAACTGACCCTTTTTTTGCAAAGTGCCTAGCTGTAGGTTTTGAACCCTAGCTCTGCCGGCAGCTAGGAAAACCTAGCAAACCTATACATTTTTGAAAACTAGACACCCAGGGGAATCCAGGATGGGGTGACTTGACTGGCTCTCACCAGGTTCTGTTACCCAGAATCCCTTGCAAACCTCAAAATGTGTCCAAAAAAACACATTTTCCTCACATTTCTGTGATGGAAAGTTCTGGGATCTGCGTGGATCCACAAAATTCCACCCACCCCGCATTTCCCAAAGTCTTCTGAGAAAAATGGCACCTCACTTGTGTGGGTAGGCCTAATGTCCGCGACAGGAAACGGCCCAAAACGCAACGTGGACACACCACATTTTCACAGTGAAAACTGACCCTTTTTTTGCAAAGTGCCTAGCTGTAGGTTTTGAACCCTAGCTCTGCCGGCACCTATGGAAACCTAGCAAACCTATACATGTTTTGAAAACTAGACACCCAGGGGAATCCAGGATGGGGTGACTTGACTGGCTCTCACCAGGTTCTGTTACCCAGAATCCCTTGCAAACCTCAAAATGTGTCCAAAAAAACACATTTTCCTCACATTTCTGTGGTGGCAAGTCCTGGAATCTGCGTGGATCCACAATATTCCACCCACCCCGCATTCCCCAAAGTCTTGTGAGAAAAATGGTACCTCACTTGTGTGGGTAGGCCTAGTGCCCTCGACAGGAAACGGCCCAAAACACAACGTGGACACACCACATTTTATAGTGAAAACTGACACTATTTTGCAAAGTGCCTAGCTGTAGATTTTGAACCCTAGCTCTGCCGGCACCTAGGGAAACCTAGCAAACCTTTAAATTTTTGAAAACTAGACATCCAGGGGAATCCAGGATGGGGTGACTTGACTGGCTCTCACCAGGTTCTGTTACACAGAATCCCTTGCAAACCTAAAGAATTGTAAAAAAAAACACATTTTCCTCACATTTCTGTGGTGGAAAGTTCTGGAATCTGCGTGGATTCACAAAATTCCACCCACCCCGCGTTCCCCCAGATCTCCCGATAAAAATGGTACCTCACTCGCGTGGGTGGGTCAAGGACCAGCGACAGGCAAGGGCCCAAAACCTATTGAGGCGACATCAAAATGACCTATCACAAACCAACCTGGTTTTGCAAGGGGGGTCCCATGAGTTTTTGGCCCGGGGCTCGGCGGCCATCTAGGGAAACCTACCAAACCCACACATTTCTGGAAACTAGACACCCGGGGGAGTCCAGCGAGGTATGGCTTGCGTGGGTCCCCCAACATTCTCCTACCCAGAATTCCCTGCAAACCTCAAATTTTGCTGAAAAAATCACTTTTTCTCAAATTTCTGTGTGGGAAAGTTCTGGAATCTGCGTGGATCCACAAATTTCCTCCCACTCAGCGTTCCCCCAGGTCTCCCGATAAAAATGGTACCTCACTCGCGTGGGTGGGTCAAGGACCCGCGACAGGCAAGGGCCCAAAACCTATTGAGGCGACATCAAAATTACCTATCACAAACCAACCTGGTTTTGCAAGGGGGAGTCCAATGAGTTTTTGGCCCGGGGCTCGGCGGCCATCTAGGGAAACCTACCAAACCCACACATTTCTGGAAACTAGACACCCACCCACGCGAGTGAGGTACCATTTTTATCGGGAGACCTGGGGGAATGCTTGGTGGGAGGAAATTTGTGGATCCACGCAGATTCCAGAACTTTCCCACATAGAAATTTGAGAAAAAAAGTGATTTTTTTCAGCGAAATTTAAGGTTTGCAGGGATTCTGGGTAGGAGAATGTTGGGGGACCCACGCATGCCATACCTCGCTGGACTCCCCGGGTGTCTAGTTTCAGAAATGTGGGGTTTGGTAGGTTTCCTAGATGGCCGCCGAGCCCCGGGCCAAAAACTCATGGGACCCCCCCTTGCAAAACCAGGTTGGTTTGTGATAGGTCATTTTGATGTCGCCTCTATTTTTCTCGAAAGACTTTGGGGAACGCGGGGTGGGTAGAATTTTGTGAATCCACGCAGATTCAAGAACTTTCCACCACAGAAATGTGAGGAAAATGTGTTTTTTTTGACAATTTTATAGATTTGCAAGGGTTTCTGGGTAACAGAACCTGGTGAGAGCCAGTCAAGTCACCCCATCCTGGATTCCCCTGGGTGTTTAGTTTTCAAAAATGTATAGGTTGCTAGGTTTCCCTAGGTGCCGGCAGAGCTAGGGTTAAAAAAACTACAGCTAGGCACTTTGCAAAAAAAGGGTCATTTTTCACTGTGAAAATGTGGTGTGTCCACGTTGCGTTTTGGGCCGTTTCCTGTTGTGGGCACTAGGCCTACCCACACAAGTGAGGTACCATTTTTCTCGGAAGACCTTGGGGAACGCGAGGTGGGTAGAATTATGTGGATCCACGAAGTTTCCAGAACTTTACACCACAGAAATGTCAGGAAAATTGGGTTTTTTGACAATTTCTTAGGTTTGCAAGGGATTCTGGGTAACAGAACCTGATGAGAGCCAGTATAGTCACCCCATCCTGGATTCCCCTGAGAGTCTAGTCTTTAAAAATGTATAGGTTTGCTAGATTTCCCTAGGTGCTGGCAGAGCTAGGGTTCAAAAACTACAGCTAGACACTTTGCAAAAAAAGGGTCATTTTTCACTGTGAAAATGTAGTGTGTCCACGTTGCGTTTTGGGCCGTTTCCTGTCACGGGCACTAGGCCTACCCACACAAGTGAGGTACCATTTTTCTTGGAAGACTTTGGGGAACGCGGGGTGGGTGGGATTTTGTGGATCCACGCAGATTCCAGAACTTTCCACCACAGAAATGTGAGGAAAATGTTTTTTTTGCACAAATTGTTAGGTTTGCAAGAGATTCTGGGTAACAGAACGTGGTGAGAGCCAGTCAACTCACCCCATCCTGGATTCCCCTGGGTGTCTAGTTTTCAAAAATGTATAGGTTTGCTAGGTTTCCTAGGTGCCGGCAGAGCTAGGGTTAAAAAACTACAGCTAGGCACATTGCAAAAAAAGGGTAATTTTTCACTGTGAAAATGTGGTGTGTCCACGTTGCGTTTTGGGCCGTTTCTTGTCACGGGCACTAGGCCTACCCACACAAGTGAGGTACCATTTTTCTCAGTAGACTTTGGGAAACGCGGGGTGGGTGGAATTTTGTGGATCCATGCAGATTCCAGAACTTTCCACCACAGAAATGTGAGGAAAATGTGTTTTTTTGGACAAAGTTTTAGGTTTGCAAGGGATTGTGGGTAACAGAACCTGGTGAGAGCCAGTCAAGTCACCCCATCCTGGATTCCCCTGGGTGTCTAGTTTTCAAAAATGTATAGGTTTGCTAGGTTTCCCTAGGTTCCGGCACAGCTAGGGTTCAAAAACTACAGCTAGGCACTTTGCAAAAAAAGGGTAATTTTTCATTGTGAAAATGTGGTGTGTCCACGTTGCGTTTTGAGCCGTTTCCTGTCGTGGGCACTAGGCCTACCCAAACAAGTGAGGTACCATTTTTATCAGGAGACTTAGGGTAACACAGAATTGTAGAGCAACTGTTATTACCTATTGACTTTCGATGCATTTCTGCCTTCCAAATGAAAGACAATGTGTAAAAAAGAAGTCATTTTGAAAAATGACCTATAATTCTCATGCTAGTATGGGTACTCCCAATTTCGGAAATGTGCAAATATCTACTGTTTCTAAACTCTATATTTTGTTCCCATTTCAGAAATACATAGGTGTCTTTCATACCGATTTTTCCATGTATACATTTTCCCCAAATAATTGCTATATACCCGGTACATAATAAATAACCATTGCAAGATGCTGCTCAGTTATTGGCTCTGGGTTCGTCGGGTTCTTGGTGAACCTACAAGTCCTATATATCCCCACAACCAGAAAGGTCCAGCGGATGTAACGGTATATTGCTTTCAAACAGCTGTCATAATTAGAAGAAGTTACAGGTGAAAACGTTGACACAAATGGCTGTTTTTTTCAACTAATTTTCAATTTTTCCCATATTTAACTATTAGTTTCTATAAAGAAACCTTGAAGGATCTACACAAATGACCCCTTGCTGAATTCAGAATTTTGTCTACTTTTTTAAAATGTATAGCTTTCCAGGATCCATTATTGCTTTCATACCCATTTCTACCATTAACTGGAAGGAGGTTGAAAGCACAAAAAATAGCAAAAATAGGCTATGTCCCAGAAAAATGCCAAAACTGTGTAAAAAAGTTTGGTTTTCTGACAAACGTATGCTTGTCCATGAAAGCTGGGAAGATGGTGATTTCAGCACCACAACCCCTTTTTTGATACCATTTGCAGGGAAAAACCAGACGCTTTCATCTGTAGCCCTTTTTCCCATTTTTCCAAAAACAACTAAAATTTAGCTGTATTTTGGCAAATTTCTGGGTCCCCTCCAGGGGAATCCACAAACCCTGGGTACCTTTAGAATCCCCATGATGTTGGAAAAAAAGGACGCAAATTTGGCGTGGATACCTTATGTGGTCAAAACGTTACAGGGGCCTAAGCGCGAACTACCCCAAATAGCCCAAAAAAGGCTTAGCACAGGGGGGGAAAAGGCCTAGCAGCGAAGGGGTTAATTTTAGAATATGGGCCAGATTTGTCAAATTGTGTGATGAAAAATCCATTGATCACCCCAAGGCCCATTTATCTAATATCATCTGCTTTGCCCTCCGTTTAGCTCAACAGGGTTGTTCAATTGCAACAGTTAAAGATTATTTGTCAGCCTTGATGGCTTTTCTACATTTACCTGATCAACTGTCTGTATAAATCCCCCATTGTTTTGCGATTCCTAAAGGGTCTCATTCATTCAAGAGAATGAATGTGTTTATTTGTGTAAATTAATTAAAAGTGATACAAGTACACACAGCAAATCATACAATAACAGAAGTAAAAAAACATCAATCTAAGATAAAAACCGAGCAATAAAATAATTTATGTTATACAAAAACAAGTAAATGGCTTTAAAATGTTGGTGGCCAGCCTAATCAGGTCCTTCGCTCTCAGATTACTTTCTTAATGTTTTTTTCCATTTGAGCCATTCATAGCTGTCCTTTAATATTATTGTCCTTTTAAGATGATTTGCCTGATTGCCATCACATCAGAAAGGTGTATCAGTGAAGTTCAGGCTCTGAGTGTAAAGCCACTCTTCACTACTTTCTTTCCAGATAAGCTGATATTATGGACCAGGGATGCTTTCCTTCCTAAAGTGGTTACTCCCGTCCACTTGGGTTAGTCCATCACTGTTTCCACCTTCTATCCTCCTTCTCATCCTACAAAAGAGAACGAAAGACCCCAAAAGAGCAGTCAACTTCTATATTGGCAGAAGAACCTAGGAGTTCAGACTCGATGATCAAGTCTTGTGGGGTACATTGTGAAAATGAAAGGGAAGGCTGTACACAAATGGACACAATCCAAATTAATCCTCTTGGGTATCGAGATATGCTACCCAATGGCACAGAAGGATCTCACTGACGGTATTTGAGCTCATCTGGCCAGAGCCAAATCCTCATCTTTTGCCCTAGTTAAAGGGGTTCCCCTCCCAGATATTTGCAAAGCAGCCACTTGGCCATCCCGTCACACTTTTGCAATGCACTACTGATTAGATTCTGAAGTGAGAAGGGATGGTCACTTTCCCTTGAGTTCTGCAGGACTTCTTGGTTTTGTAAACCATGCTCCCACCTCTGGGTGTGGTACTGCTTGGGGAATCTATTCAAAAGATGAGGAATCTGCAAGTAGATGTATCTATAAGAAGAATAAGTTACTTACCTTTGGTAATGCTTTTTCTGGTGGCTAGAATATCTACCTGCAGATTCTTCACTGACCCAACCTCCTCCCTGTCACATTTTGTTTTGCATTTTTTGCTTATAGGTGTATATATATGTGTGTGTGTATATATATTCACTGAAAAAGCAAAGGTTACAGGAGTCGTTAGAGTTAGGCTCAGATTTCACTCATACAAAAACATAGCAATTCAGCAGTTATAGTTACCTGAGCTAACTATAACTTATGCCCCAGCTGTTAACTACTTATGACCTCACATATTACATCACTCATTAAATGGTCAGTGACATCACTGATAACTTCATATAGTTTGTGTAATTATTTGTTAAGAGTTTATGATTGTTAAACATATATATTAACCAACTACAAAAGTTAAATTAGTATACTAAGTGCTCTACTAATGAGTGATACTACTACTCACATATATTATGTGAGTGACTGTATGTATACATGTGTGAGTGGGTGTCTGAGTGGCTGTATGGGTGTGTGAGGTGCTGTATGGATGTATAAGTGGGTATGTGAGTAGATGTGTGGGTGAGTGAGTTGCTGTATGAGTGGCTGTACTGGTGAGTGAGTGGGTGGTGTGTCAGTGGCTGTATGGGTTAGTGAGTGGCTGTGTGATGGCTCTATAAGTGGGTGAGTGTGTGAGTGACTGTATGGGTGAGTGTGCGGCTGTTTTAGTAAGTGTTTGGTTAATTGAGTTGGTGTGTGAGTGGCTATATTGGAGAGTGTGTGCCAGTGTGAATGGCAGTATGGGTGAGTAAATGAATGTGTGAGTGCTTGTATGGATGTATGAATGGATATGTAAGTGGTTGTGTGGATGTGTGAGTGGGTGTGAGAGTGCTTGTATGGGTGAGTGAGTGGCTGTGTTGAGAGGCTATATGGGTGAGTGAGTAGGTGTCTGAGTGGCTGTATAGGTAAATAAGTGGGTGTATGAGTAGCTGTATGGGTGAGTATGTGGCTATGTGACTGGCTGTATGGGTGAGTGACTGGTTGTATGAGTAGCTGTATGTGTGAGTGAGCGGCTGTATGAGTGGCTGTATTAGTGAGTGAGTGGGTATGTGAGTGGCTTTATGGATAAGTGAGTGGTTGTGTGAGTACTTGTATGGGTCTGTGAATGGGTATGTGAGTGGTTGTGTGGGTGTGTGAATGCATGTATGAGTGCTTGTATAGGGGTGTGAGAAGTTCTATGGATGTTGTCATAAGTGATGTCTTTTGAAAGGTCATCAGTGAGGTCATCAGTGATGTCACTCACCATGTCATGAGTGATGTAATATGTGAGGCTATAAGCAGTGCATTGTGGGGGTGTAAGTTATAGTTAGCTCAGGTAACTATAACTGCTGCTTTTCTATGGTTTTGTAGGAGTGAAATCTGAGCCTAACTATAACATCCCTGTAACCTTTGTTTTTTTCAGTGCATTTCTATGATTTTTTAAATTCTATTTCCTAACTATAACTTCCTGTAACCTTTGTTTGGTGAATTGAACTTATACATATTTTTTATGTTATTTCCGAACTATAGCAACTCTGTAACCTTTGGGTTTTTAAGTGAATTTCTAAGGTTTTAAGAAAAATGTATTTCCTAACTGCAACCAGTAACCTTTAACAGTGAGTGCATGAGTTTCTTAGTAGGGCTGTGAGTGGCTGTAAGAGTGTCTGAGTGGGTCTGTCAGTGGGTGTGTGAGTGTCTGAGTGGGTCTGGGAGTGGCTGCATGAGTGTCTCACTGGGTGTGAGTGGGTGTGTGGGGTCTGAGTGGGTCTATGAGTAGGTGCATGAGTGTTTGGGTGGCTGTCTGAATAGGTGCATGAGTGTCAGAGTGGGTGCATGAGTGTCTGAATGGGTCTGCGAGTGGGTGTAGTGCATGAGTGTCTTAGTCAGTCCAAGAGTGTGTGTGTGAGTCTGTGAGTGGGTACATGAGTCTCCAAGTGAGTTCACGAGTCTCTGAGTGGGTCTGTGAGTGCATGAGTCTCTCAGTAGGTTTGTAAATGAGTGTGTGAATCTCTGAGTGGGTCTGTGAGTGAGTGTATGAGTCTTTGAGTGGGTCTGTGAAGGGGTGCATGAGTCTCTGAGTGTGTCTGTGAGTGAGTGCATGAGTCTCTGAGTTGGTCTAGGAGTGGGTGCATGAGTCTGAGTGGGTCTGCGAGTGGGTACGTGGGTCTGTAAGTGGATGCATGAGTTCCTGAGTGGGTTAGTGAGTGAGTCTCTGAGTGGGTCTGCGAGTTGGTATGTGAGTCTCTGACTGGATCTGTGAGTGGGTGCATGAGTGTCTGAATGGCTCTCTGAGTAGATGGTTGACTCTCTCAGTGGGTCTGTGAGTGGATGCATGAGTCTGTGAATGGCTGCATGAGTCTCTGAGTGGGTCTGTGAGTGGGTGCATGAGTGGGTCTGTGATAGGGTGCGTGAGTGTCTGGGTGGGTCTGTGAGTAGATGCATGAGCCTCTAAGTGGGTCTATGAGTGAGTGTATGAGTGTCTGAGTGGGTCTGTGAGTGGGTGCCTGATTCCCTGATTGGGCTTGCAAGTGGGTGTCTGAGTGCTCTCTGTTTTGCCCTCCTCTACTCTGTTTTGCCTTTCCTGCTTGTTTTTCTGCCCTTTGTTTTGCCTTTTTTGCTAGTCTTTCTGCCCTCTATTTTGCCTTTTCTGCTCGCTTGTTGTTCTGCCCTCTGTTTTGCTTTTTTTAAAATCATTTCTACCCTCTTCCTGCCATTTCCTCAAGACCTGGCTTTTCGATGGAGACCTCACACCCCAGCGCTCAGATACCTCCAGGGTTGATAGTACAGTGCTCTGCAAATTCTTATTGATTGATTAAGGAGTTCTCTTAATGCATGCAGTGACTCATACAAAGAATTGCGATCTAAATTAATTAGCCATGAGTGTAGTTAACTTTGGGTTACCCCTGGTCAATGCATAGATCAGTTCAACAGTTTTTGCCACAAAGAAGTCAGGTGGGGCTAGTCTTCTTATGGCAGATGTACATGTGCACCTTCAGATTTTCAGTCTTCCCACAGCTAAACCTTGTTTTACCTGCTAGGTGGAGAAGGAGCTGTTTCGGCACTGGTGGGTGCATTCCATGAACCCATTCCTGCAGCAACAACTTTGATGAGGCAGAACTGATGCCACAGTCTCACTCTGGTCATGGCCCATTGGGAAATGATCAGTGTGACATATCTACATAGTAGGTGCTCTTGTTTGGCAGACCAGGCACTGACAGGAGCTTGGCTTCAGCAGCCGCATGCTTCAAGCAGGATTTGAAGCAGATGTTCAGTTTCGACAACTGCAATGTCCGCACAGGATCAGCACTTCGGCATTTGAGATGGCACATCCCCACTTGCTTGGCAGCACCATCGTTGGGCAGCAGCAGAGTCAGTCTTTACAGCACACACCAGGGGTGCTGGAAGAAACACTGGTGCTTTCATATGAAGATCTTAGCACAGTTCACTATTGGAACTGGCCGGGAGACCCCTCATGACACAGGCTGACTTCTGGCTTCACTCGTGTAGGTAGTCACCTATATTGAGCTCTCTCATGGTGCCCCCCCAACTGTCCTAAAATGCCTTAGTTATAAAGTTGGAGTCACTTTCTTTTACATTTAGGAGCTCTCAAGGAGACAATGTGCCCTGTGTGATGTCATGTAGCCAAGAGAAATAATTCCTTGAATAGGAGAGGGGGGTCGCACGGCTCCCCTTGCCAGGCTGATTTCGGCCCAGTGTCCCCATCTCCCGGGGCCTGGGCCTTAATATATTTATAATCTAAAGGGAAGGGGGGCTGCGTGGCACTGGGCGTGGCCAAAATGTGATGGGGGCCACACAGCACCCTTCCCCAGGCCGATTTCAGCCTCGGGGACCCCATCCCTCGGGCCAGGCCATGTCGCCTCATCCAGGGCACCCAGTGTGCAGCATTGAGACCACAGGGGGAGCCTCAAGGCCCCTGCGGTCCCAGCCGGCTTCTCGCCTCCTGCGGGAGCCAGCATTGCTATTGCACACAGGGAGCTGCTGGAAATGCAGCTCCCTGTGTGCAAGAGCAAAAGTTTCATCTCTTTGCTTTCCCGCATGTCCCATATTACCTGTTTGCTGCGACATAGCTTGGAGATCGGTGGTGCACTAGTAACGGTCGCACATGGAGCAACTTAGTCGGTAGGCACAAGTTCACAGGCAGTTTTCCCCTCTCAGATCTTGTGGCTGGGAATAAACAGCAGGGCAGGTGGTGGTCATCCACCTTCCCTTTTTTGCTTCCCCCCAGGGAAGGTTGCCTGGGACAGCTGTATTAATATTTGCAAATCACACCAACGACAAGGCAGAGGCAGAAAGGTTCCCTCCAGTTATCCAGTCACGCTGCAAGGATGCCCAATACCACAATTTTGCTTGAAGTTATCAATGCTTTAGGCATCTTGCCACATGACCCAGACAGTGAGGCAGGGTGACCTCTCATAGCTCAAATTAATGTTAAATTTGTTCCAGGTACAAGTTGGCTCTTCTAGGTGCTACACACACTGGAAACATGATTGGGCTGCACGTCCTGGACAGTCTTTCCTCCTGCAGGGCCAGGTGCTCTCCTTCTCTATCTAGGCAGGCCGGCGTCCAGGCACTAGCAGACCCACAGCTTCTCTGGGAAGTTTTGCAGACTTCAGGCGATATCCCCTTCACTTTTGGGAGACTGAATGTCATGCAGCCCTAGCCTTGAATCACAGCTACTCTTTGAGTACTTTGTGGCCACGTCCTTCCTTGGTCAAGAAGAACTTGGAACTGGAACAAAGTGGGGTGCTTTGGGCCCCACCTTCATACTAATTACCAGACAGGGAATGTTGATCCACTTGCTAAAATTTTGAAAACTATTTGGGGTGGTTCCTTTTTAAATCTCCTTTTTGGTTCAGTGCAGATAGCTTTTGTGCAAGGTGTTGGCTCTCACAGCAGGTAGGGATTATGCTGGCTCAAAGCAGGAGTATCCAAAACATGGGCATAATGAAGTGTGAAGATTCTGCACTTGGCTGTCATCAGCCTTCTTGAAGCCGCAATCAGGGAAAGACAAAAGGGCAGGCCCTGCCTTTAAACTACCCCACCCTTAACAATAAAATCTGCTGACTCACCCCTGCTCCCCTTCCATCAACCAAATAGCAGTGCTTAAAAAAAAAAGATTAATCAGCAAACACCTGCTAAAAGATCTACATAACATTTCTAAGGATGGCCTTTGATCCCACACTTCATTGTTTCAAGCTTCTCCCTTCAGGTCCAGGATTGTGGGCAGTACACTTCCACTGACTGGGGAAGCTCTATTCTGTCCTCTGTCTTGTGTCAAGTCACTCCGGGCTATCGAGAATGGATCCCATTGGCTTCAGCAATCAGACTCCTGCCACCATCCACACCTTACCGTACACACACAAATAAGCATACACAAGATTTCAATGCAAGGGTCTTGGAGTCACATCTTACCGGAACTTTACATGAGTAAAACATGGCTGAAAAAACAGTTACCAGTGCACTGCAGGAAGCCCTGCAGGGCCATGCACAGAGGAGGCTGTCATAGAGAAAGATAGCTGATGGCAGCACATGCCGGTGCCCTCACACCCACAGCATCTCCCGCCTGGCCTCTTCAGCTGGTGGGGCTTGTGGCCGAGATCGGAATGTGGAGATTTGAGTGACCCTTATTCCCGGAAGTCCATGGTCTGGTTGGCTACAGCAGGCCCACCAGTACAAGGATGGGAAATATTAACGTTCATGGAAACTGAGGCAGCGTGGTAGAACTCTATACAGTCATTTAACTTTAGATGAAGATTTGATGCGTGGTGCTCTGAGAGGTCGCCAAAGACGATGCCCCTCCTCCATCCGGAGTAAAGAAAGGAAACTTTGGGGTCTCAGGTGGATAAAAAAAACTGAGATTGACGAAAGATGTATGGCAAAAAAGGGAGAATTACCGAGATATAAAAAGGGGCCAGCAGAGGAAGCAGCTTTGTGCAGTCCAGGCTGGGATCCTGCTCCCCATTTTTCAGTTCACCAATGGGTGGCCATCTTGGCCCACCTTAGACTAGATTCAGAACTACTCCAGCTGGAAAACAAGCCCCACCGCCTCAAGATATTCTCTGTCCTCAGTTTGTAACAGCTTAAGTAGGACTCTTACAGCCATGAAGGCACTCTTCTTAATCAACTTCTATCCATGGTCTTAGATACAGGCCTCTTCCGACAGGAAAACAAGGCCCACCATCTCAAGATTTTGGCTTACAACAGTTTATAATAACTGACGGAGGACTCTCTTATCTCTGCAGGCAGTCATTGAGCCCCCTCTACATTTGGAGAGATAAACTAGATTAGAAAGCAGGTCTCAACTACACTACAGGTGAATACTGACTATTAAGGTATGGCTTTTTGTTATCACTAATATCAATACTATTATTGATATTATTGTCTGATTACTGATTTTTTTTCTGAAGGCTTAGCCACTTGTTTCTTAGTTTGCCTAAGGATCCATAAGACACTTCTTAATGACCACCTGAAGAAACTGCCTCTTAACTCCTTCTGATATTCCCTAACGAATAATTGTTCTGTCCACCAGACTGGAATCTCTTAAGGAGCCCAGGGCTCCCTGTCTCAGTCCTTCCGAATCACAACTCCCACCCCTAAACTATGATAATGACCCACTCTGACCTCACCTTGCTCATGATCTGCTTTTCCAAACCCAGAGTCAATACTATTAAGATTACCTATCCTCAAAGTAAAACTTTAAACTTAAGATCCTGTGAGAATTTCCAGAAACCCTACTCACAGACCAATACCCCTGCATTTGAAAACAAACCCTCAAAACCGACCTCTTTCTCTTCACACTCAGCAACGACCTTTGGTCAGCTCTGTATAAAAGCATCCGATACTCTCCTCATTGACAGACATTCCCTTTGGACGTAGTCTTAAGTGTGTTTCATTCCACTCCTTAAATGGTAACTTTTCAATTTCCATCTTGCGAAAATCATGTTTCAAGCAAATGTCTCGACCCTGGCAAAGGCCGACCTACTCTTTCTTTCTCTTAGTCCTTTTTCCTCTGACTCATGTCGACCCATTTCTGGACAATACCCTGACTCTGAACACATCCCTTCAGTCCCTTTGCCTGACGGCCCAATTGCTAAATCACTTCACCCTAACCCCTTCACTCCCGGTCTCCCCATCACTAACAACCCCTCCCTTCTTTCATAGTTCATCTGCCACAGCCCTCCTACCCCCTCTCCCCTTTTAAAAGACGCTCAACATCTTATCTTTGCTCAAACAATGCATCCCTCATGCCCACGCCTCATCTCATACCTTCCCTACCCGCCCTACCTGTCGTCTACCTTCTCCTTCAACGTTCCTTTCATCCCACGTGTCACTTGCTGGAATATCCCTATCCCACCCCCTGTCCCCCACCTCACCAGGACTCATCTCTCCAAATCTCTACCAAACTTCCTTCTCCCACCCATTGGCCTCTCAACCCATCATCTTTCCTCATATTCCTACATCTCTCCCCCTACATCCCGGTATTTGCCAGCCAACCTCTCCAACTCCCTTCAAACCACACTGCAACACTTCTCCCTCAACCAACTGATATTACCTGGCTTGCCGCCTTACCCTAACACTCTCTCTACCACACTAACCCTCCACCTGACTGTCCACTCCCGATATTTCACCCCACCGCTTCTCTACCTCCCATGATAGACCCTTCCTTTTTTCCATCCGCATTTTCCCTACCAACAGTACCTCTGAATCGCAATTCCTACCACCAGTACCTCTGAATTCCAAACTAACTGGAAGTTCAACACAAGCCCCCACTTTCTTCAAAGTTTTTAAATGGCCCCCATTTCAAAACTCCTGCCCTCTCTATCCCAGCTGACAAAAAATTGACATCCTGTCACAATCTTTCTCTCTGCTTAGCAATTTGCTTGCAAACCAAAAATGTTGCTTACAACAGCATCACCGCCATTCTCTGAATAACAGCCCACAGAGTCTCAGTTTTCCCAGAGACAACTGTTCAAGAAAATCCAATCAGGCATATTCTTCCCTTGATGAGAAAGACTTACGCACTCTCACTAAAAGCTACAAAAATCCCAAATCCACCGACAAGCAGCCACACAACCAAGCTCAAGGCTGCCTGGCTGTTTCCACCATCATCACAAACCACATCCTCTCTGACAAACCCCACATAACCACCCAAAATCACATCCAAGTGGCAATCGAACCCCATGGATACACTGTGCTTCAACTCACTAGTTATCCTCTCAGATGCATGCTGCATGACTGCCGCTCAGCAACTAAACACTGACTTGAGACTCCGTCAACAATCAAGAGTTTCAACCTGATCATCAAGTTTCTCATTGAAACCTGGCTCAGTGGTGCCTCAAACAATATACTGAACCTAATTTTGCCTCCACTCTACTCAATTCTTTGTTGCGGATGGGAAGACAGGCACGATGGGGCTTTAGCGGTCTTTATAAAAACTTGCTAAGTTGCAGGCTCCTTCCCTTGAATCACTATCACTCCTATCAGATTTCTCCGGAAATCTCTTCTTGCACTGCTCACAATGTCAGAGTGAATGAAATCAACACTTTGGTTGAAGAATGCATTGAGTTCAGCACATCCTAATTAATTAGCTTCAACAGCATCATCTTCCTGGGGGGCTTCAATCTTCAATTGGCTACGAAAGGCAGCAAACCAATGGACACCTTCTCCTCCTTTCTCCGGGACAGTGATCCCCACATCACTGCTAGAAACCCACTCACTGAAAGGCCTTCATTCTGGATCCGATCATATCTAAATTTCCACACCTAATAGCCGACGATGCCACCCTAGCAGATGGGTCAGACCCCCTTTTAGTCCCCTACCTGCATGAAAACCTCTGGTCAACCAACGAAGGAGAAAATCTGGTTTAGGGACACAAGAAACATCAATATTGGGGTCTTTGAAAACAGGGCTCACCCGAATCTCGCCTCTGTGTTTCCCCAACTTGATATCAACGCTACCACAGACACATTTAATAACTGCATGAAAACCTTGATAGAGAAATTCACACCTCTCAAGAACAAGCACAGCAGACACAAACCTTCTCTATCTTGGTTCTCAAAAGACTTTTATGAGAAAAGGAAACACCTCAGAATGCTTGAATATGAATGGAGACCATCACCCTTTCTGCTAGTTGGGCTGAAAACCACGAGAAAAACCTACAAAGGTCATATGTTCAGAGCTTAGTTAACACAGATAAAATCCTTCTGGGTCACGATAAAGAACAGAATATTCAAAGTAAAAGAAGCAAGCAAACAACTCTTCACCAAAAACCACACCCATGTCCACCGAGGCCCTATGCAATGACTTTGTGAAGTTTTTCATCAAAAAAGTAAAGGCCTTAGACATTTCCCTGTCGGCCACCTCTGACTATATATTCGAGGTTTATTGATAACTTAACTTGCAAAGCACAGCAGTTCTGGTCATTTTTCACCTCAGGTACAGATGCAGACCTACTGGAGACCACAATTAAGGTGAAATCATCAAATCACCTTTCTGACAATGCCCCTGCTCCAATCAGTGAAGATCTCTACAAACAGCCCTTCCCCTTTTGGTCCACCGTGGTCAAATCTTTCTTCGAACAAGTTACCTTCCAGGACTGCCTAATAATTGAGCAAATCTCTCCTCTGTTAAAAAAACAATCACTGGACCCTGATGACCTAAACATCTTCGGTCCAGTCTCCACCCATCCCTTCTCAGGAAAGGCGATAGAAAGCTGTATAGTCTCCCAATTGATATCCCACATCCAAGCAAATAACCTGCTAGACACTCTCCAATCTGGCTCTAGACAGGGTTGCAGCTCTGAGACTGCAATTCTGCAGATCATTAAAGACTCACTCCGCATCCTTGACACTGGAAACACGTCTTCATTTTCAACTCAATCTCTCAGCTACCTTTGATTCAGCCATCCACCAAGCTTTGATCAGCATCTTGAGGCACTGAATGGGTATCACAGGGGTAGTTCTTCACTGGTTTATCTCCTATCTGATGAACTGTTCAAAGTAGTGAAAATTTGAAGATCTCTCTCTAACCAAGTTAGCATGGAAGAAGGGGTTTCTCAAGGCTCAATTATATCACCAACCCTATTCAACCTCTATCTTGAGCCACGTTGTGAAACTCTTAGGAACTCTGAGATCCTCTTTAGCCTGTATACTGACTATACCTGGATCTAATTGAAGTTCTCTTTCCCGAATATTATTCCTATTCTCTTTAACATACTGGCAAGAATTCAAACATAGAAGTCACCTCACAACCTTAAACGTAATCCTGCAAAAACAGAGGGGCATATTAGCAAGACCCACGTTAAAATTATCGCCGTTTTAGCGGCAGGAAACTGCCGCTAAAACGGCGATAATGGGCTTGCTAATATGCGTTATGGAATTCCAATAGAAGCCCAGGTTAGATGTCCTGCACATCTAACCTGGACTTCTATTGGAATTCTATAACGCATATTAGCAAGCCCATTATCGCCGTTTTAGCGGCAGTTTCCTGCCGCTAAAACGGCGATAATTTTAACGTGGGTCTTGCTAATATGCCCCAGAATTCCTTCTTTTAAGAAATCCAATCTACCTGTGCAAGAATGGATAAAATCCCTCTCTGCTCTGGATTTTCAACCAACCATTTTCCAGGACGCCAGGTCACTTGGCTTCATCCTTGACAGTCAGCTCAACCTCCAGAGTCAAACTGTGGCCATGGCGAAAACAAAGAGCCAACAAAGAGCCAACAAAGGCTGCTCTGGCGAATCAGCAAGCTCATTCCAGAACAGGACTTAAAATCAGTTGATCAGTCATTTGTTCTCTCCAGACTTGATTACAGAAACACACTCCTCTCAGCCATCCCAAAATCACACTTAGCTCTGATCAAAGCAGTTCTCCATGCTGTGACCCACTTTGTTACTGGGCACAAGAATTTTGACTCCATCATATCCGTCCTGCTATTCCTCCAATGACTCCCTATTGAGGGGAGAGCTCAATTTAAAACTTCCTGTACCATACATAATGCCCTACATTCTCTTCACCCATCTACCTAACAGGTAAATTGAAAATCTCTCGTGTAAATGGGGTTCAAGAAACGCACACTGCCTTCTCCTGGAGCCTCCCACCTTCAAACGAGAATATATGGCCCAATTATTCTTTGGAGCGCTACAAGAATCTAGAACTCCTTTCCTTTAACCCTGCATTTGACCCCATGCCATGCTACCTTTAAAAGGAACTTAAGACTCTTCTTTTTCAAAGACACTTGGACTAAATCTATTATCTCACACACACTCTCGAATGTCTGTTTTTCACTTTTCCTGGGCTGTATCACAACTATTTTCTAGTTAAGACTGATGGTTTCTGTACTCTTGTAAAGTGCTCTGATGCTCTAGGGTGGGGGTCTCCAGACTTCCCAGTACAAGGGTCATTTTGTATATTTTACAAATATTTGTGGGCTGATGCAGCGGTCACTAGAACACTGCAAAGGTTGTAGTGTTTAGACTGCTGTATTCTGAGGGGCAGCCGGGCCGGCGGTCCATACTCGGTGGTCCCACCTCACCGGCATGGCTCGGCCACTAAAAAAGGGCTGCAGCAGATGCTGCAGCTGTATAGCGCCTTCTGTACGTCCGCGCAGTATGTGCCATGCACTATGTCGTGCATGGTGTAGTGTCCTGGGCCCTAGGCCCACATGCTAGGACAAGGACCACACGGACACGATAGTACGGTACTAAAACTGGCCTCGAGCACGTGCACCTGGGCCCTTTTATTGGCAGGGTCACGTCACTCATGACGCCTGTGATGGATGGGTGGGGGTGCAAGTGTGTCCAGCCCTCGAGGGAGTGGCTGGGAATACAAGTGCCTGCTAAAACACTAGAACGTGTCCTGCAGGACACTACATTCCTCCCAAACTTTACTGAAGAACAAAACAAAACATCAGTCCAACCTGTGGGGATAAATAACAGTCAACTAAACACCACAGGGTCCATTAGCCTCACGAGTCAGGCGGCGGGAAGACAGCAGACATGGGCTGGTGACTCTGACTGCAGCCAGATGACCTTTGCTGGCACTCCTAATTTAAGCTAAGTAGTTCAGGGCACGAATGCTGGCTTGGAGATGTCGGCTGGACCCTGGTGGCATACCAGTGGGAGCATGTCCTTTGGTCTGAAGTTGCTCCACTTCGCTGACGTTGAGGATGGTCTGTGGTGGGTCCTAACAGTTCATAAAAACAGGGTGCGTCATGAGCATGGTTGGAGTCCATAGTGAGAGTTCACAAAGGTGTTGCCTGATCGACTGAAGTCTCTGTTGAGCTACTTTGCTGTATCCTGTAACCTGTCAGTGGGGCAATATCAAGTCCAACTCTCCTGCCTGGGGAGGCCCGTTGTCGGGGTTGCTACGGGACTGCTTGTGGGCTACGCTGGGGCTGCGTGTGTGCCGACTGGGGGCAGCTGCAAGACCACCGAGGAGCCAGTACCTAGTCGTTCGCACAACCCTCAGAGGTGGATGAGTCTTGGTCAAGACATGTACTCGCTGCCGCAGTTCAGGTGTAAGCCAGGCTAACAGGTAGCCTCTGGTTCTTTTTGTCGGCTGGTGTGGCAACGGTGTAGGACTCCATTCTATCGGTACTCTGGAGATGGTAGTGTTTGACGCATTTGACGAGGACTGGCATGGTGGCATCGCCAGCCGTATGGTGAATCTGGACACCAGTGGGTGATGACTTGCCGTGATGGTTGCAGGTCTTCGTTCTTGAGTCGATCGAGAGTGAGGGTGGCCAGGTGCTTCCCTTTCCTTTGGGGGGGCATCTGCATCCTTGCACTTGGACCTCTTGGGCTGCTAAGACGTCGGTGACAGTGGCGTGATGGGCACGCTGAGGAACGTGAGGCCTGAGACGCGGTCCGCGCATGCTTGCGGCTTACTCTCGGTCTCCTGCTGGGCAGTTGCCAGGTCATTCTCTGGTTGTCACTCACTTTGCTTGCTGTTGGTGTGTCAGGATGCGCTCCGTTAGCAGCTCGAGTTTTCTTCAACGTCCGGCCTGGCCACTCATGACTTCCCCTCCTGAACATAGTCGATCGTCAGATTCTTAGTGTAGACCCTCCGGTCACACTTCCATATTTCCTGCTGGGTGCGGTGTGATGCACCTGGCACTGATGATGTGGTTGCCATTGAACCTGGACAAAAGGTGGTGGTGACTTGCTGGGAGAGAGGATGTCTGGAGGGACTTAGCAGCCATGTGTCTTCGTCTTGCTGAGGCTGATCTTCACCCGTGGCATCTGCGGTCAGGAGCAGGGATGCCATCCGACTTAGACTGCCGACGCTTGGGGATGGACGGTCGCACTGAGAAGCGTTGGGGAGAGACGCGGGTTGCGCTTGCTGCGGCTTACGTTTGGTTCTCCCACGGGGCTGTGTCCAGGGACGTCGGTCCGCCTTGGTGGCTGTCTGGTGTGCCTGGGTGCGCTCTTGGCTTGCAGTGCAAGTCCTCGTTCTTCTCCTCTTGTTGGTCTTTTCAGCGCACCTGTGTTCATCCGGTTCTTCATGGTGACAGGAGTGTCACTCTTCTTCACTCGAGGGCATTGTGCTTGCACCTCGAGGCTGCGCCGTCGAGGCGCCTGCTTCTGCCTCCATTCAGGTATGCTTGGCGGGGTCAGTCACTTTGTGTGATGTGCTCCTTGCTTGCTGTGCGATGCGGCGTCCGGCCACGTGTCGCCTGTTTCCGGAGCACATGTTGCGGTGGCGGCTTGCCAAATGGAGTGTGCGACTCTCCTCTTGCCTGTCTGGGGCCACTGGCGACTCCGTCTTGAGGCAGTGTGAGGGAGGACACTCTGTGCTGTCTTCGGCCCACTGCGGGGCTTCGCTGGTGCAGTGGAGATGTAGTCACTCTCCGTGCTGCGTTCAGCAGTGCTGCTCTGTGGAGATGTTTCTATCTCCCGGGCGCCTGCTCGTGCTGTCAGGTTCGCTGGCGCAGCCTTCTGCGCACCTCTGACCTAGTGCGCTCCGTCTTCTTCTTGGGCGCCCTCTTCTGGCAATTGGTGTGCCTGTGTTGTAGCTTGCGGTTGTGTCCGTTCACCAGTAGGAGCGAGTAGTGCGATCTCTCTGGCGGTGGCGTTGGGCAGCCACTGGTGGAGCGCGCTCTGCACCAGTCTTTCTTGTGCTTTTGGTGGGGATAGCTACCTTGAGACGTTGCTGTCTGGCTAATCTTCTACCCTTGCTGGTGGTAGCTGTTTTTGGTGTTGCTGCTTGTGTTTAGCTCTGAGTTTCTTGCGGCTCCTTGCAGGGTTTGTCAGTCTCTCCCCGTGCTTTGCGGAGGTGGCAGGCAGTGCTCTTTTCTTCCACTTACAGAGTTCCGGGACGTAGAAACGCTGAGGCTACACCTACGTGTGTACCTTGTTATGCTGGGCACTGCAAGCGCTTGCGTTTCTGGGTGGGTCACGCTTGCCATGCGTGACTGTTTGGGCCGTTGCATTGCTGATTGAGTCTGTGTAGTGCTTTCCTTTGTGTTGTGGTAAAGTTGGTTGCACCCTATACTTGCGTATGGGCCTTAGACATTCTTCCCGACTTAGCCCCACTACTGGGCATGGGGCCCACTGGTGTCAGCGTTTCTGTGAAGGCATGGGCCTGGACCTTCCTTGCATGACAAAGTTTCCATTCTGCCACTGCAGGAGTTTCTGTGTAGTGTACTTGGTTGGTGCGGCTGCAGTACCACTGGTGGCCACTAGGTGGCAGTGCAGCACTTCTGTTGTACCGGTCCTGGCAGTCGTTCTTTGAACTGCAGGCCGTGCAGCTCTTGCCTGCAACGTGGGGAGGCTACCCTTGCTGCTGCAGGTATTCTGTGGAGGTAGGTGGAGCGTTCACCTGGCCGGACTGCAGGGCTCCCTTGTCCACTGTCCACAAGTGTCACTTCCGTGAGAAACAGCCGGCACGTGAGGCCTCTCTTTGGACCCTCTTGGCTGATTGCGGTGCACACATGCGACTGTTTGGTGGCGCTGCCGATTGCGGTGCACACATGCGACTGTTTGGTGGCGCTGCCGACCCTGTCCTCCGTTGGCCGCAGGGACAGGCAGGGGTTGCTGGCCAGGGTGCGGTGTGGCAAGCTAGGTGGCGCTGCAGGCTCCTCACCGTGGGCAGTTTCCCTTTCTCCCGGAACTGGGAGCTCTTGCGGGGGAACACTGGCTGGTGCAGTGCTACTGGTGTCCCTCCTGGGTTTGCCCTGTGTGCAAGGGAGTGCCCCACGGCGGTGCTGCGGGTCCAGGGAATGTCGGTGTGGGGGTCGCACTCGCCAGCCACTTTCCCTCGCAGCTCGTGATGCGGCTTTCCAATTGACAGCCAGGCGCAGACGCTTCTCACGTGGCAGTGGCAGCCTTCCTCATGCTGTAGGCTTTGCTGTCCCGTAGACGCTGTGGAGACAGATGTCGGTGCAGGGTGAGGTGTGGTTGTGGCAGTAAGTGTTCCCTTTTATCCCTTGGTGCTACTGCTTGGGCATGTTCGAGGGAGCACTGCCGGCATTTCTGGATGCTGGGAGCCGGATCAATTTGCGGACAGGGGTTGCTCTCAACCTCATGGGGCTGTTGTGTGTGATTGCCGGCCTCGTGTGGTATGCCAGGACGGGGATGGCTCTGCGTTGTGCTGGTGCACAGTTTGGTTGCGGGAAGGGCGGGCGCCGCTGCAAGGCCGATGCTCTCCTCCTCTCACCTTCAGGTACGGCGGGCACTTCAGTGTTGGTGCCGCGACTCGTCCACACGCTTTGGGTTGGGGGTCCGTCTCCTGTGGTCTCTGTCTGGCGGGTAACGCGCCACCAGCACGGCGTAGACTCCGTCGTTCTTCCCCCTGGTCACTACAGCAGGGTCTGCGGGACATGCAGGCAGTGCCCCCATGCACTAACCCCCATGGGCGAAATCGACCGAGGGCCCCGTTTAGGGCCCCTTCCCAGGGCTGGACTGGCCGTAGTGGGCAACGAGCACTTCCCCAGTGGGCCTCCAGGGTGGGGGCCGGTTTTGGGCCCCTGGGGGCCGTTTTTGTTACCAGGGCCGGTTTTGCAGCACTGGCAAACAGCTCGGGCACCCCCCCACCAACCCCACGGGGCCGGCCGAGCAGTTTGCCAGGGCCGGTTTTGGTTCCCAGTCCGGCCCTGCATCTTCCTTCCCTTTCCGCCATCCTTTTCATGGATGTGTTCCCCCTATGAAAAGGATGCTGAAAAGGGAAGTTGTAGTCCAGACGGAGGTGCCTGCCTCGGCAACGCTGCCATTCAGCAACGCCTTCTCCTTCGCGGCACCGTCGGGATCCAAGATCCTAGCGGAGTGGGCGGTGTTGTTGAGGGCTGGTGGCGGTCCGACTGCCACACTTATAATCGGGCGGTCGGACTGCCTTGTTTACAGTGGTCGGACCGTGGGTACAGCGGTCCTAGGACTTTGAGTCTGGAAAACATAATACACAATCTTACCCTGAATGCTTGATAATTCAGATTGAAACTTTAATTTACTGGGTTCCCCAAAGTCGGGACACCAGTACTGATCCGGGGGTATACAAATGGGAACACTAGAACATAATGTCTATGAGATAAATGTACACATTCTGCTAAACCCGTGTAGTCAACAGAAATGTGAAAACAGTCTTATCAAGAAAGAGAATCATGACATGCCTCACAAGGCAGGTCTTAAGTACTCCCTCCTATTTTGGAAAGATCTGAAAAGCCATATCAAATATAGTTACCTAGCCCCTGCTACTTCTTATGTGGTGGAAAAACAGATAAAACATTGCTGCCTATGCTCATATCAGTGCAATCTAAGGTGTTCCCTGAAACTCAAAGGTCAAAGCCAATAAACACCTGGTGCAAATGGGAGAATATAAGAAAGAATTAGCTAGTAAGTGTGCCCATATAGGCAAACCAGGGCTCTTGTCCGCTATTACGATCAAAATTGATTTAAAAAGAAGGAAGGAATTTGCATTTGAATACATCGTCAAGATGGGACTGGAGTCTTATCTGTGTCCGCATCTGAGTAGCTGAAAAAGATCAGACCAAAGGGAAGTTGTTGAAGAGAAATGTCCCAAAATTAGAACAAGACTGCCACCAAGTGGACGAAATGCGCACTTACTTAGATTGGGACAACAAAACCTCGATGTGAACAGAGCAGTCTGTTCACGCGCCGGTGCTTAGGTGCTACTGCCCACATCTATTCAGCATTTTTGCGGTCGGAAACGGCCGATCGGTTCGTTTCCGACCGCACAAATGCTTTTACATATGTATGAAACACAAATTGCCATTCGGTAAGGTGTTACCGAATGGCAATTTGTGTTGATTCGGTATTTGGAAGGGGGTTTAGGGTGTCCCTTCCAAATACCGAATCTGAATGGGATGTATGAATGTTTTGCGACCCAATTACGGTCGCAAAACATTCATATTTTACCGACTCCTTGAAGGGGGCCCCTTCCCCTTTGAGAATGGGAAAAAAATATTTTTAAGAGCAGAAAGTGGTGGTGGGACCACTGCCAACTCTTAAAAAATGAAACTGCAAAGTTTCATTTTGACTGCTTTATTTAAAAGCAATCACAGACATGGAGGTCTACTGACCTCAGCAGGCCACCATACCTGTGATGGCGTAGATTCTTAAGCAGTGGCGGCTCGCAGAGGTAGCGCTGTGGGGCAGTGGGGCGGGGCGGGGCTGGGTGGAGGGGTAGTGGAGTCCGACATACGACGGCAAAGGTGAACGTAAATAAATAAATATCTGCCGTCGTATGTCGGACTCCACGACCCCCCCACCCAGACCCGCCCCGCCTCACCGCCCCACAGCGTTACCTCTGCGAGCCACCACTGTTCTTAAGGGATCGCAAATTGCAACCTACCTCATTAATATGCATGAGGTAGGCCTATTTGCGACCCATTAGGAATCACTAATGAAACTCAAAAGAGTTTCATGCATTAGAAATAGCGATTACCTGATTGCAATTCAGAGAAAATCGCAATTAGGAAATCACTACTTGAAATAATGATAGATGTGGCCCTAAAAGGAGAACACTTTGCGTATGAGCAGCAGCAGTGTGCAAGCTTACAGATACCCAAACCTGTTATGTCCAAATAATAAATTCTAACTGGTCGACATTATTTTCAATATGTATGTGGCAATGTAAACTGAAGCATCTAGATACTAGATGAGGGTTCACCAGGCTGACCCCACTCTGGTCATATGCTGCAGGACGGATAAAATCTTGACCCACGGGCCGTGGTTTGAATACTCCTGCTCTAGTGCCATGTTTGAGGTATATAAAATCACACAAAATGAATAAATGAGTGGGGCCAGTAGGTCTGTTCAGCATTAAAAATCCCAACTAACTGGTTCCCTCAGCCAAGCAAAGAAGGGGGAAACAAGAAGGGTTGGGCCACCGGTAGCTGCACCGTTCCAATCAATTATACCCAAAACAAAAAGCAAACCCGATGAGAAAGTATATAGAGTGCACCTTGGATAATTTCCAAATTAATGGTAAAGTATAATAGATTTAATGTGTGTGTCCAGAGAAAGGAAATGCAATTCACAAAATAGAGAAATACAATTCAAAAAATTGTTAGGTAAACCTTCACACACCAGCCCAGGTGTCAAACGTCATCCTCACTTAGCTCTGTCGCCAACGCATTTGTCCTAAGGCTCAACAGAGTATGGGCCATCGATGGTTAGCCATCCGAACATTTGCCCAATTTAGGTACATTATTCCAACTAAATGGCACAGCGAGGCGCTGCAAGCAATTTAGCAGCTCCACCCTGCGCCATTTAAAAAACACAGGAATACGCTGTATTGACAAGAATATGGTGCACCCCTGTGTTTTCCCTGGTGCAAGGGTGCCTGCGTTGTAAGGATGATTGTGTTTGTGCAGGAAGGGACACCTTCCTGCACAAAAACAATAATTAATGGCGTTTTCCACCTTCTATGTGTGCAGCAGAATGCAGAACACATATAAAGAGCAAAAATCAAGGAGAAATAAAAGTATTTCTCCATGCTGCGCCACTCTAACGCCTCCTTTTCAAAGGCGTTAGTTTTTGGCGCTACCTCAGGTTTACAGATCATTGTAAATCTGGGGCAGTGTAAAAAAGCAATGGGTGTTGCATGGGTACAACCACAGCAACACCCATTGCACGCCCCTTTGCCGCATAAAACTCCAGTGAGAAGGCCCATATTTAGAAGGCGGTGTTAAGCCACGCAAAGTGGCTCATGGTTGCCTGTACATTTGGAGCAGGGCATTGCGCCACCGGAGCATCGGAAAAAGTGATGCTCCGGTGGCACAAAGCCCATGTAACTTTGCCCACTAGAGTGGGCTGCCGGTGGCTTTTTTATTTCTATCTATCACCACCAAAAAAAACCTGGTGATGGAGGGCAGTAAAGATAAAAAAAATGACCCCACACCATGGACGTAAGCTCCCATGGTATGGTGGCCATTACTTTTTACTATTTTCAAAAACAAACTCCTGCTTTCGGAGTTTGTTTATGAAAAAAGTAAAAGTATATACAGGTTTGACAGATGACCTTTCTGTTTTAACAGCACCGATAGGAACTGCTGTTACGGCGGTTCGTGCCAATGTTAGAAGATGTCCGCAGGGCCAGTGGACATTTCTAGATTTGGAGGACAGAGTGTCCATCAGGGCGACGGAGTGACTTACTCCATCGTCCTGATAGGCATTCAAACATCCTCCAAGATCAAAATCACGCCCTAAAGATTTTTGCACCTGTGCACTTGGGAGGCGTTCGACACTGAGGGCACTTGCATCATGTTTGCAACCCCTTATGACATCAAGGCGTGTGATCTTCAAGAGACTAGTCAGAACAGATTAACAGTAGTCTGGAAAATAAGGCCAGCAAAAGTTACAACACCTCTGCTATGCAAAAGAGTCTATATCCGTTGAGAAAATAATGTATTTCCACATTTAATTACCTGGAACCCCATGAAAATATGGGTGGCCAGGATTAAAGGCATCTAATTCGTTCTTCATCCGATTCTTGCCCTCTGGATGACAGGAGCTCTCCCGCTGCTCGGTGCATTCCTGTGGGGTATGCCTACAAGCCACACCGCCACTGGTTACTAACAGGCACATGCATCAAGGTAGGATTTTGCGAGTCCTTAATTGCGATTATTAAGGAATTGCAATTAAGGACTCGCAAAAGCCTATGCATGTAGGAATCGCTATAAAAATAGCGATTCCTACACATTCCTTATTTGCGACTCGCAAATTGCGAGTTGCAAATAAGGAATATCTCTCCATTCATTCCTATGGGCCTAGAGGCCCATAGGAATGAATGGGAAGACATTCTCAATTTGCGATTAGCAATTAGAGAATCGCAAATTGAGAATGCAATTTCAAGGTTGCAAGGGTGTCAAAAGGACACCCTGTTGCACCCTGAAATTGTGGTGTGCACAAATGTTGCGCACACACATGTCCCAAGGACATGTGTGTGTGTAACCTACAACTTTGAAAAATGCACTTTAGTGCATTTTTCAAAGTTTTGCAAATTACCATCAAGTTCAACTTCATGGTAATTTGCGCCCCTAATAGCGAAATCGCTACTTCAAAGTGGTTCTTGCATTGCATTTAAGGAATCGCAAAATGCGATTCCTTAAATGATATCGCAATTTGAGAACTCGCAATTAATTGTGAATTCTCAAATTGCGAGTGCCTTGAACCTTGATGCATCGCAAATGCCATTTTTGCGGGCGCAAACGGCCGATTTTTGCGAATCGCACTGTTTGCGCTCGCAAAAATGGTTGATGCATGTGCCTGATAGTGTCTTCAAGCTGATATGCTGCTTGAAATGCTCCACTGCCTGTTAATCAGGCCTGGACACAGCCAATTTAGTAGCCAGGGCTATGGGCATGCCAATATTCCTTTGTCGCCATGCTTGGCTCAGGAACTCTCGATTCTTCCAGGATGTCCAATCTACTTTAATGTACCTTTCTTTTGATAGTTCACAGTTGTTTGGAGTGCAGGCTGGCTCTGCCCTCGAACGATTCAAGGACAGTGGGCAGCAAAGCAACTGCTAGATCCTTAGATCTTCAAAGTCAAATAAAAGACTACACGCAGTACAGGAATTTCTTTAGGTTTTAGCCATGGATTTTCCTTTCGAGGCAGACAGCAATGAAACTTGCAACAACTGCAGCAGCAACAATCTAACCTGCTCTACAGGCAACACAGAGAGCGAGGTTAAGGGAAGCAGCAAGTTCTACCTCTTCCTCCCTCCTCCTCCTCTTTCACCTCTTTCTCTCCAGCCACAACAGGGAAGCAGCCCAAGTTCCACTCTCCAAGAGCATACCCTACCAGTTGGAGAACATGTGTCCTCCTTTCTACAAACATGGAAGTCTGTCACTTCAGACCTTTGGATCTTACAAATTGTAGAAAGTGGGTATACCCTACCTTTCCAACATCTGCCCCCTTCCATACCTATCCGTTTGGAATCTCTCCCACTAAACCATTGGAACGTCCTCCAAAAGGAAGTCCAATCCATCCTACTCAAGGGTGCAGTGGAATTGGTTCCAGTGCAGAAAAAGGGACAGGGATGCTACTCCAGGCATTGCTTGATTCCCCAAAAGGACGGCTGTCTACAACCGATCCTAGACCTCAGGATTTTCTACTCGTTCCTCAAAAAAGGAAACATTTGAAATGCTGTCAATAGCTCAGGTTCTACTTGCGCTGATCATGGAAGGCTTGATGGAGTCTGTTGATCTGTAGGATGCCTTTTCCACATCCCAATCCTGCAGTCACACCAGAAATATCACAGCTTCATGGTTGGATAAGACCACTATCAATTTGTGGTCCTTCCATTTGGCCTCACTTCTGCACAGCCAGTCTTCACAAAGGTGATGGCGGTGGTAGCAGCTCACCTAAGAAGGAAGGGAATTTCCGTATTCCCTTACCCGGACGACTTGCTACTCAAGGCGACTCCTGATTTGCTGTCCTACCACTTACAGGAAACAACTCAACTGTTGTACGACCTCGGCTTTTCGATCAACAAGCCCAGGTCTCACCTGGAGCCCTCTCAGTGCATACTGTTCAGAGGGGCAGTATTGAATACCACATCGAATCAAGCCTTCTATCCAACCCAGAGATTCAGGCTATAATTCTGATGTTTCTGAATGGAGCGATCATTCCAGTCCTGATGGTCTTGCGCCTGCTAGCCTCCTGCATTCTGTTGGTTACAAATGCATGCTGGCACATGAGGGCTCTCCAATCGTGCCTCCGGAGACAGTACAAGAAGTGGTCACAAGAATTTTGACCACATCATATCCGTCCTTCTATTCCTCAAATGACTCCCTATTGATGAGAGAGCTCAATTTAAAACTGCCTGTACCACACATAAGGCCCTAAATTCCTCTTCACCCATCTACATAACAGGTAATTTGAAAATCTCTCGTGTAACATGGGGTTCAAGAAACGGACACTCCCTTCTCCTGGAGCCTCACACCTTCAAATGAGAATACATGGCCCAATTATTCTTGGGGAGCTCTACAAGAATCCAGAACTCCTTTCCGTTGACCCTTCGTCTAACCCCATGCCATGCAACCTTTAAAAGGAACTTAAGACTCTTCTCTTTGAAAGACACTTTGGCTAAATCTATGATCTCATACACACTCTCGAAGGCCTGTTTTTTACTTTTCCTGTACTGCATCTCAAATATTTTCTCGTTATGACTGATGGTGACTGTACTCTTGTAAAGTGCTCTGATGCTCCAGGGCGGGGGTCTCCAAACTTTCCAGTAGGAGGGCCATTTTGTATATTTTACAAATATTCGCGGGATAATGCAGCGGTCGCTAGAACACCGCAAAGGCTGTGGTGTTTAGACTGCTGTATTCTGTGTGACCGCTGGACCTGTGGTCCATACTCGGCGGTCCTAACTTGGTGGCATGGCTCGGCCACTGAGAAGAGCCGCAGCAGATGCTGCCGCTGTACAGCGCATTCTGCATATCCCTGCAGTGTGTGCCATGCACTATGTCGTGCATGGTACACAGTTCACGCACATCAGTGCATGAAGAGATGGGCACAACATGTGCCCCCATGTACTAACGCCCCTGGGCAAAATCGCCCATGGGCCCTGTTTGAGGCCTCTTCCTTCCCTTTCCGCCATCCTTTACATGGCAGTGTTCCTGCCATGAAAAGGCTGCTGAAAAGGGAAGTTGTAGTCCTGACGGAGGTGCCTGCCTCTGCAACGCTGATATTCAGCACCGCCTTCTCCTCCGTGGCACCATCGGGATACAAGATCCTAGCGGTGTCGGTGGTGTTGTTGCAGGCTGGTGGCTGTCCGACTGTCACACTTGCAATCGGGTGGTCGGACTACCTTGTTTACGGCGGTCGGATTGCAGGTGCGGCGGTCCTAGGACTGCTGTACTCGTAATAAGGCTTTGAGTCTGGAATACATACTACACAATTTTACGCTGAATACTTGATAATTCAGATTGAAACTTTAATTTGCTGGGTTCCCCAAAGTCGGGACACCGATACTGATCCAGGGGTATAAAAATGGCAACACTAGAACGTAATGTCTATGAGATAAATGTACACATTCTGGTAAACGTGTGTAGTCAACAGAAATGTGAAAACAGTCTTATCAAGAAAGAGTATAATGACAAGCATCACAAGGCAGGTCTAATAAATACTCCCTACCTATATTGCAAAGATCTGAAAAGTCATATCAAATATAGTTACCTAGCCCCGCTACGTCCAGTGGCTGCCGGCATGGTTCACGGGGGGGCGGCCGTGCGGGAAGGGGATGGATTGTGGGAGGGAGCATATACATTTTTTTTTTTTAAATAACTTACCTTTCCGCTACTCAGATGCTGCGTCTCTGCTCCTGCTCTCCTGCCTCCGACTCCAGGAACAGGAAGCAGGCAGCCAGGCTCCCTCCCCTAAGCCAATCACAATGCTGCAATGCAGCGTTGTGATTGGTTTGAGCGCTGTGACACGGTGCTCAGCCAGGGGCTGGAAGGGTGGGCATGTTCTCCATGCAGGGTGTAATGCAGCCTGCATGGAGAAGGGGAAAGTGCGCATGACTGGTTTGGCGGCCCGAGAGGGCCGACCAAACAGTCTTTGCGGACTTAGGAGTGGGCAAACCACTCCTTCCCTGCCCTGCTCCAAGAGCAGAGCAGCCCCGCCCACCTGCCCGCCCGTAAAGCAGCACAAACATAAAATGATAATAACTGAAAGTTATTATCATTTTATGTTTTGGTTTCTCGTACTGCTTGAAAGCAGTGGGACGGCGCTCCTGCGCCATAGCGGAGAAGCTGCCACTGGCTACTTCTTATGTGGTGGAAAAACAGATAAAACATTGCTGCCTATGCTTGTATCAGTGCAATCTAGTGCGTCCCCTAAAACTCAAAGGTCAAAGCAAATAAACACCTCGTGCAAATGGGAGAATATAGGAAAGAATTAGCTAATAAGTGTGCCCATATACGCAAACCAGAGATCTTGCCCGCTATTAAGATCAATATTAATTTAAAAAGAAGGAATTAATTTGCCTTTGAATACATTGTCAGGTGGGAGTCTTATCAGTGTTCGCACCTGAGTAGCTGAAAAAGATCAGACCAAAAGGGAAGTGGTTGACGAGAAATGGCCCAAAATTAGAACAACGCTGCCATCAAGTGGACCAAATACGCACTTACTCAACTAGGGACAACAAACACTAAATTTTGAACGGAGCAATCTGAGCGCGCCGGCGCTGAGGTACTAAAGGAGAAACCTTTGCGTAGGAGCAGCAGCAGCGTGCATGCTTCCAGATACCCAAACCTGTTGTGTCCAAATAATAAATTCCAACTGGTCTACATTATTTTCAATATGTATGTGGAAATGTAAACTGAAGCATCTAGATACTAGATGAGAGGCCACCAGGCTGACACCACTGGTCATATATACTGTGGGCCGGATAACATCTTTTTGAGGGCCCAATGTGCCCCGCGGGCCGTGGTTTGGAGACCCCTGTCTAGGTCCATGTTTGAGTTATATAAAGCCACACGAAATAAATAAATGAGTGGTGCCGGTAGGTCTGTTCAGCATTAAAAAAATCCCATATAACTGGTTCCCTCAGCCAAGGATGGAAGGGAGAAACAGGAAGGGTTGGGCCACCGGTAGTTGCACCCTCCCAATCAATTATACCTAAAACAAAAAGCAAACGTGATGAGAAAGTATATATAGTGCACCTTGGATAGTTTCCAAATTAATGGTAAAGTATAATCGGTCTAATGTGTGTGTCCAGAGAAAGGGAATGCAATTCACAAAATAGAGAAAAACAATTCAAAAAATTGTTGGGTAAACCTTCACACACCAGCCCAGGTGTCAAACTTAATCCTCGCGTAGCTGTCGCCGAAACATTTGTCCGAAGGACTCAACAGAGTATGGGCCATTGATGGTTAGCCATCCGGACGTTTGGCCAATTTAAGGGGATATTTACAACTAAATGGCATAGCGCGGTGCTGCAAGCAATTTCGCAGCACCCCACTGCGGGGCATATTCTCAAGAACGTATGATAACCATCGCAAAAGTGACTTAACGCAACCCTCAACATCGCAGTCTATCGCGGGACATTTACGCCGTGTTAACCAAGTATTCACAACACGGCGGTACCATGCGATAGTCTCCAGATAACGCGTCAACTGACCGCGTTAAAATCAATGCCACGCCGCAAAAATGCGAAACACGAACGCCAAAAAAGCTGCGATGAGGCCGATCACGATACAAAAAGCAGCGAAAACCCGCAGCAGGCCTGCAAATCCCACGTGTCTGGCGGGAAAATGCACCATAGAAGCAACAAAATCAACACACCTGAAACAATCCAAAGTGCGTAGCAACATGAAGGCACCCTGACCCAGCGCAGAGGCCAATGTGAACCCCACAAGCACCACAGACCACCAGCAAGGACCAATGGGGTCGGGGAAGGCCAAGGAGAAGAGGGAGAGGAAGACGGGGTGCAGTCCGTAGGAAAACAAGACCAGCGTCACGGATGTGACAGAACACCACCAGCAACTGACCCACATTCAGACCACCTTGAATGCAGCCGGAGTGCCGAGGAGGCCAATGGAGGAGGCCAAGAGGCGCTGGCATGACGTGAAAACCTAAACCAGGCCCAAAGCCGCTGCCAACAGGAAGGCAGCAACGGCGACAGGAGGTGGGAGTCCTGCGCCACAGGAGGAGCTGGAGAAAATGGAGGCCAGTCATCAGTGTGGAGACGGTGCAAGGAGGTGGGAGTACGGACACAGCTCAAGAGGACCTGACACAACAACAGTGTGAGTAACAAACAGGTCCTGGGGGGACGGGGGGAGATGGGCACAATGGCACACATGCACAACGATGTGTAGCACACTGCACACCCACAATAACTCAGGGTCATGTCCCCCATCCCCGTGGCACACTGCAGCACACACACATGGCAATCACAGCACATCCCATGACAATGTGGTACAAAGTGCAATACCGACACTGCAGAACAGGGGACACAACTGGGTCCGCCCATGCGCAGAAACAGGCCAATCACATTTGACAGAGCAGGGAACTGTGAGATGCATATGTACGGGTACAACCTCACAACAGTCATGTAGTCCAAATGTCCACTGTCCCCCCTCAAATTGCCAGCACCGCCCAAACAGTCGCAATGTACATTGTCACACAGTCTGCATGTCTACAAGAACAATGTGCCAGCATAAATGTCAACACAATGTCAACATGCATCTCCCCTTCACATTGCAGATGGACAAACAACACCTCCAGCAGGTCAGACCAGACAACACATCAGTGATGCAGGACACGACCAACACACCTTCGACACCCACGCCCTACAACAGCCCATGGACATCCCACGCAACCCACCACCAGGACCAGGGCAGACAAGCTACTTAGAGGAGAACCCAGCCCCTGCAACAGACCACACAGCATGAAGTACACACAAGCACGGCTGGCCCACAACACTTCACCGACCCACACATGGCACCCCAATGCCAGGTGTCAGAACACCAAAAGGAGGTGGCCGAACAGGAGCGGATGTGGTCCGAACCCATGGAAGGCGAACTAGATCACATACGTGGGTGTCAATTACCCTTCAGGGACCACCTACACCCCACAAAGGAGACCCACAATGCCATAGAGACACACGCAGACATTTTGTTGAACTGGCTACGGGCACGTACGCCCGGCCCCTTTATTGGCAGGGCCACATGTACAGTGACGCCTGTGCGGGATGTGTGTGGGGTGAGCATAAGCCAGCCCGCACGGAGTGCTTGGTGCTTGCAACAACTTGAACAGTGGACACCAGTGCAATGGAAACAGAAAACACCTGCATAACAGAGTCAACTGCTGAGCAACATGGAGGGAGCCGGAGCAAGTACAGAGGTCACCCAACATACAAACAGCAGTGTCCGTGAGTTACAGTGCACTGAGGTTGGGGTACTAGAGCTGAGCGCGCTCATGTGATGAAAATGACTAGGATTGTGTCCATTCGGGATATTCCTGATGCAGATGCAGTGGGGTGTGTTAGACCTGCATCAACTTCCTCATCAACGTCCCAGGTCTCCCACACTGCCTGAGGTGACATTGCTGCGCAACATCTCTACAGCACAAAACTCAATCAATAACAGCCCATTGGTTGCGGTGCACTGAGTCAGTGGCACCTGGAGTGCTGAGCAGGGGATCAGGCAGATGATGGCATCCACGACAGGTCTGAGCAACTCCGTTAGTCTGCCAGTACCACTCTTTCGACTCTGGCAGATGGTGGTTGGAGTTGGCCCTGGCGATGGTGGCGTGTGCCTCCTGCGTTGATGCGACGTCCGGGCCGGTCAGGACTCGATTTGATGTGTGAGCCCTGGTGGTCCGCAGTTGAGGCTGGAGGCAGCGGACAGCACAGGGCCACATGCACATGGCGTCGATGACCCCAAGACCACCGTCACAGAGGTCATCCAATATTCATTCAGACAGGGTCCCTGACTTGAGCTGCACAGAGTTAGTGGCGCCGGGTGCACAGCGGCAGGCACAGTGACTTGCGGTCCACTGAGGTAGGGCCACGCAGACTTAGCGGGTCCTCGTCGATGTCGAAGGTGAATGTCGCGGAGTGTTTCGGGGGACAGTGGAAGGTGTTCTTCCAGGGCATGATGCAGAGGGCAGAAGCTATCCGGAAGCAGCAAATGGAGGAGTGGAAAGCCACTGCCTCGTTGCCACCACCAATTCGGTATCAGCTGCATGAGGATGAAAACTACCCCCTAGTCCATAGACTCAAACGCCACCAATGTACGACCAGAGAGTGTCCATGAATGTCGGGGATCAGACTTAGTGGCACCGGGGCTGAGAGGGGATTTATTCTGCGATGATGCCGGTACACTGATATGAACTCCGGCATTGACGATTCAAGACTCTGTGACCTACTGGACCGCAGTGTAGGCCGGAGGCAGCGGTCAGCAGTGGGCCACAGCCACGTGTCGTATGTTCGCGATGCACAGAGTTAGTGATATCAGGGCAGTTGTCGGTAGTGTTCGATCACCTCCGTAATGATGATCCTTTCTTCCTCCCAAATGCAACGTGTCATCCTCTTATGCCTCTCCTTGCGTGCAATGATTTGTACTCTGCCTTTGAATAATCGATGTTCAGTTCCAATTCTGTGACCTACTTGAGCGCAGCGTAGGCCGAGAGTAGTAGTCCGCGTGGGCCCACAGAATCTTGCGGCTGTGATGTAACAATAAGACCTGTTGGCACCACATCGAAGGGTGTATAGTGACATACACTCAGCCATGATTTATGTGCTCTGCCATGGTGTAATCAAGACTCAGTTCCAAATGTGTGACCTACTTGTCCGCTGTGCATGCCAGTGGAGTACGTCAACATGAATGGAATACTGCAGGCCTGTGTTGCGGAGGCCGCGATGGTCTGAGAAGGCTGCCAAGGTCGCAGGCCTCGGGCTTGGAGATTGCACCGGCACGTGGTGGGCCCTCATCGACACACGCCGGTGTCGGAAGGTGGGCTTTGAGGCCTGGGTGCGCAGGGGTGGGCAGGACTGATTCGGGGACCAGCGTCCCGGGGTGCAGCAGGCGCACAGGATCTCTGGCAACACCGTTCACGGCGTCGGCCACGTGGCGGGGTGAGGGGCGCCGCCCTCGCAGAGACGTTGGGCATTCCGGAAGAGGACCACGCCCAGGGTTACGTGCCTTTTATTCACACCCCTACGCTGGCCTGGCGTACTCCGGGCCAGCCCACTCCGCTCACACTTACGGGGGGATGTCACAAGCTACATTTCAGCGACTTCCCCACTGGCTGGGGTGACATGGTTGCGTCCACTGTCCACTACACTACAAACACCAGCGGTGTGTGTCGATATGGATATGTGTGTTGTCTGCATACTGCAGTCTGGCCAGCACATCCACGCCACACTTGGCATTGTGTACATTCTCATTCATCGGTCCCTTGCCTCCTTCGCACATGCCTGGTCCCCACCTCTTCCGACATTCTGCTATTGTGTGTCCGAGGTGCCATGCCGTTGATGGCTCATGTACATGGCTGGCCCAGGTTCCCACAGTGAGTTGTGCTGTCATGTCTGGTGGGTGTGCATGTTGTATGTGAGCTTGTGACGTGTGCATTTCCTGTGTTGTGTGTTGCATGATTGTGGAGTTGAGGTGTGTGGTGTGTGCATTTGGTATTGGCCAACGAGCAGTGCATTTCCGTGGGTGCCATCCTGTTGGCGCAGGTTGATGATGGACTGTCGGGAGGTGCAGGTATCATGCACACTGCCTGGGTGGTTGGCAACGTCGGCGGAGATTCCACGGTGGTGAACTATTGCCTACACATTGGTGGGATAAGTTGCTCTTTCTGTTGCGCTTATTGTGTGCAGTGTCGCCAGGGGCCACTAGTAGGACATGTGTGCAGTCAATTGCCCCCTGACACATGCGGAAAGCCAGCTGTGGCGTACACGGCTTGCTTGGTCTCCAGCTGTTCCTGCCCAGTGTGTGTGAGGTATAGATAGTGGGGTGCCAAGCTGATGGTGTCCTCCATGACCGTTGTGGGGGACTTGGTTTGGCCAGGCTGTGTGACTCCTCCGTCTCAGGCGGAGGTTGGTTGGAGGGTACCAGAGGCCAACACGTGCAGCACGGCCAGCAGCTTTGTCTGCGGTGGGATGTTGGTTGTCCGCTGTGTTGGTACTATCAGCCTGTGGGCTATGGTGGTCAGGATGCGGAGGAGGGTTGTCCCTTTGGGCATATAGTGGGCAATGACATTCTCTGGTGTTGGGTCTGTGAGGTTGGTGCATTGTCGGCGGGTCGCTGTCTTTGTCTGCGCTGCCTCAGTATTGATCCGGGGGGGGGAGGGGACGGTGGGTGTCCGGGGGGGTGTGGTGGCGGTGGGTGTTGTTGCCCTCTCGGGGCTCCGGGGTGCATGGTGAGTGGCTCCATGGCATCTGTTGTTCTTCAGGTGTGGCTGTGAGCTGGGCTCCCTTTTGTGGTGCAGGCTGCCGTCCGACTTTACACCAGGTCAGAGCAGGTGTTAATTTCCTGCTGCTAACGCGCATTATCGCATGTTTCATGGTCTTTTCGCCGATCTGGCTGGTCGTTGAGAATGTTGCGGAGTGGTGTTTTCGCGGCTTTTTGCATGGGTACGCCTACTCTGCATCTCATTAGCGATAGGTTTTTTTTTTTTTTGATTTTCAAAAACCTTTATTGAAAGATTGTACGGTACATCAGTGTAATAGAAAGTCGCATATCAAATAACATATAATAAAGCATATGATCAACACCTTCCCGTTTCAATAGCAGTGTAACATAGTCTACCCTACCCCCCAAACAAAAGTGCAGGTCAATCCTCCAGTGATTACAATCCCTAAGCGATCGGTACAGTATATCCACACAACATACAGACAGGAAAGTGCAGTGGCATGTACAATAGTAAGATAACTCCGGGTATTAACATATCACAGTTGTGCAGAAGCGTCTTTCTCGTTGTCACAGCGCCCGTGCCAGTAAACCAAGCGGAGTGTCGCACTCTCATTAATCCACTGAGCCTATACACACGGCTGCGACTCTGGGCGAGGCTGCGCCCTTGGAGACCCCTCCTGTGTGGGTGAGACTCGAGCCGCAGGCTCAGCCCCAACGTTCCCCCCCACAGCAATTCCACTCTCATCAGACTCGCACTCCGCCTCCCGTGCTAATAGGTAGGCGGTCAGTGGGCCCCAAATGTCCTTCGGGCGTGATTTGATGGGAAGTAAGTCCGCATAGTGATGCATATGTTCTTGCCAGGTGGTCATCGTGTGAACCCAGTCCTTGAACTTGGGGGCACGGCCTCTCCCCCACCGGCATGCAACTTGTCTTTTTGCTAATAGCAGCCCCATTGCCAGGAACTTTTTTTGTAGTGTGTTGACACCCTGAATCAGCCCCAAGAGGGCCACAAGAGGACTGGGCGCCATCTGTACAACTAGCATGTCCGAGAGTCCACTAAACGTCTGTTCCCAAAATTCCGCCACCCCAGGGCAGTTCCACGCCAGGTGTATGAAGTCCGCTCCCTCCCGGCCACACCTCTCGCATTTATCATTATCTCTTAGCCGGAATCTGTAAAGTTTAGCCGGGGTGTGGTATATCCGGTGCAGGAATTTAAAATGAATAAGGCGTAGTCTGCTGTTGCTAGTAATGGACTTTGTTTGTGAACAGCTAAGTTCCCATTGGTCATCAGTCAGAGGGACATCTAGATCTTTGTCCCACTCATTGCGGGCACGGACAGGGTGAGATGGTGGCGCATTTTGTGTGTGCCTATATAGGAGTGATACAGCGTGTATAGGGGGTACTGTCTGAAGGAAAGTGTGTAACGGCGCTAGTGTGTTCGGTTCTTCCAGAAAGGCAGGGGTCACGGCCTTTAGACTCTGCCTAAGGCGAGTGTACATGAATATGTCCATTATCGTTGGGGGGTGTGCTTCGAAGAACTGTGTCTGGGAGCGAAAATGCCCCTCAACATACAGGTCTCCCCAGGTGTGGTACTTGAGGCTTCCTAGCATCCTTCGGCATATCCCTTCGCTCGTGACTTGCAACAGAGGGTTCCGTATCAAGGGCATTTTGGGGGAGTATAGCATTGGGCTCTCTAATTTGCGCGCTATCCGGTGCCATGCTAATATCGTGCAGTCAACTGTGGACGGGTCACGTCCGCGTTCCCTCACTGCTGTAAATAGGAAGCCTGAGGTGGGAGTCAGAGCCATGTAGCCCCCCTCGATTGCCAGATGAGGCATGAAAGGTGGCGGGTGAAACCAATATGTTGCAAAATGGGCCTGTGCACAGTAATAGTAAAATTCAAAATTTGGGACATCATATCCTCCCTGGTGGTATGGAAGCATTAACGTGCTTAAATTAAGTCATGCCTGTTTCCCTCCCCATATGAGCCTAGTGAGCTGAGATCTAAGTGTCTTGAAGAAGAAGCTTCCGGGATGGTATGGTATGTTAATGAGGAGGTACAAAAGTTTTGGCAGAATTACCATCTTGATTAAGGAGATTCTCCCTGCCATAGAGAGGGGAAGTCGTAGCCACTTGGTGATAGTGTCTGTTATTTTGTCCATGGCTGTGCCATAGTTGATTCTCTGTCTCTAGTGATATGGATGCCCAGGTATTTTAGTTCATCAGTTTCCCACGTTAGAGGATAGTCCAGTAGGTGCTGCGGGGTATTATCTGTCAGAGGGAAAACCGCGGATTTTGACCAGTTTATATGTACCCCAGATATGACACCGAATTTAGTTATCTCCCGCAATACTGGATTGAGATTGTCCTGGGGCTTTTTTACATACAACGTCATATCGTCTGCATAGAGAGAGAGTAGCAACTGCCTATTAGGGTAGATCAGTGCTTTATCATTATGGTGTTGTCGGAGCTTTGCGGCTAGGGGTTCTATGGCTAGGGCAAAGAGAATGGGGGATAGGGGGCAGCCTTGCCGCGTGCCCCTGGCGATAGTGAAGGGTGGGGACCGGGCTCCATTTAGAAGCACCGATGCCACCGGCTGACTGTAAAGCAGTTGCACCCACTGGAGGAAAGGAGCGGGCATTCCCATGCGGCTCAAAACACCCAGCAGGTAGTCCCACTCCAGGGAATCGAACGCCTTAGTGGCGTCAAGGAACACCGCCACCGCTGAGCAGTTCGGATCAATGTCCTGTAGGACTGCAGCAAGGGTCCTTAGATTATGTGATGTGGCCCCACCAGGGATGAACCCCGCCTGATCCGGAAGTACCAGGCGTTGCATAAGTAGATTGAGTCTGGTCGCCAGGACTTTAGCAAGAATTTTGGTGTTGCAGTTCAGTAGGGATAGAGGCCGATACGAGTCACAATGGAGGGGGGACTTCCCAGGTTTCAAAAGCGAGGTTATAAGGGCCTCACGCATAGTCTTAGGCAAGCAGCCCACCTCCAGTGCCTCATAGAACACTTCCTTCAGGATAGGAGCCAGAATCGGGGCAAAAGTTTGTAGAACTCTATGGGTAGGCCATCAGACCCCGTGGCCCGCCCAGATTGCATCCGCATAATGGCTTCTGTAATTTCGTCGAGCTCTAATTCTAGACTTAGAAATCCCCGCTGGGTGTCTCCCAGCCATGCCAGCGCTGTGTCGTCAAGGTAGCTCAGAAAGTCGAGCGGGGCACCTCTTTGGGAAGAGTACAGAGCACTGTAGAAGTCTCTAAATGTTTTTAATTGATCAGGAAGGTTTCTGTGCGTGACACCCTGCGCATCCTGTATCTCTGTGATGTAGTTGGAGAACTTGGGGGGTCTGGACGCGCCTGCTAGTGCCCTCCCTGGCCGGTCTCCCTCACCATATATTCTCGCCATATGGGATTTCCCCCGAAAGTTGCACTCCCTGTCCGCAAGTTCCCCATATTCGGTAAGCTTGTTGCGCATGGTGAGTCTGAGTGTAAGGTTATCTGAGCTGATACTGATATCCTTCTCTATTTTTTTGAGTTCCATCTCCAGTTTGGTTAGATCGTTACGCAGCGCTCTCAGGATACCCCCTCCTTTAGATATGCACCAGCCTCGGGCCGTGACCTTGAACGCCTCCCAGACTGTGGTGATACTGGGAACTGATGAGATATTGCGTGCGAAAAAATCATGTATTTCTTGCTCCAATTCAGCCTTGAATACTGTGTCCTGCAAGTGTGAGGGGTTAAGGCGCCAATTGCTATATGGGGAGTGCCGTATGGGGGGATGTAGCTCCACCACAACTGGGGAGTGGTCGGAATACGTGCGGGCCAGATGGGTCGCATGGTTCAGCCAGTGCGCCATACCTATCGAAATGAACATGTAGTCCAACCTGGCCCAAGATGAGTGAATTGCAGAATAGTGTGTACCCTCCTGTACCATAGGGTGTTTGTACCTCCAGGAATCCAGTAGTCGATTCTCTGCTACTATGTCCTGCAAAGTTCTTTGTGTGTTTGTATAATGGGCCGGGGTTGCACGGGACCTATCCATTCTGGGTTTTAGTGCAGTATTAAAATCCCCCCCACATATGACATAGGTGGTGCCCATCTACTGGATTTTACTCCAGAGCTGGAGGAGAGTCTGAGGGTCATCGGTGTTGGGGCCATAGTAATTTGCGAACATTACATCAAACGAATGTAGCCTCCCCCAGAGCAGGCAGAATCTACCTCCCGCATCCGCTACTGTGCCACAGGGCACGAACGGCACTCCTCTTTTGAACAAGATAGCGACTCCGCGGGAGTAATTAGAGTAAGAGGCGAAGCAGCTATGCGAGGCCCACTTCGAGGCAAATAGGGGGACAGCCCCAGTGTTTAGGTGCGTTTCCTGTAGCATAGCAACTGTGATGTGATGCCTGTCTAAATACCCTAGTATCTGCCTTTTCTTTCTGGGGTTGTTTAGCCCCCGCACATTCCACGACGCGATCCTGAGATTATTTAAATTGCGCACGTTGTCTGCCATTGTTACTGTTATAAGGAATTGTATTTAACCAGATCGTGAAAACCCTCGGCGATTGGGTGGATCGAGACCTTGCGAACATAAACATTCCCCCCTCCTCCCACCCCGGCTTCCCCAACTTGCCGGGCACATGAATTATCCCCACCCAAGTAAACATCAAAATTAAACAACCACTTTACTATCCGTAAAGTAAATTCAGGGGTACGCCCTCTTGGGGAACACGCTAGGGGCCCACGACTTGCTCACTCCCCTCCTTACTCGCACCCACCTGCTACTCCGCTGCAAGGCGAGCAGCTTCGGCGGGACGGGGGGTGAGTTGCCAAGCAGGATAGATATCACAAAAATATAAAAAGAAAAATTTTGAGTACATCACCAGCTAAAGTCAGTTTGTCAACAGTTCCAAATCAATGAGCGTTCCAGAAGAACCAATGTTCCTTGCGCATCTCAGCCTGGCTCCGATAGAGGAGAGTGGGATCTAGAGCGGCCTTTCGCCCCTGACTCCGTGGATGCCGCCCGGCGGTGTCTTTTAAGGTATTCTTCAGCCTGCTGCGGACTCAGAAAGTAGTGCTGTTTCCCGTGATGGGTGATCTTCAATTTCGCCGGGTATAGCATGGCGTAAGGGATTTCTTGTAGTTGAAGTTTTTCTTTACAGCAGTGAATTTACGTCTAGCATCTTGTACTGACTGCGTGAAGTCCGGGAAGAACGCTAGTGTAGTATTCTCGTAGTGGACCTGCTTCTTTTCACGGGCCATTCGTAGGACCGCATCCCTGTCGCGGTAGTTTAAGAAGCGGGCAATAACTGGTCTCGGTGGTGCCCCCGGGGGCGGACGGGCCGCCAGGGACCTGTGCGCCCGCTCCACCGTGAGGTGCGTTGAAAAGGAATCCCGGCCGAACAGGCTCGCAACCAAGTTTTCGATGAAGTCCTCCATGCGCCCCACGTTGGTAGTTTCCGCCAGGCCAAGTATGCGGACGTTATTTCTTCTGGAGCGGGCCTCCAAATCCTCGTTTTTATCCGCGATTACCTTAAGCAGATTATTCATTTGTGTAATCTGCTCCTTGTTGGTTGTGGCGCCGTCTTCTAACTCCGAGACTCTGGTTTCGGCTTCTTTCAAGCGTAGGTCATGTTGGTCCAACTTGTTGACCACAGCTTCCATTCTCATGTTCATAGTGTCCATCTTGGCGTCTATGGATGTGAGGCTTTGCTTCATGCTCAACAGGAGAGCTTTCCAGTCTTCATCAGACGTGCCTGCCGCATCGGAATCCGCATTCTCAAGCTACTGCGATCTGGGGGTCTTGCATGCTTCGAATGGGATTAAGGACTGTTTAGTGTCCGTGCGCCCCATCGTAGAGATCTGCAGTCAGCGCGAAGGCGTGGAGCGGGATCTCCGGTGGTGCCCTCCGCCCCCACCAGCGTGAGGGTCTAGGTGAGCGGCTCCTGCTGCACCGGGCAACGAGGCGACCCCTCCGGGCTATCTGTGCGCACCAGCTGGTTCGGGCTTCTATGTTAGGATATGCGCTGCAGCAATGTGGACTTCTTAATGGGCAGTGGCAGCTTCGATTGGAAGGGGAGGGCGTCGAAACCACAGCAGGCAGGGGGGGGGGGAAGCCAGACCCCCGCGGGCCAGTACGGGAGGGACTGGATAATGGTGTCCGCTGTTCCCCGCAGCCCTCCGCCACCGCGAGGGGGTCCGCAGCCGACCACAACCGTCCCAGCAGTGGGCCGGCAGCGAGGCTCCCCCCCACTCACTACCACAAGGCGATCACCAATGTCCCAGCACAGTGCAAGCACCACACGAGTCGTAGAGGTGGCGCGCAGCTCCCTGCAGTAATCAGTACGCAGGACTCCCCCGCAGCGGCGTCGCCGCGATGAAACAAAATGGCGGCCGCCACCCCCGGCAGCAACAACAAGACGGCAATCCTAGTCGGCAGATAGGTTAATGTGGGCCAGGCAGGGTCAGCGCATCCAGGAGTGCATCGTCTCGAGCTCCCTCAGGCACGGTTGGCCGTCGCCTGCGCACCGCTCCCTTCAGCGCTCCAAACCAGCAGCAGCCCGCTCCGTGGTGTCGGGCGTCCCAGGCTGCCGCGGCTGTGTATGTGACCTCGCAGGCGGACCAGATGTCTCAGACACAGCGCGTGTGTCCTCCCTCCTCACCGCTCACGTACGTATCCTCTGTAGCAGTCAATCGGGGGGGGAGGAGCGTTCAGCACACCGCACCGCCGTCCACTCTCCGGCCCCGCGACTCACGCGCCTCTGCGGCCTCGGATGTTCCCAGCGGTATCGTCCGTTCCCCAGGCTGCAGGGCAAGGCTCGGCCAGTTCAGCCGGCTTTAGTATCCACGGCTTCAGCTGTGGTTCAGGTGTCGCATGGCAGTGTCAGAGAAACCCATTGACGATTCAGGATGGGTTTGATGGATGTTTTCCTGCTCGGCTGAGCTGGAGCCTCACTGGTGTGCGGCCATCTTAGTCGTGCGCCACCTAGCGCCCCCCTCATTAGCGATAGTTGCCGGGGTCATCTGTGGCGATGTTTTTTGCAGCTGCCATCGTGGGTAAACTGGTGTTATGGGCTCGTCACACCAGCTTGTGAATGGGGCGATGTTTTTATCGCAACTTTGGCTGCGATAAAGTGCCGTTAACTCGGCGATGGCTCCTTGAGAATAAGCCCCTGCATCATAAAAAACGCAGTAATGCGCCGTATTGACAAGAATACTGTGCCCCCCTGTGTTTTCCCTTGCGCCGCTGCCAAAAAAGCTGCTTAGCGCCAGTGCAGGCACCCTTGCACAATGGTGCAAGGGTGCCTGCATTGTAGGAATGATTGTGTTTGTGCAGAACGGGACATCTTCCTGCACAAAAACAATCATTAATGGCATTTTGCTCCTTCCATGTGTGCTGCAGAATGAAAGAAAGAGCAAAAAATGAGGAGAAATAAAAGTATTTCTCCACGTTGCGCCACTCTAACGCCTCCTTTTCAAAGACTCTAGTTTTTGGTGCTACCTCAGATTTACAGATCCTTTTAAATCTGGGGCACTGTCAAAAAGCAATGGGTGTTGCGTGGGTACAACCACAGCAACACCCACTGCACGCCCCTTTGCCGCCAAAAACTACGGCAAGGAGGCCCATATTGACAAGGCGGCGTTAAGCCACGCAAAGTGGCTTAGAGCCGCCTTGTAAATATGGAGCAGGGCATTACACCACCGGAGTGTCCGAAAAAGTGACGCTGCGGTGGCGCAATGCGCTTGTAACTATGCCCCCTAGAGTGGGCTGTCGGGCGACTTTTTTATTTCTATCTATCACCACCAATTGAAAACCTATTGATGAGGGACAGTAAAAATTTTTAAAATTACCCCACACCATGGACGTAAGCTCCCATGGTATGGAGGTCATTACTTTTTACTACTTTCAAAATTAAACTTTTGCTTTCGGAGTTTGTTTATGAAAAAAGTAAAAGTATATACAGGTTTGACAGCTGACTTTTCTGTTTTAACAGCACCGATAGGAACTGCTGTTACGGCGGTTCATGCCAATGTTAGAAGATGTCCGCAGGGCCCGTGGACATTTCTAGATTTGGGGGACAGAGTGTCCATCAGGGCGTCGGAGTGACTTACTCCATCGTCTTGAATGGCATATAAACGTCCTCCAAGGTCAAAGTCGCGCCCTAAAGATTTTTGCTCATGTACACTTTGGAGGCGTTTGACACTGAGGGCACTTGCATCGTGTTTGCAATCCATTATGGAGTCAAGGCTTACGATCTTTGAGAGAACAGATTAACAGTGACCTGGAGAATAAGGCCTGCATGAATTTCCACACCTCTGCTAGCCAAAATAGTCTATCTCTGTTGAGAGAAGGATTTATTTCCACATTTATTCACCTGGAACCCCATGAATATATGGGTGGCCAGGGGTAAAGGCATCTAATTCGTTCTTCATCTGATTCTTGCCCTCTGGATGACAGGTGCATTCCTGTGGGGTATGCCTACAAGCCACACCGCCACTGGTTACATAGTGCCTTCAAACTGATTTGCTGCTAGAAATTCTGAACTGCCTGGTACTCTAACTTGAGCCAGAATGCTTTTGGTTTTGGGAAGAATACATGTGGCTGAGATTCCCCTTCTTGAGGAAAGGGAAGGCCTCTCACACACCGGCAGCACACGGTCTCCATTGAGCTGCCTGGTACCTTAGAACCAAGTGTCTGGCCATTTGGATCTGCTGGGGGTCAACTGAAAGTTATCAGGCTGGCAGGATACATCTTTACCAGCCCATTGCAATAGTGTATAGGATTGTGTCTCTGGGGTTGGGCTAAAGCACTCAGACTCATTTCTGTGCATCACAAAGGAGGTGCTTTTGTTTATCTCCCAACTGGTTACATGGGGAATTCAAGTTTGGATCTGCAGGTCCTATCTGGTTTCATTAGTGCCCTACGTCAGCTCACAATAAGAATACATTACACAGCAAAATGCAGTTGCAAAGCACAATTTCATGGCATGTTGAATGTATTGCCTCCCTTGCAGATGCATGGACTGTGCAGAGCCTCGATATGTTCTCTGTGCTTTATCACACAAGTATTAGGAACCCACCAATACCAGAGCAGTGATTTACATTGTTAACATTTGTTTTTGGACAGCCTCAGCTTACCAAGTTAGTAACACTGACCTGTTCTAGGTTCCAGTTTTTCACAGGAACAAGGTTTTCACATTCGCCACGAGGTTGTGTTTCCCAGATCATCTTCTGACACAGAGGGAACCGAGCACTTCACACAAAGAGGCAATGGTCTTTATTTAAAGGGCAGTGTATTCCCCTCTAGCTTTCTGGTCCTCATGCAAGCTGTTGATCACCCACAGAACCACTCTCTTGGGGAGAACGACATTCACATCCAGTGCTACAAAAGAATTAATCTCTCCTCTCTCCCGGGCATCAATGTCCAAGTGGCAAGGGCCAAGATGGCAGCCAACTGGGTTTCTCTACTTAAATTCATTAGATCACAAACTGATGGATAGTTTGGTCTGTCTCTTCTAAATACGCGATTTGTCTGAGCTGGTGTCTCAATTAAAGGTGCTGTTCCCCTACTAAAATATATACTCTTAATTCCTCTCATGAGTCTGGAAGAAGAGAGACGAGATATTCTGTAAATTACCTCTCCTTTACCAGTGGCCCTGCTTCAAGCTACCCCCCACTTGGTCGGCAGCCTTACCAATAATAATCATTTGAAACACTGTATATGGGGCTAATAGTCCCTATTTAGAGTGGGGAGCCTACACATGTGAACAATCACTCTCTTATTTTTTTCGATAACAATTTTTTATCAAAAACATTCTATGTATCAAAAGCACATTGCATAAGAAACATTATACTTGAGAAACACTTATGTGGAAAAATAAATAAAAATTACATTAACACTCATTATCACAAAGCTTCAATTGGAATACTGAATATATTTTTGGATTCACTATCATCAGTAGAATTCTTGCCACAGATGAATACCCAGTTCTTGCAAAGATCTGGGCATAGTAGCATTTGTAGCATAAAACAGCTTTCAAGAAAACAGCCAACACATATTCCATGGTTAACACATTCTGGGGCATATGTACAAGCCCCTATCGCCACGGGAACGTCACATTTTCTGACGTTCCTGTGGCGATAGGGGCTTCGCCTTGTTTACAAAGCAGAGTTAAGCCACTTAACGTGGCTTAACTCTGCCTTGTAAATAAGGCTCCCTTTCACGCTGTGCTATTGACAATATGGGGTCCCTTCCTGCACATAAACAATCTTTTTTTTTAAAAAAATGACATTTTGTAATTTCCATGTGTGCTGCAGTAAGCAGCACACATAGAAGTGACAAAACGGCATTTAAAGATTGTTTATGTGCAGGAAGGGACACCTTCCTACACATAAACAATCTTCCCCTGCACGCAGACACCCTTGCACTATGGTGCAAGGGTGCCTGCGTTGGCCCTACACTGCTAAGTGTAGCGCCATCGCAGGGGGAATTGCAAGGCTGCACCATATTCTTGTAAATATGGTGCAGCCTTGTGTTTCTGAAGTGGCGGAGGGAGGCGTTAAGCCATGACGGCTAACGCCTCACTCCGCAACTTCTTTGTACATATGGCCCTCTGTTTTTTCAGGACTTCAAAAAGTCATATTTGGTCAGTAAATAAGACACACCACAGTTCAAAGATCCACTGCCTCTGATGATGTATACACTGTAACAAGTCAAAGGATCTGGATAGGTAATCTACATAGGATGAACATTATATACAATAACCCGAGATACATGGTTTTCTCATAGACGAAGGGTGGTGTAATACCGCCATTAAATATGAAAAGTAGCTTTCAATCATATTTAATGCCTATTATGAGGCTGGCCATAGCATGAATCGTCATTGGAACATTTTTTTAACTATACGGCACCAAGGGTTACTTAAAGTGGGCACTTTGGTCGTGCACATGAACCTGGTTACCCAAAAATGCAATCCTTTCTATGAAATCAAATGTTTCAGTAATACTTTGGAAGCTCAGGACATCTTCATGTGTCTGGAGGAAAAGAAACAATATGACGACTAATACTAGATCCACTACAGTGATATTCTTTCATTTTTTAACTTCTTTGACTATTTACTCAAGACCTCGCGTTCTAGATCCAACTTATAAAAGATCTACTCTGAGTGAGAAGAGAAATCTTGTCTATAAGACTGTTCAATATTCGGGATCAGTCCTGGAAGGGATCAAAATTGAGGTGTGAGATAGAGCTATCATTCTAAACTGAGGTTTTAACTGGAAGACTTCTGAGAAGTTGACACTCTTTGTAAAGATTCTCACCTTTGTTTACCCGTGGGTAATACTTCCTAAACAGAGTGGGATTTTTCCAGAAAACAATATTTTTGATGCAGAAATTAGGTATTGCAAGGCTTTTTTCTCTCGTTCTCACATTATTTTGAAAATGTGACATTTGCAAAAGCCAGGTTCACAACTGTCTGACTACAAGCAAAACATGGATTTGGATTTTTCGATCTTCTGTGGACTTAGCTAACTGAACAGCTTATCTTTATTTTGCAACTGAATGCATTCCAAACATTCTCGTGCAGCACCACTCTTAAAATGACTAGTCTCCTTCACTGATCTTGTTGACATATGCATCAGAGTTGCACAGTATTCACTCTTTTATCAACATACCCGTCTGCTAGTTTCCACATATCCTTACTGACGCCCATGATCAAATACTGCTGCTGTTCTTCCAGTTTCAGCCCCTCTCGGCATGTCATATGAGAGAAGAATGTCCTCAAACTGTTTGACTCCACATCTGTGTCCGTTCCTGAGGAGAAGATCACGTTAGGTACAGTTCAAAGTGTGTCATCAGTGAAACTCCTCTTACAGTATTTTGTATGGTGCTAGCACAGAAGTGAATCGAGCTTTAGGGGAGATAGCAGACAGAATCAGGGAAAACCACCTATAAATGAAATTAGAATGGCAAACAATTTGGCACCACCCAGATTCTACTTTTGCATTCTTAAAACGGGAAAATCAGACTCTGGTAAACTGAGTTTTGGAATTATACCTACTCCAGACGCATAAACAGTAGGAAAAATGTTGTATTGCAGAGGGGTAAAATTTACTATTCCCACTCCAATCTGTACAATAGTAGGGAAAGTGTTGGACTCAGGAGGGTTAAAATGTACTATTCCCACTCCAGTCTGTGCAACAGTAGGGAAAGTTTTGGATTGTGGAGGGGTAAGATTTACTATTCCCACTCCAGTCTTTACAACAGTAGGGAAAGGGTTGGACTCAGGACCGGTAACAATTTACTATTTCCACTACAGTCTGTGCAACAGTAGAGAGAGAGAGTAGTTCACTTCAAACAAATTAAATATTTTACAACTACATTAAATAACAACAAATCATGGGAGGAGCTGGTACGGGCAAGCGCCCTAAAGGACAGTAAGTCCTTCTGGAAGGTAATTAATAATAACTACTTTAAGGGGCCCCATGAGCCGTCAACCGAGGTCCACATTGCAGAGGAGGCCTGGGTCCATCACTTTTCAACCATATATAAAGACCCTACGCTAATAGGAGTAGACCAAGTGACATATAAATCTCCCAGGAACCCTGAGACATACGTTAGAGCTATCTCACACTACTCCCTCCAGCCTGTGACCCTGGCTGAGTTAAAAAGAGCCCTAGATGAGAGCAGCAGAGGAAAGGTCCCAGGCCCGATGGGATCCCTTTAGATATGTATAGGGAACAACAAGAACTCTTGGCACCACTGCTCACAAATGTCTACAACGCTACTATAGGGCTGGTTCCCCCCATGGAAAACGTCAATTATTATTCCGATCTATAAAAAGGGTGACAAATCCCTACCCCAAAACTATTGTCCAATTTCCTTACTGGATGCCATCACGAAGGCTATGGGATGCATCCTCCTTAACAGATTGGAAGAATGGGCAGTAGCACATAACATCATGGTGGACACTCAATTGGGCTTTAACATGGGCTTGAGTATCAATGCTTGAACCTAAATATCATCATAGGAAATTGTACCATGGTAAAAAAGGGGACATTATACCTTTCGTTCATGGACTAATCTGCAGCTTTTGATTGGGTTTCGCATTCAAAACTGTGGAAGGTCATGGATGACATGGGGATTGAGGCAGGAATTACCAATTATATAAGGCAACTGTGTATGGGAAACAGCCTCTACAACGCGGCCATTTCCACGCATAACCATAACCACGCATGCATTACAACGCATGCGTGGTTACCACGCATAGCCTTTACCACGCATACCTTTACTACAAGATACGTAGTAAAGGCATGTGTGTTAAAGGAAAAATTAAAAAAGGGGGCTTGTGGGGTCACCCCCCCCCCCCCCCAAAAAAGCGTGTGTTTAAAAAAGGGGGCTTGGGGGGGTCTCCCCCCCCCAAAAAACGCACCTGTTTCCGTCGCAATGTGGAGGCAATTGGCGTCGTTGGAGGAAACGGAAAGACACTTCCGCTTCCTCTTTACGACGTGCAATGCAGATCGGAAGAGCTTGGAGAGGAGAGGACGAGGAGAGGTAAGGTGGATTTTAGTTTAAGAAAATAATAATTTAAGGGAAGAGGGGGTTGTGTTGGGATCGGAGATAACCTTTACCAAGAATATGCCATTATCATGCATGGTTTTACAACGAAAATCGTTATAAAGATATGCGTGGTAAAGGCATTTTCGTGGTAAAGGTTATGCGTGGTAATGGCATTCGCGTTGTAACGCATGCGTGGTAAAGGCATGCGTTGCACCGGAATGCGTTGTAACGTCATACAACCCTGTATATGAACGCAAGTGCTTGTGTGCAAATGCTCTGACAGCTTTAACATCAAAAGAGGGGTCAGGCACTGTGTTTTAGCTCCCTTCCTATTTTCACTCTATACGAACAGGGTAGAGTCAGCCCTAAGCTCATCCACCAGGGACACAGTCAGGCTAGGCTTGCGCCCCCTCCCAGTTCTTCTGTATGCAGATGACGCTTTTTAATCTCTAGAACTGAGAGGAGATTACAGGGCCTAATAGATGATTATATCACCTTTATGGCGGACCTGGACCTGAAGGTAAATGGCTCCAAAACCTACATTATGTTTTATGGGGCCAAACCCAGGATAAAACCTGTTTTCCATGCAGAAGGGCATAATTTGAGTGAATCATCTAATTTTTCCTACCTCGGGATACTTTTTGATAACATGTGGTGCCCAATGGTAACTAATATATGTGAAATCCATTAATGGGATATCATCATTTACAAATAAATTGGGTTTTAAGGCAATAAGGGAACTCCTCACTAGATATGCAAGTAAAACAGTGGCAGTGACCTCATACGGTGCAGGGGTCTGGGGAATGGTGAACACACAGAGCATCCGAAGGATTGAGGACTCCTTTTTTAAACGTACCCTTTCCCTCCTCTTTAGTTGCTCGAACTACATAGCTCACGCTGAACTAGGAACACCGTATATCTCTGATAGACTAAAGATGGCCAATATATTGCTCTGGCACATGATCTGGTCACGAGAAGAAATGGGACTGACCAAATTAATTCTCAGTGGTGCAATGAAATTAGACCACGCGATGAAAATCCCTTGGTTGAGATATATAAAATCTATATGCGAGGCGATCGGCCTACTGAAACGTTTTACGAATCCTGAAACCTGTAAATCATTAGACAAGGTTCAGTTGAAACAACGTGCCCAGAACAATTTCATGGGAAAGAGAAGGGTGGGTGAGGGTGCAAAATTGTCCGTATTCATTTACAACAGACTAGCCGCACAGGAGGGCTTGAAACTATATCTGACCCTGGTATGCAACGACCAACAAAGGTTTATTCTTATCTGATTCAGGGCAAATATGCTCCCGCTAATGGTAGGGTTCCCAAATTACTGTCACTCCCTGTCAGAGTTAGCCTTATGCCCATGAGACACTGTGACACACATAACCAATTTGACCATAGTATTTGTTTGTACATTTTATGAAATTCCTAGGAAGAGATATATCTTACCTGCACTCAAAACACTTAGGGGCCGATTCCGATCTCGGTCGGAGGCGCACCCAATACCATTCGGTCGGGAAAAAAGCCATGCGAAAGCCTGTTTCCCGACCGAACCGTACTGCGGGTCCGGCCGAGCGAGTACGATGCGGGTCGCCGACCGACTCGTCCGGGCGACCCGACCGCTCCGACCGACTCGTACCCGGACCGTACCGCTCCGACCGACTCGGTCGGACCCGATTCGCACCGCGCAATGGAGACGTTTTCCGGCCGGGTAAGTACGATGCGCACCTCGACCGCTCCGACCGACTCGCGCCGTCCGACTCGAACTCGCTGTCGGAGCCGTACTTTGGGGGTCCGTGTCGGACCCCCTGTACGCGTACCCGTGCGAGGCGCACACAGGGGGACCCATGGGTCCCCCTACCTGTGCGTGTACGCCGCGAGCGCTCGCGGCGTACTCGCTGTAGGGGGCGCCCTTGTCCGCCTCGCACCCATTGAGGCAATGGGAGCCCGCGTACGCGTTGTACGACCGGCTCCCATTGAGTTCAATGGGAGTCCGACCGACTCGTGTCCGATAACATACGGACGCATCGGACTCGTTCGGTCGGACTGCACGGGTCCGATTCGGTCGGAAATCTCTCCGGGTCCGGCTCGGTCGGGGAAATTTCCGGCCCGAATCGGAATCGACCCCTTAATTTTAGGCAGGGCAGACCAGCACTTATATTTTTTACAACAATTGCATACCCCTTATGTGTGCTGTGTTATGTCCTCATACTTATGGCAGGTGTTGAAAATAAGTAAAAGTCTGCAGGTGGTCCTTCCATAATTAACGCACACCACAGGTCAACAGTTGCACTTTGAATGAGTTATGTGAATAGATGAAAATGGTTCTTGTTTTAATCGGTCACTTTCCCGATCGCTTTTAACTAAATTGTTCACATGAAGAGTTATGGTTTTAATATTTTAATGCTTTTTTAATTGCATTTGTATTACACTCTTATGATACTGAAAAGTACCAAATAAAGTTACGATGATGATGATGATAAACCACAAATATAAATATTTAAATATAAAATATATATATATAAATATATATTTTTTTAAATGAAAAAATACATAATAATTACAATGTTTGATAAATATTTTAAATTAAAACAAATAATATGATTAAAATACCACACATTATTTTCACGAGTACACAACATAATAAATAACAAATTTTTTAAACAATAAATAACTATTTTTATTTTTAATACTTAAATAACTTCCTACACTATACCTCTACAAAATAAACAACACACACCTACAAAATATCTTAAAATTATACTAATTACAAAGTTTATATAATTATCAATTAAACAATTAATAGTCATCAAATAATAAAATAATTATATTTAATAAACTTCCCACCCTTTATCTCTACAAACCCAACAACGCGCACCTAGTATATAATTAAAAAATATCTTAATTACATAATTTACATAATTAATGATAAATTAAACAAGTAATAACAATTAACTAATAAAGCCATTACATTTAATCAGCAGCCTACCCTTTACGCCTACAAACACAACCGGCACCTGATATATAACTTAAAAAGTGTCATAATTACACAATTTACATAATTAGTTATCAATTATATAATTATTAAAAATTAACATTTATTATTAATTATTTTAATTAATTTCCTTCACACCCTTTGCCCCTATAAAAACCACAATCCACACCAGAAATATTAATAAAAATTACATTAATTACACAATGTACTTAATTATCAATTAAATAATTAAGAATAATTAAAAAATGATTATAATTAAATTACTTCCTACCCTATACCCCTACAAACCAAACAACCCACACCTAAAACTTAAAGTAATAAACAAAATTAATTACACAATTAATTATCAATTAAATATTTAATATTAATTAAAAAATAATTATTAATTATAATCAATTTAATTCCCACCCTGTACCCCTATAAGCCCCACAACCCGCTACAGAATTAAAAATACAAATAAACTATTAAATGAAATTTAAAAACAACTAAAAATGTATAAACTATATTAAAACGCATTAACAATAATTATACAAACAATTTATAACAGATATAATTAAATTATACCCTAAAATACATAAAAATAATTCTGAAACTATATTAACAACAATATTTTTATAAACAATATTAACAACATAGATATTTTTAACGTCAATATTACTTACCTTAAAATTAATATTCTTGTCGACGATATTTTTGCACACAATATTTCTGCATCACAATATTTTAAACTCAATATTTCTGCTCCTCTATGTTTTCTTCGATATTTTGTCTGAATTCCGGCAACGTCTACAGCACTATTTGCAGGTGTCCCTCTATGGCAGATTTGTAGAGCTGCTACATGGAAGAACATCCATACATTTACTCACCATTATTGTCTTGATTTTAAAATTTATAATGATGCTGCAGTGGGACAGGCAGTCCTTCGCCATCTCTTTCTTTAAGGTGAGCTTTACTCTGTTCAAAAATGTATGTTTCGCCCGACACGTGCCAACCACTGTTAATATTGGCTCACTTGCCATGCTAATGTGTTTGTGATACTTGCATGCATATTCAAAATGCGTTAACTGCTTACTATTCTGATCCAAGCTTGTAAATTTTTGAAAGATCCAATACTGGAGAAAAAAGTTACTCCACTTATACTGAGGCTCTCCAGTATTGGCATTTTTCACCTGACCCACCCTCCCTCCCTAATTCTGGTTCACCTGTATATACATTAGGCCTGGGTGGAACTTGCGAAATTGCCCTTCACAGAATCATGCAGAGTTACATAAAGACTCTGTGAAATTCCGTGGAGTTCTGCCAATGTGTGGAAAATGCACACCATGCTGCTCGCACTCTGATTTTAGCACCAGTAGCGCGTTCCGTGCTGAAAAATCAGCGCAAATGGCACCACACTATTTTTGAGTTAATTTTACTGCCACTTGAGTCGAAAATCTGGGAAGCAGCTCTCTGATCGTGACCGCTTACAACCGCCTGTGTTCGTAAAATCCTCCTGGAAGTCCTCCTAGCAACCGGAACTTGCGCTGGGGACGCCAAATCTCACTCGCGAGCTTGCATTCCTAAGCCTCGTATTGTTCTTGTTGTCATCACGTTGCTCAAACAGGGAAAAAAATTCCACCATGTGGTGAATGGCGTATTTTAGTGGGAATTCCATGTTACAGGAGTAACACAGAATCACCAAAACTCATCAATTCCACTCGCAGAATTAAAATTTCTCCCAGGCTTAATACATACATACATACATACATACATACATACATATATATATATATATATATATATATATATATATATATATATATATATATATATATATATATATATATATATATATTTTATATATATATTATCATACACTCCTGAGTAGGAAATATGTGGGATGGTGACCCTTGAGAAGAGAGGAGTTGGCTGTGCTGTGCTCTTATTGGCTGAAGTTCTTTTCTAAAGATGTAAATTTGGCCTCTCTCATTTGCTTAAGCTTAGCTTTATACTGCTTTTCATTACAGTACTTTGAGACTATCACCTTGAAGATGGGGATGATTCAGTATGTGAACCTACGAAATGTGCCACTACTGCAGAATCACAGCATACAGAATGTTGTTTCTACCTGGTTTTAGGGGGTCACATACACCAGGCGCTCTGCCCAGTGTTCCGAGCCAGTGGATGGTCATGTGTGGTGCTGGACTCACTACTGTTCCTTTTTGGCTGTAGTAACTTAGGACCTTATTATGAGTTTGGCATCTTCCTGTGAACCTCTCCCGTTGCGGTCCCAGGAAGGTCTCAAAGCCCAAGGTAAACCTGCCAGCCGGATTACGATAGGAACCGAGGACTGGCGGTGCGGAGGCAGCGGTGTCACAGCAGCAGGAATGTTTGGCTCATAGGAGAGCCTAAAAAGCATACAGCCACGTGTCAGCACCTCCAGCACGTCCTGTGCACGGTGTGGCATGCACCATATCATGCATACCACACAGTGCATGCACGACCGTGCACTTTTGTGGGGGCACATCATGTGCCCCCACACACACCCCCATTGGCAGATTTGCCCGGGGGCCCTGTTGGGGACCCCTTTACATGTCTTTCCACCAAGCATTTCATGGCGGGGTCCCCGCCATGAATTGCTTGGTGAAAAGTCCGGTTGTAAACTGCTCAGCGGGGCCAGCATCGGCACCGACGCGTTCCCGCCTGCTTTCCTCACCTCCACAGGATTCTGGACCCTAGCAGTGGCAGCACTCTTGTGGTGGTCCCACCGCCACCATGGTAATCTGGAGGGAGGCCCGACGCGATGGCAGCAGCCGGACTGCAATCCATGGATATGGTGGTCCCAGGACCAGTGTACTCATAATTAGGCCCTTAGACTCATAATTTGGCTCCACCCCTGCTTCAGTGGGTGGAGACATGTAAGCCTACACTTTTGAGTAACTTTACACTCACAAATGGTGAATCGCTGAAAATAGTAAAGTTCCTCAAAAGTATAAGAATAAAATTACAAGTGCAAGTTACCTTTGTGAATAGTCCAGTTCATGTGTAATCTGGCATGAGCAATGAAGAAGATGCAGGAAGCTATTGATCCCAAAAGTGAAGAGTTTTGACATCTGATAGGATTGTGTGTTTGTTGGAGATTGTAACACTACAGATGGATCAGCGAAATTCGTTCCTCTAAAAGATACAATCTTGCAGCCTGAGTGTCCAACACCAAGCCAAGGTAGGGAATAGGTTGAACTGGGACTAAACTTGATTTCAGTTGGTTGGCTTGCAAACCCAGAATATCTTAAATTATAATAGTGCTGACCTTCCTGTGCAGTTGAAGCTTTGATTAGCCAATCGTCTAGAAAGGGGTAGATGAATATCTTCAATTTTCTTAGGCTGTGGGTGCAACTACCATATACTTTGATAACGGTCTTGATGCTGACTTTACTCCTAATAGTAATGCTTTGTACCGTAAGTGTTTGCTGCCCACCAAGAACCTTTGGACTTTCCAATATTTGACTGGGTGTCCTGAAGGTCTATACTGCGTCCAGTGTCCTTGATGTATTTGAAGGAAAATTTGGTGTGAGACAGGCATTCACAATTTTTCGACCTTTTTCCATTTCTTTGGCTTTCTTGAGTTTGAGAATGGGTGTGAACTCCTGTTTGGGTCCCTGTTTTCAAACCAGAAAGTAACTGGAACAAATTTCCTTTGTGATGATGAAGTTATTCCTCCACAGCTTGTTTTTTCCAATAAGATGCTTCCTTCCTGTTGGAGTTCTCCTGATGGAGTAGGGAGGATATTTTTAGATGAATTTGTGGGGGAGATTCGAAAAGAGAATAACCATTCTTCACAATATTCAGCACCTATCTGTGTCTTGTTATTTTCTGTTAATTTTCTAAAAGGTTTATGAAGTTTCTCCCAGTGGAGTCACTAATTTAGAAGGGGAAGTGACGAGTCACTTTTTTTGCTGGAGGCTTTCCAGCTATCACCGAAGGCTGATTGCCTTTAGGATGCTGTCATTGGTTGTTAGTCTTTGCCCCTGATGCATATGATACCTCTGATGATAGAAACACCTCTGAAAGAATTTAGAATGTTGTTTCTTTCAATATTGCTTTCTTTCCATGGACCACCACTTTCAACGTTTCCATCTCTATCTTCATGTTGTGCATCTCATCACCCACATGAGATCTGAAAAAAGTTTTTTCTGAGAAGAGGAGATTGATGATCCATTGTTGTTCCTCAGGTTTCAAGCAGGTCAAGTGAAACCAAGAACTGAATCTCAAAGCTAACACATAAGCAGCATTGAAACTCAGACATAACATAGCACATGCTTCTGCAAAGTGCATGTTCAGGCGTGGCCACAATGGCTGCCATGTGAGAGGTTCCTTGTGCTTCTCCTCCCTCCTGCTGCTGAATCGGCAAAATAGCGGAGCACCATGGGGCCAGTAATAGGTTGAGAAATGGATGAGAGCCGCTTGGGGTCTTCCAGCACTCCCCGGAATGAGTGAAGACTGTGCAGCTGCTCGCAGGGGCCAAGTGCAGTTTAGGTTCAACAGTGCAACGTCCAATCTGGCGGCCCCAGGGAAGTCAGCAGAGCAGATTTAAGTAGGAGGCCTGTGCATGGTTGTGTGGGCTGGAGAGTATGGCCCCTAGCTCACCATTGAAGTGAGGGCACCTGTGCAAGCCCTCTGAGCGGCTGAAGTGAGGCTCCTTCCTCAAGACCAAAGGTGTTTGAACAACAAGGCGAGCTGCACCACTGGTTGACACCTGAGGCCAGGAGGCATTCAGGTTGTTCACTGAGGCCGCAGTTGAGGAAGGCAGTATCTGCTGAATCGTCCGCCCCCGGGGAGAGCGCCTGACCCAGGGTGCGACCCTTGTCGGTAGAGTGCCTGGGACTGTGCTGCACCGGGAGGGATGTCATTGGCTGGGTCTCTCAGCAGCTTACCCTTGTCCGGTGCGTTAATGAGGGTTGGGCGCACAGAGTAGACCCCTAAGATTGGTTGGAACATCGCCTGAGGGACATGCTAACTTCCTGACTGTTTGCCATGACTGCACTGTGGAGTGGTGTTTTCTCTTGCCTTACTGATATGGGAATTGCGGGCAGAAGTGTCAAAGACAACAGAATATCAGGGGCCTCACTGTGTGCAGAGGGCACTCCACCTCTCTATGAGACCAGCAGGCTGTTCCACAGACAAGCAGAAATGACCATGACTGCAACCAGAGGAAAAAAGATCACAATGTGAGAAACATGCTCACAAGCCCCACTAATGCTGCCACCAAAAAAGGGCTGACCACGCAGAAGGGCTCCCCCGCAGAGGATCAGGGAGATAAAACTGCAACACTAAACAGGATGTTCACGGAAAACCTTTTTTATTCCCTCCTAGAGGACCTTTAAAGGGTGAAACATGATCTCTCCCAGGAACTGTGCAACATGAAGCAGGACCTTAGGGCAATCAGCGACAGAGTGCCTACACTGGAGAACAATGAAACCGCATGAGCAGATGAACTTGAAAACCTACAGAAAGAGAAGTTGTGCCTCCAGGAGCTGCTGTTCAGGGAACTGACATTGCCGACTTCATGAAGACACTATTTAATCAGGTTGTGGCTGAGAACACAATAGTCAACATCCAGTTAGACAGAGTCCATAGAGAAGGTCGCCCTGGGGAGAACAACAGCATACCACAGTATATCCTAGCATGAATCAACGATTTCCAGGTTAATGAGACTTTACTCCAGAGAGCTTGGGGATGCTATCTCGTGTATTCCAAGGACATAAACTGCTGTTATTCCAGGACCTCTCATTGCTGACTCTGCAGAGACACAGAGACTTAAAAAACATCACAAAACACCTCAAGAATAATGACATTGTGTATAGCAGGGGCCACGCATTCCGCATCATATTTTGTTTGGAAAGCAAGTTGCACCAGATAAGGACTCTTGAGGAGGCCCATCGAATTCTAGATCTCCTGGAGGAAACGTCAATGCATTTGACCTAAGAGTGCCCAAAGCACCATAGCAGGATGCATTTATCAGTGGAAGCAACCCTTGAAATCACTAAAGGGCCTGCATTCCGACCCTGACACAATCACCCGAGAAAGACATGCACTAAAGGATAGAATCACTGGGGAGGTGGGCCGCCAAGATACAGGATTACCCCAACGTCTGCCGTGGTGACTTCAGAGCTGGGATTTGCCTACAGGCTTAGGTCCCATGCCCCAGTATGAGAAGTTTTGGGGGGCAAAGCTTGGGGGGGGGGGGCAAAAACATAAGTTGTATATGGAGGATGATGGCCAGGCTTCAGTCCGGGCATTGCCCATTGGACACAACTCTTGGTTAACCATGTTGAATGGACCTTATGCTAGTTCTAATGTTTGGTTTTGGGGTATGTTTGGGGACTACATTCACACTGCTGCAGCTGGATCAACTCCAGCTTACGACTATCTACTCATCCTTAAGTCACCGTAGGTGCTCAATGGAAGTCTGCACTTTCTGAGACCTTCTTCCTTAGGCCACAGCTGAGTTATCCCTTATATTCTACCATTTAAGCTTAAATAATTAGCCTCAATGTGCGAGGCTTAAATAATCATGTAAGAGGGCGTCAATGTTGTCCTTTTTAGAGCAGACTGGGGGGAACATTTGCTTTCTCCAGGAGATGCACCTAAAAGTGCAAGACTGACATACAGTGAAATCACACTGATTCCACAACAATATATGCTTCCGGGCTAACAAAAAAGGGGTGGTGCCCATTCTTATCTCCCAGAAGTTCCAAGGAGAGGTGACCAGCAAGACTGCTGAAATCAGGAGGAGGGCACTGGATTACTGAATGCAGATAGGTTGACAATCTTTCACAATTGCAACTGTTTACACACCCAACAAGAATCAGGAGCAGTTCCTACAGCATCCTGTTTCTGAGGTCGTCAAGAGCCTGGACCCTGGCGTCTTGATAGGGTGCAACCTCAGTCTGGGAATGACAGATCCAGCCTGCTCTTTGGTCAGTCAGGGGCCCTTTTCGTAGGGGCTTGGCATGGCTACAGAGGTGGCCTGCTCGACCTGTGGAGACTCGCACATCCAGATTCTAGAGATTACACAAATGTCTCTGCCGCCCACAAAACGTATGCTTGTATTGATTACTTTTTGGATACCCCAGTGCTTCAGGCACAGGTCCAGGATGTATGTATAGAGCCCATGTCGTTGCCTAACCACACACCACTGTCAATGTCCCTCAGGGTGGGAAGGGTTAGGTGAGTCTTGGAACCAGGGAAGCTCTGGGACAAAGTCAAAGACCACACAATGATGTGGTAATCACTAAAGCTATCTCTAATTTTATGGAGGATAACAACACTGGAGACTCCCAGTAGACACGTTATGGGAAACATTGAAGACAGTGATCAAGAGAAAGCTGATAGCTATATCGGCCACTGAAAATCGACTCTGCCGGAAGAAAAGAGATGAGCTGGAGGGGCACCAAGGGTCTGGCATAAACTGGGTGCGGCGCAAACTCTACTCAATAGATTAGACCTAGAAAGGGTTGAATAGGAGTTACTATGTCCACAATACAAATTGTATATGGGGGCGGGGGAAATGCGGTAAGTTATTGGTGCACAAGGTACTCTCTAAATGACCAAATGACAGAATACACACTAAACACAGGGGGGGAGGTCACCGGAGATGAGCACATAGCTGTAACCTTCAGGGATTTTTACCAAACTCCCTACTCATCCCAAGATATACATGATAATGATATTTATGTATAATTGTGAGGTGCCAAAGTGACTAGGCTTACTTTACTGCAGGCGGGGAACCCTGAGAAACCTATTGGAATCAAGGAGGTCATCACAGCCATAATGCCGCTGAAACCTTTAAAGTCCCCTGCCCTGGAAGGCTTTACCCCATTGTACTATAAAACCTTCTGTCAGTCCCTAGCACCATTATTTACTACACGTTTTAACTCCTTTCTGGACAAAGGGACTCAAACATACTCCATGCTAGAAGCATTCAAAACGTTAATTCCCGAGCATGGGAAGGAAACTATTGTGCAGATCACATAGACCCATCTTGTTAATCAACACCGATGCGAAGCTCTTCACTGGTATACTTTCTGCCAGATTGAACCCTCTTATGCCTTCATTGGTAGACCTGGACCAGGCAGGGTTTATCCCCTATAGAAACTGTGGAGACAATAGTAAACGGATACCACATATTGTCATAGGGTTTCTGCACATACAGAGCTATGCACAGGATAATAGGACCTCGGAATATAGTGGTGAGCCAACCATAATCCTTAGCACCCAAAACCCCAACCCAACTAGCCTTAGCGTCCCATTGGCACCAATGTACCAATGCTTAGACAACCCAGAACACCTTATCTCTCTCTCAGGACACGCAGAGGCAAGAACACTCTTTCGTCACTTTCGTACCTGTCCACAACATGCGTATGAAGAGACACTGTATAGGTTAAAATGTTTATTTCAACTTACGTGCTCTAAGATACAGTACACGTGTCAGTACTAGTAGCATAATACATAAGAACAATATAATCAGCATAGTTACTACTCCATAGAATACAAACGGGGAAAGCATCTCATAAAGCAGTGGAGATATGTCTAACTAACATTACCACCCTCCCCGTGCTGGAAGCCAGTTTATTATGATAATAGAAGACCTTTGGGCTTTGACTAGCGAACCCCCATACCTCAGTCTCTTGATGCAAAACTACATCAGCAAACAATCACAGCTCTTCTCTCTGGAAAGGTCGTCTCCAAGTGCTATCTTAGAGCAAGCGAGCGCATTATTAAAAGCACACTAATTTCTCAATGGCAGCTGTACAAGTGTTATGTCTAGGTGCGAGGGACGGGCCAAATCAGTAGAAACCAGGGATTTGTTATTCGACCTTGTAACTGTTGTTCAGACTGAGTCCACAAAGGGAATAGGAGAAAAGGTGAGAAACAGAAAATGCAGACTATTGTAGAACAACTTGGCAATAACAGAGGGCGACAGAACAACATCCAATAGTAACGTGCGCAAGAGTCATCATGGCAGCCAGGCCTGTGGTAACGTAGCCAGACCGGCCAGAAGGCCATGAGCCACAAGACACCCTCCCCTGGTCAGTCCAGCGGCCACTACGAAAATGAAGACAGAGTTCCAAATACCTGAGCAGAATAGAGGCGGTCTACTAACAACTAACGGCAAGTCAATCAATCCAAAAATGTGAAAGAGCAGAAAAATGCTATACCGTCCAGAAGGACATCATTGGAATCGTCAAAAAACGTAGACGCCATCCAGTCCAATAGGTCAAAGCTGCAGGAATGTTCTTCAGAGTATGGAGCATCCAAAAGCAATGCGGGACAGCTTGCGTGATATTCAATATAACTTTGTTGTAGGAGATTCTGAGCAGCCGCCCAGATATCCCATTGTGCCAAAATCCCCAGTGCAGCCGCACGCATCATAAAGCCAGCAGCGGAACAGTCCCGTTCATGGGCCTCCAAGGGACCCACCAACCGAACAAAATCCGGTACCGACAATGACGAATTGGAGAGGCAATAATCCATGGTCCATGTAAACGGACATCGGATGCAAGACATCACAGGTTGCACGCAAGTGAAATACGCAAAGCGAAAGGAAAGGGTGTAGGACACACTGATAGTTGCCAAGGGCAATACATCGAAGCCAACAAGGAGTCGCTCACGGAGCAACTGGAGGCGTTCGGGATCGAGAAGGGCCCAGTGGCGTAGTTGGTTGGTGTGCCACCGACTCTGTGGCGGGATAAGTATATTCGTCCTCGTCAATGCAGGGTGATGCAGGGGGTTCAAATATATTGTCAGGCAAATCAACCATCTCCATGGTAACGTCATTGATTGTTCGTGCAGGCGTACCTCGAACGCTTGTCCGATAAATGGCAGGACAAGAGACCGCTGGTGTGACACTATTTAAGATCGGCCAGATGTTGTAGCTTGACATTTTCCACTGAGATGTATCTGTTTTCCTTGCGACCAGGAAGCGGTGGTAGGATGACTGTACGTGTTCCCTTCAAGCCCAGTACTGGAACCGGTGCACGAAAAGAGGGCCGAATTCTTTTTTGTTCTCCACCTTCTCACGTACCAGGTCGCCAATCTTCGGAAGCCAGCCGGCAGCCGGAATCTGCAAAGCAGGGTCTGTGGCTGAAGGCAAATGTGCAATTGCTAGTTTGTCTCGGGCTTCTTGTAAGTCCTGTAACATAGTAGAATGATTATCTACATCAAACTTGGCGGATTGCGCCGCCATGTCTAGACCATCAAGGTCAGGCACAAACATTCGTATGCCAAAGAGCATTTCGTAAGGGGTCCGCCCACCCAGAGGCCTTCTAGGGAGATTATTAAGTGCACGTTGAACAGTATACAAGTGGGCCTGCCAGTACCTATAACTCTAGCTGTCAAGGATTGCTTTAAGTCACGGTTCATTCGTTCAACGATAGAGTTGCCCTCAGGCCTATACGGAGACGAAAATTTCACCCGCACCCCTAAGGAGCCCATTGCGTCCTTGTAAGCCTTAGAGGCAAACGCCGGACCTTGGTCAGAATGGAAGGTGCCGCATGCAAAAATTCCCACAAAGACTCGCAAATCCCTAATGACATTTCGTGCGTCAGCACTCCGTTGTGGCCAGACCCAGATGAACCGTGTGCACGAGTCCACTGCCACTAAGATATATTTATAGGCAGTGTCTGAAGAAAATGGACCGCAGTGATCCAAGTAAACACACACAAAGGGTCTGTTCGAAATTGCAAGCGAGGTCTGCGGTGGTCTTGTGACTGTTGAAGGCTTGATCTGTTGACAAACGTCACAGGAAAGCACAGAAGTACGTGTATCTTTGTATAAACCACGCCACCAGTAACGCTGCTGCAAAATGGAAATTGTCGCAGACACACCAGCATGCGCCGAAGCCATGCCTTCGTGTGCCGCTGCCATCAAGGAAAGTCTGCGGTCCGCGTTGGGGATCAGCCGAACCCCAACGTTAGGTATTGTTACATAAGGAGCCTGATCGGGACCTATCTGGTAAGAATATTTAGAAGGGAAACCTCTAGGGTAATTTACTCCTTCTTTTGTTGCAGCAATTGCTGCCAAGATATCAGTGTCTATTCTAGACATGGATCTAGTAACTGCTGCTACTGAACACGTGAGTACTGCTGATCTGGCAGCTTCATCCGCCAGACCGTTACCAACAGCGTGTGCGCCCACTCGCTGATGGCCTAGGGTGTGAACCACCTGTGTGAGTGGCAGACGTCTTTGTAATTCTGCCACCCTAACCCAAAGCATTTTATGCTTGATTGTGTTACCTTTAGCGTCTCTATAGTCATTTTGCGACCAAAAGAACAGATTGTCATTGTATGATTGAACACAGTAGTAAGAATCGCACACAATTAAAGTGGTCACATCAGGATTTACGAACTCAAGTGCAAGCACCAAAGCACGCAACTCGGCCAATTGTGCGGTACCATCCCCGAGTGCCTGCGTATGCACCACAGTGGATTTGAACTTTCCATTCACAAACGTACCTGCAACAATAGCACATGCGGCTGAATAAGCATGCTTGGACCCAGTGGCCGGTTGTGCCGAGCCATCGATGTAGATCACACAGTCGTAATCCTCAAGCGGCAATAAGGACAAAGGAGGAGGATGAATAAATTCATACTGTAAAAACTCCTGAGTCTGAAGAGAAGAGTCGAAAATGAAAGTGACATCCGGAGACGTCAAAGATGTTGCCCATTGAATCCAATGGGGGTGCAAAGCTTTAGAGTTCGGAACACTTGCTTTAGTCACTGCCTCTAGGGCAGGATAGGGTGTCACCACCAGAATGCGTTTTCCCTGTGCCAGTGCGCGCTCCTTCCAGGATCGCCATTTGCACTGCTGTTAGCACTTTCTCCACAGATGAGAACCGCATTTCTGCAGAGGTGTATAGATGTGACTTGTATGCGATAGGTACTGTGTCACCTTCATTAAAGGTTAAATACGTGAAACCCACTGCCCCTGGAATGATTCTAATCACCAAGTTTGTGTGGTTATCACGCGTCAAAAGGTATTTAGACTCAAGAAGGTCTGTCTGCAGTGATTGCAGAATGGAGATATGCTCCGGAAGCCAGCAAGACTTCGAAAAAGTAGGCTGTATCAAGGCATACAGTGGCTTGATACGCTGGGCATATTCGGGAATGTATGTACGTCCGAAATTCAAAAAACCCAGCAAAGACTGAAGCTTCTTCAGATTTGTAGGAGGGCACAGAAGTGCACATTTCTCCAGAAAATGGGGGGCTAAACCCTTACCTTCATTGTTGAGCTCATAGCCCAAGAACAAAACGGTAAATTCAGCAATATGGGATTTGGCAAAGTTAATTTTGTATCCCTGAACCGCAAATTCAAGAATAATGCGGTCCACCCGGGTGAGATGCGGAAACAATTCATCGTCTGTCAGATAAATGTCATCCACATACGAACAGGCGTCTGGATCGATGCCGTCTAACAAAGAGACAACACGAGCGGCGAATACGCCTGGACTATTCTTGTAGCCCATAGGAAGACGCCTGAATTTGAACATTTTACCACCGGAAGTAAAGGCACACCATTGGCCACTCTCCGGGGCTAAGTTGTGCGTGTAGAATCCATTTGAAAGGTCAAGGGTCGTTTTGTATTTTTTACGAACAAGACTGTCTACAAGCGCAGAACTATGGGTATTTTGCACCGCAAAGGTCCGACAATGAGAGTTCAAATGCCGGTAATCCAATACTAAACGGTACGATCCATCGGGTTTAGAAACCGCGAAAAGGGGATTGTTCATAGGTGATACACAGGGTTCAATTACTCCCTGATATTCCAACTGTGTCAGAATTTCGGAAACTGGGCCTTTTGCTTCACGTTTTATGGGATATTGGGGTTGTGGCTGTGGCAACGATCGCAAAGGTATTTCATGGGGGGGAGATTCTTCGTCCCAACCCACGTGATTGCGGAATAACGCTGGAGCCAGGGACACAGCCCACTCTGCTGCAAGAGCCTCTGCTTTGTCCTTTGGGACATGTCGAGAAAAGCTCGGAAGGATTACCTCCTCCCCTTTACGCGCAGTAAGTACGAATGGGGGTGGCCAATCCGCCTCTGCCAATAAAATATCATATGAAGAGGTCAGATTTTCCCAAAAAATCCCTTTAATTACACGCTGTATATCACCTTCAATTTGGAGGACTATATTAAATAGTCTGTCAGGGGGTGCCACTCTGGTGTCTGCTGTTTCAACAGTAATGAATGTTTCAGTTGCTGTCGCCTCCATATGAGGACGTAGCGCCTCCCGCACTATGGTTACTTCCGCGGCGCTGTCTAGGAGGGTTACTGCCCACGTCCAATTCAGGAGTCTCGTTCTCACCGTCTGTGGCATATTTCGCTGTTACAGTGGCAACTTTTTTCTTCTGAAATTGGGGTCGAAAACGTTGAGCGTCTTCTTCTTTTCCTCTGACCTGTTGTCGAGGCTGGTCTCGTCCCTGTGGGGCCTCACGGGCCCTTCCTCTATCCTGGCGGTCTCCTCCACCGGCTTGTGACGAAGTCTGTGCCTGTAAAGAACGAGGAGAACGCGTATCAGGGATCTGAAACCTATCCGGAGACTTAATTCTCGCTCTATCGCGTAAATCATAAGTACGTTCAGAAGAAATTGAAACCGGGGATGCGCTTCGCGATCCCGGCTTTGTCTGTTGCTTACCCTGTTTTTTCAGCCTCCAGCTCTTTTTAGTGAAGACTGGTTTCTCATCCTTCTCAGATTGAGATTTGGTTTGTTGCTGTTGTGGTTGCGATTGTGTTTGCTGTTTTGCAAAAGGCTTGTTACCCAGGCTGTTTCTACCAATAGTTTTGTAAGCCTGGGTAATAATTTTCGGTAATTCGCGAGGCTTGTCCAATTCTGGGACCAAAGCCAAAGCGTTCGCTACTTGAAAGTTCACTGCATCGCCCTTGACATTTGCAAGAATCAGTTCAGCTACTACTTCAAACACTCCCACTAGTCTCATCCCTAATTCCACAGCCGCTTCAGGGCCGTGTTCATCCTGTACTTTTTTAATTACAGAGGGGAGAACTGTCATGGAAGGCGTACCAAAACATTTAGAATATACTGCTGCGAATACCCTACCCCAGTTGTCACATGCTGTCAACTCGGGAATTAAGTCTTTTGGCAAACTAATCGTCAAAATACGATGTTTATCCACTGGAGTTGTATGTGGAAAAACTGCCTCCAACTGATCAAACTTTTCTGCAAGCCAATAAGGAAAATCATCCTTATGTTGTGGCCGTTTGCCCATCACAGAATTCACCATGACAGGACTTATGGTTACTCCGCCTGCAGCAGCTGGTTGGCCAGGCACTCCAGGAGCGGCTCCATGGATGCTGCCTGTAACATATCGCACTAACGCTCGATGCACCTGCACCAAGGCCGCATACATAGTGCGCAGTTCCACGACTGGTATCGTCATATAAAGCGGATGTGGGGTGTACCCGGCCAAAACAGGCCAAGTGGCCCCCGCTATAGATAAGGGGCCTAAACGAACCGTGGTAGTCGGTTGTGGGAGGGCGCCATTAAACCAAACACGGTGTTGCCAAGCCGTGAGCGGTACTTCAAGATTAGTATAAGGTCTATAGACAGCAGGAACAGCGGTGGGTTCATATGTATGAAACAGATTATCGTTCACATCCAACGCTGGAAAAGTGATCCAAGAGTAGAACACTTCAAAGTGGAAAGCCGGGTCGGCTTGAACCACAAAGACTAGATCAACTCCCGCGTCTGGCACTCCATATATCCGTAAGTGGTCACGGAGTGCTGTGCGGCTATGCGCCGCTATGTCTATACCCGCCATTCCTAACGGGTTTATTCAACAATCTTACACGAGGCAGCACAAAAAGGGTTTTTTCTAAGAAACCTTTTTTAATAACTTCAAGCTTGAAAGAACCTACAATTACTGTAATATAGGAGGTATCACCATCACACACGCTTCCGGAAGCATACGTGAGGGGTTTGTGGACAAGCACAAATACTACTCAAGCGTCTCGCAAATAAGCCGCCCCACTCGTTGGTCGCGCCATGTCATAGGGTTTCTGCACATACAGAGCTATGCACAGGATAATAGGACCTCGGAATATAGTGGTGAGCCAACCATAATCCTTAGCACCCAAAACCCCAACCCAACTAGCCTTAGCGTCCCATTGGCACCAATGTACCAATGCTTAGACAACCCAGAACACGGTATCTCTCTCTCAGGACACGCAGAGGCAAGAACACTCTTTCGTCACTTTCGTACCTGTCCACAACATGCGTATGAAGAGACACTGTATAGGTTAAAATGTTTATTTCAACTTACGTGCTCTAAGATACAGTACACGTGTCAGTACTAGTAGCATAATACATAAGAACAATATAATCAGCATAGTTACTACTCCATAGAATACAAACGGGGAAAGCATCTCATAAAGCAGTGGAGATATGTCTAACTAACATTACCACCCTCCCCGTGCTGGAAGCCAGTTTATTATGATAATAGAAGACCTTTGGGCTTTGACTAGCGAACCCCCATACCTCAGTCTCTTGATGCAAAACTACATCAGCAAACAATCACAGCTCTTCTCTCTGGAAAGGTCGTCTCCAAGTGCTATCTTAGAGCAAGCGAGCGCATTATTAAAAGCACACTAATTTCTCAATGGCAGCTGTACAAGTGTTATGTCTAGGTGCGAGGGACGGGCCAAATCAGTAGAAACCAGGGATTTGTTATTCGACCTTGTAACTGTTGTTCAGACTGAGTCCACAAAGGGAATAGGAGAAAAGGTGAGAAACAGAAAATGCAGACTATTGTAGAACAACTTGGCAATAACAGAGGGCGACAGAACAACATCCAATAGTAACGTGCGCAAGAGTCATCATGGCAGCCAGGCCTGTGGTAACATAGCCAGACCGGCCAGAAGGCCATGAGCCACAAGACACAGTGCAAAGATATCAACGGGAGGCAATGTTGTTTGCTATCAATGCTGAAAAAGTGTTCGATAGGGTTCACTGGCTGTACCTGATTGCCACCCTAAAACACTTTGGCGATAAGTTCTGCCAGTGGAAATTATGTGGTTACAGCTCTTCCAGGGCAGTGGTACAGGTGAAAGGGGTCAGCTCTGTTTCCTTTCTAATACCAAGAGGAATATGGCAGGGTCGTCTGCTTTCTCCGCTACTGTTCACTCTATATGGAGCCCATGACCCAGCGCGTACCTGACGACCCACTGATTACCAGGGTACGTTTTGGGGGACACCCACACCAACAGTCTCTAAACTGATGATGTGATTGTGGCACTCAGAGATCCTCTTGGCTCCCTACCTGCCTTGCTAGAGGAGCTTCAGTGTTTTGGGGCCTTTTCGGGCTTTAGAGTTAACCTACAAAAATCATAGGCTCTTAATCTCACCGTCCCCCTGGCCCACCAAGCCCAGCAAGTCTCTCAGTATCAGATTACCTGGGCCTCTACATCTATTTCCTACTTAGGTGTGCAGATTGTCCCAACGTCCACAGAAACAGTGGCCATCAAGTATTGTCTTCTTCTCCAACGTGTGCAGTCTGCTTTACTTCTATGGCACCAGTATCCACTCTCATGGCTGGGTGGTATGGCTGATATAGAAATGACCATCTTGCCTATGACATTATTCATATTCTAAGCTCTACCACTCACGCATCCACTTAACACTCTGAAAACATTGCAGACAGAAGTTAATTGCTTCGTACAGGGTGGGAAGAGGCTGGGTATGCATCATAAACGTCTCTATAGACCTGTGGCTCAGGGGGTACTGGGTGTGCCTAATCTAATTCGATATTATCAGGCAGTCGAACTGTGCTTTATGGTGGAATGGGGCTGCACAGAATCTGAGAATCACTGGAGCTTTAATGGACCAGGTGATAGCGGAGAGGTATATCTGGAAGGTCCCATGGTTCCCCTGAAAACACAAGGCTTGGGCTCTTTACTCCTCACCATCATTTGGGCCACACTAGCATTCTGGGACAGAGTGGATTACATGGGGTGATGCCTCACCCGTCAACAATGACATCCTTTTTTGATCACCTGGACTTTACCCGATTCCTCCAGCCAAATAGCTTTCTCCATTGGCTGAAGCTAGGCTGCAAAAGAATCGGACAACTGTTTGACATGGATGGGATAATCCCATTTGATAGCCTGAAAACTGACTATGGTCTCCCAGAATCTGAAAGCATACGCTATCTCCAGATCCGGAGGGTTACCCACCCCTCCATCGGACCACATGCTCAAAGGGTGCTCATTCCCTTTGAGAAATGGATCTTCCTCAAAAATGGCAACAAGGACATAATGACTGAACTATATACTCTCCTGGCAAAGCCTCCCTCACAGGTGGAGAGTGCAGGAAAGAAATGATGGGACGCAGAATTAGGGCGGTTCCTCTCACATAGGTAATAGGAAGATATTTTCTATAACGCACACCGTCCAGCACACAACATGTCTAGTATAGAAACAGCTACCAAGATAGTGACATATTGGTATCTGATCCCTGCCCAGTTCATTAGTGGTGCCCGAGCCACAGCGAGCAGTGATGGCGAGGGTGTGGCGCAACCGGATCGCTACTCCATCTGCTATGGAGCTGCCCAAAGCTGCCCGATACTGGGAGACGATCCTGGACAATATCAATAATTTTCTAGACACTCAGATTCCCAGCCTACGTTCTACTAGGGTTACCTAACCCATTAACATACCCATTAAAATCCCTGAAGGGCTGACAAGTCACTTTAGCACTGGTCCAGCAGGCAATCTTTTCCCTGTGGGGTACTGACAGGGTCCCAACACACGCCGCACGCTACATAGGATTTGTCAGCTATTAATGATGGGAATGTTAACAGTTTCTGTAGAACAGAAAAAGTAGATATATCGGGAGTTATAGTCCTCATATATCGTTCTCCTCTCAAAATGCCCTAGATATCATAAATTATTACATCTGCTACCCTTGCACAAGGATTCCACACATGCAGACGCCAAGGCAGGGCACAACTCACTAAGGGCCTTCTACCTACAAAGCTGGGTGGTGAGCCAGTGATGTGTAAAACGTTTACGAAGTTTGAGTGACAGGGGGGTCCAGGGCCGGCTTTAGCGCTGGTGGCGCCTGGTGCGACAATCTTTTTTGGTGCCCCCATGACCTCATCCTCGGATCACCTCATTACCACCCGTCTAAAGTGCCCCTCATCTCTAGGGTGACCAGATTCTCAAAACAAAAAACCGGGACAGTTTATCGACATAGAAGTAGGACTATAGTTTTCATTAACCGCCAACATAAAAGTAGGACTATTTGACAGCTGTCATAGAAAAAGGACTACAATGACAGCCGTATATATATATATATTCACTGAAAAAACCATGGGTTTCAGGCATGTTATAGTTAGAAATTAGCATTTAAAAAACCTTAGAAATTCACTGAAAAAACCATAGGTTTTAGGGAAATTTATAGTTAGTTGGACATTGCACTCGTACAAAACCCGTGAAATTCCCCCGTTATAGTTAGTTCAGCTAACTATAACTCGCGCCCGCAATGCACTGCTGATGACATCACATATTACATCACTCATGACATGGTCAGTGACATCACTGATGACATCTCAAATGACATCACTGATGACATCATCCAGTGACTGTGTGTTTCTGTAAAGTTTAAATATGTTTAATATATATAGGGAAAGGCGTATTGAAGAATGAGTGGGTGTATAAGTGTCTGAATGGATGATTTAGTAGGTGCGTGACTAACTCTATAAGTGAGTGATTAAACGTATCTTACTGAATGCATGGGTTAGTGACTAAACTGGGTGAATATCTGTATCCGTCTGTCTGTTGCTGTGTAAGTGGCTGCATGGGTTTGTGAATAGCTACATGAGTGTCTATATGAGTTATTGATTGGTTGTCTGAGTATCTGTATGGGTGCCTGAGTGTTTGTGTGGGTGGGGTGTGTGTGACTCTGTGCATAGATGTTTGAGTGGGTGATTCACTGGGTGCATGGTTTCAAGAGTGCATCTGTGATGGACTGTATGGGTGGGTGAGTGTGTGTATGGGTGTGTTAGTGAGTGAATGTATATCTCAGTGGTACATGTGTGAGTAACTACATATGTGAAAGGCAGTATATATGTGTGTTGGAGTATATAAATGGCTATAAGTGAGAGTGTGTGATTGTGAGAGTGGCTGTATGGATGAGTGTGTACTTGTATCAGTGATTGTATAAGAGCGTAAGAATGTGCTAGTATTTGTATGAGTAAGTGAGCTGGTGTGTGTATAACTGTATAGGTGAGGTAATGGCAGTGTGATTAATTATTTGCATGACTGACTAGGTGTGTGAGTACCTCTATGGATGAGTGGCGGTGTGTGAGTGTCTATGTAGGTGTATGAGTGCATATGATAGTCCTGTACTGAGTGACCGTAAGTATGAGTGACTGTACGGGTGAGTCAGTGGATGTATGTGTAGACCTAAGAATCAGTGAGTGGGTATGTAGTTATTGGTGTTGGAGTGTCTATGGTTTTGCGAATGGCAGTCTGTAATTTAGAGTGGGTGTATCAAAGGTTATATTAGGGTGTGAGGAGGTGCATCAGATTATCACGTGGATGATGTCATCAGTGATGTCATCAGTGATGTCATTTGAGATGTCATCAGTGATGTCATGAGTGATGTCACTGACCATGTCATGAGTGATGTAATATGTGACGTCATCAGCAGTGCATTGCGGGGGCGTGAGTTATAGTTAGCTGAACTAACTATAACGGGGGAATTTCACGGGTTTTGTACGAGTGCAATGTCCAACTAACTATAACTTTCCCTAAAACCTATGGTTTTTTCAGTGAATTTCTAAGGTTTTTTAAATGCTAATTTCTAACTATAACGTGCCTGAAACCTATGGTTTTTTTCAGTGAATTTCAAAGGTTTTTTAAATGCTAATTTCTAACTATAACGTGCCTGAAACCTATGGTTTTTAAGTGAATTTCAAAGGTTTTTAAATGCTAGTTTCTAACTATGCCTACAGAGGTAGGACATGTAAAGAAAGAAGAAGAAAAGCGCAGAAAGAAGGAAGACAAATGCAGAAAGAGGCAACAGAAGTCCAGAAAGACGAAGAAAAGTGCAAGAAGAAGGAGGAGATGTGCAGAAAGAACCAACAGAGGAGTAGAAAGTACTCCTGTGCCCCCAACGTTTTGCTGATGGGTACTGGTGGTAACTGACTCTGTCTCTGGTGGTAAAAGACACTTAGAATACAGTGAAAACACCTACATACACTAGGGAACACTATGCGTTGGGGTACCCCTGTGATTAGCATGACCTCCTCTGTATTTGCCATGAGTTAGTGCCTGGGTCATTGGATGAGTACATGTGTACTGACTGGATGATTAGAGTACTGCAAGGAGAGTGGATGGTGAATTTATAAGTGCTTGTGTTTTGGCAGAGTGATTGGATAAGTACATGGTGCTCGCTGGTTGATTGGAGGAGTGCATGGGTAGTGACAGGGCGATGGCTGGACTGCATCAGTAGTGCTCAGGGTAAGTTGGAGGATTAATTCCCCTTGAATCCTGAGGGTCCCTATTTGATAAAAGCCCTGGCAGTGACAGTCCCCAGGGCTTGCGGGGGCCTTGGAGGCCCCCCCAAACATTAAAAGACAAGCGCCGGGAGGTGGCGGTCCCCGGGGCTGCGGGGGCCCCCGCGGGCCCTGCATATATTTGTTGCCAATGCCCCCGGGACCTGGCCCACCCGGGGGTCTCAATTAAATGAAGCGCGGTATCCCGCGCTTCATTTTTTTTTACATTTCGGCGGGATTTGCGACCCCTGCGCGAATTTCGCCAATTTGTTTTTAAAAAAATGTTTTTTTTGGCCCTGAGCAGGCCTAGGGGGTCAGGGTGTTTCTACCCTGCCCCTTTTTCTTCTTTTTCACCTTTGTTTCCCTGTTTTCTTGTGACTCGGTTCTACCGAGTCACAAAATGGCTGCCAACACTTCCTGGTTTGGAGTGTTGGCAGCCAATTAAAATGAAGCTCGTGGTCGGGAGGGTTCGCGGATCCACCGCGCCTCTAGATATCGATATTTGTTTTTACAATTTCTCAGCAACTACCGAACGGATTTACACCATTTTTAAAGGTTGCTTTCTGAGCCAAGCAGTTCTCAAATAGCGACAAAGCACTTTTGAATTATTTGTTATCTCTATGTTTTTTTATCCAGTTGACCACTTAATTAAATGTTACGCTTAGGGGAGAAAATGTGTTGTTACCAAGTTGGAGTTTCTGCTTCAGCTTGTCATTCTGTGATTCTGGTCAAATCACTTAATCTCCCCATGCCTACAACCAAAATGAGTTTGTCCTTGTATGATGTAACCAATGCTCATGTAAAGCACTCCAATAGCTGACCAGCCTGCACTATATAAAACTGCAAAAAAACAAAGGATAAAAAGTATTTTCCACACTTCTGTCATTGGGCTATACGTGGGCTACATCTGGGTGATATTTGTGCTACATTTGGGCTAATTTTTCTCTGGTGGCCATCTTGGGAGACTTCAATTACATTCATTAAACTTTATTCGATCTGATTTAGAAACATAGATCATAAAAGTGTACATAAAAACAGTAAATCCTCTTTCTTAATACAATACAGTGAGAATTAATTAAAACCAGTAGGTAAAAACGGGTGTTACAAAGCCCGGTTCAGAGCAACTTCAGGTTAACAGAATAGTAAAGTTCAATGTTTCGCAAGATCAATCTCATGTACTTCGTGCAAAATACGCAATAAGGGGTCCAAGTAAGATGCAACGCTCCAATACCTGACCAGTCTGCACTATATAAAACTGCAAAAAAACTAAAAATAAAAAGTGTTTTCCACACTTCTGTCATTGGGCTATATGTGGGCTACATGTGGGTGATATTTGTGCTACATTTGGGCTCTTTTTCTCTGGTGGCCATCTTGGGATACTTATTTGTTATGAAGTTTCCTAATTTCCTCATTTACTGCAGTCTCCTCAGTAGGAAATGCTTTCAGCTTTTTACTTTGATTCCATCAAGAAGGCATTCAGATGTGTCACACATTTGCCATAAATTCAGAATGTTAGCACTCTAGTTGCTCATTAGATCACTGTAGTAAAGCTACTGCTCACCAGGAGTTAACTGGAAGTCTACTGCTGGTATTGAAAGTGATTGTTTCAGTCTGCATGTCAGAATTTTCTAATGAAATAGAAGAGGATTTGAGATCTCACTTAAAACATGCCCTAATTTTTCTTTCTGCAGAACTAACCATAATTTCTATGGCAAAATGAACCCCCTCATTTTTTTCCTTTTTAAATTAAATGTTTTAAGTGTTACCGGTTTATTCCAATCAAGATGGCTTCAGGTGTGCCATAATTTTTTCATAAGTAAGACTGTTAGCGCTCTAGTTGATCTTTAGAACACTCTGGGAAGCTGCAGTAGAACACAAAGGAATCAACTGGCCGGCTGCTCCTGTTGAAATATAACAGGAAGATGTTTGAGATCTCACTTAAAACATGTCCTAATTTTTCTTTCTACAGCACTAACCATAATTTCTAAGACAAAATGAACCCCATCATTTTGTTCCTTTTTAAATTAAATGTTTTAAGTGTTACCAGTTTATTCCAATCAAGATGGCTTCAGGTGTGCCATACTTTTGTCATAGGTAAGGTTGTTAGCGCTCTAGTTGTTCTTAAGAACACTCTGGGAAGCTGCAGTAGAACACAAAGGAATCAACTGACAGTCTCTGCCCTTGTTGGATTTACATGTTTTACTGAGAATGTCAGACTTCATTCTCACATGACTGAGAAAGATAATGTGAATTTACAGAAAATATGCTCTCATTTTAGCTTCTGGAGCACCTTCCAAACCTCTGTGGGACAAGCATGAGAATTTTTTTCTCTCAAACATGATTCATGAATTCCCAGCAGAAGGTTTTTCACAGGGTAAAATCACCCTAGAACACACCACAATTCCTAAAATTAATATGGTACCATCAACAAATGAATTCTAATGTAACTAGAGTCTGTTATCACCCTTTATAGTTCTCCTTTTGGTGACCCTCAAAATCTTCTATTCACTACAATGCATTTAATTGGGGTGCTATCATGTATATTGGTCCCAAGATGGCTGCCAACACTTCTTGGATGAAGTGCTGACAGCCAATCAGATCTCACGATGACATGTGTGGTTAGGCTCCGCCCAGATATATATAGTTCTTTTTCCTTTAATATTTAAAAAACTACTGAGCGGTTTACACCATTTTTGAAAAGGTCGCTTTCTGAGCCAAGCAGTACCTTTATGCCAAATTTGGGGTAAATCCGTTCAACTAGTTTCATTGTAACCTTGCACAAAGTTCCCTATGGGAAATTGATTTTTTGACTCTTATTTTTTTAATTTCTCCGCAACTACTAAACGGATTTACACCATTTAAAAAAAAAGGTCGCTTTCTGGAACCAAGGGCTACCATTTTGCCAAATTTGGTGTAATTCCGTTCAGCAGTTCGGGGTGTAGCCGTGTCTAAAATTTCCTATGGGAATTAACATGGAGAAAACACGTTTTGGGACCCCCCTTTTTTCTTGGCCCCCACTTGCCGAATCACCCCGAAACTTTCAGGATAGGAGCGGACCAGAGTGCCCCACGAGTTTTGAAAATTTCGCGAAGATTCGTCAACCAGCGCCAAAGTTATGGGAAATAGAATGTTGTGTATTTCCTATGGAAAATAGGTCCTAACTATAACTACCTACTGGCGACCGCCAGTAGGTAATATATATATTCACTGAAAAAACCTTAGGTTTTAGGGACAGTTATAGTTAGTTGGACATTTCACTCGTACAAAACCATAGAAATTTCCCCGTTATAGTTAGTTCAGCTAACTATAACTCGCGCCCGCAATGCACTGCTGATGACGTCACATATTACATCACTCATGACATGGTCAGTGACATCACTGATGACATCACTGATGACATCTCAAATGACATCACTGATGACATCATCCATGTGATAATTTCATGCATCTTCTCACACCCTAATATAACTTTTGATACACCCACTCTAAATTACAGACTGCCATTCTCAAAACCATAGACACTCCAACACCAAAAGCGACATACCCACTCACTGATTCTTAGGTCTACACACACATCCACACACTCACCCGTACAGTCACTCATACTTAGTCACTCAGTACAGGACTATCATATGCACTCATACACCTATATAAACACTCACACACCGCCACTCATCCATAGAGGTACTCACACACCTAGTCAGTCATGCAAAAACTTAATCACACACCCATTTACTCACCTATACAGTTATACACACACCAGCTCACTTACTCATACAAATACTAGCACATTCTTACACTCTTATACAATCACTGATACAAGTACACACTCATCCATACAGCCACTCTCACAATCACACACTCTCACTTATAGCCATTTATATACTCCAACACACATATATACTGCCTTTCACATATGTAGTTACTCACACATGTACCACTGAGATATACATTCAATCACTAACACACCCATACACACACTCACCCACCCATACAGCCCATCACAGATGCACTCTTGAAACCATGCACCCAGTGAATCACCAACTCACACATCTATGCACAGAGTCACACACACCCCACCCACACAAACACTCAGGCACCCATACAGATACTCAGACAATCAATCAATAACCCATGTAGACACTCATGTAGCTATTCAGAAAGCCATGCAGCCGCTTACAAACCAACAAACAGACGGATACAGACATTCACACAGTTTAGTCACTAACCCATGCATTCAGTAAGATACATTTAATCACTCACTTGTAGAGTCAGTCACTCACGTACTAAATCATCCATTCAGACACTTATACACCCACTCATTCTTCAATACGCCTTTCCCTATATATATTAAACATATTTAAACTTTACAGAAACACACAGTCACTGGATGATGTCATCAGTGATGTCATTTGAGATGTCATCAGTGATGTCATCAGTGATGTCACTGCCCATGTCATGAGTGATGTAATATGTGACGTCATCAGCAGTGCATTGCGGGGTGCGAGTTATAGTTAGCTGAACTAACTATAACGCGGGAATTTCTATGGTTTTGTACGAGTGAAATGTCCAACTAACTATAACTGTCCCTAAAACCTAAGGTTTTTCAGTGAATTTCAAAGTTTTTTTAAATGCTAATTTCTAACTATAACGTGTCTGAAACCTATGGTTTTTTCAGTGAATA